>JANAVB010040018.1:5946117-6271117 GCA_029216955.1 Iris pallida | reverse complement strand
CACAAGGACAAAGGGTTTGTTAGGTCGTCAGGTATTCTACCCAACTTATAAGAGTTAAACTAGTGGTGTGATGGGACAATAGGTCAAACAATCAAGGTAATGCACAAAGTTAAGCATTAAGGAATTTAGTAGAATATATTCGCCTATCGGGTCGAAGGGGTTGAGTCAAGGTTGGATCTATTAATTAAAATTAGGAAGTATTTCGGTATCATGGTAAAGATTTTAGTTTAGCCATTTTGATCAGAAAGTCATATTATTAAAATAGTGCACAAGGAGACGTATTTTAGTGGGACATGATATACCTACATGAAGGTGGGCTCGTCTAGGTCTTGCATATAAAATTTCGTGGAAGGTAACAACTATTTTTACACTCCCAATATCAAAGTCACGGTAAGGGACGCCAAAAGATCTAAAATAGAAAGTGGGAGTTCACGAGGTGATAATTAATGCACAAAAATAAAGAAGATCAAGTTAAAGTTTGAAATAAAATTAATTAAGGATTTCAGTAAACATGATTTAGGAACACAGTTCCATAGAGAAGATAGTCTCCTAGATGAATACAGTTAAGGAACAATTATATCTTTATTCAAATTTTAAACGGTTAGAAGGTCACAACAAAATCAAGATTTGAGGAAAGATTGAGTAAGTCATGTCACGCCCCAGATCCAGAATACTGGAAAGCGGGGGCAGACACAGCCAGCTACGTATATAGAAGTGTATTCCACCTCCATATACGGTCACGGTTGTCTAGATGTATGAGGGTTTTTCTACAAGCCAACAGTCTCTTATGGTCAAGAACAAGCCTAATGTCTCAATCTCAAGCAAGTACTAATAGTTACAAGATATTAGACCATCAAATATACAATAGTAAGGCATCCCATACGTTTCATATACAGATGATCATGAAGCTAGTCGTACAAAATATGAAGACTAGCAAGAGTTTAAGTCATTACATGATCAACCCTAGGATTTGTCAATCATGTTACAGCCCATAGGCAGAAAAAATATAAGCTTTCAACACGAGCTAACACTTGCTCGGCTAAACGCCTCAAAAGGTTAATTTTACAATAGAGTAGGAGAGCAAAATAAAATCGACTCGTTGCCATAGTGTCTTCTAGTGTTCACCATCTGGCTGGAAGACTGAAAGATCCTCGGGAGTTGCTCTGAAATCTGGCCATACAAAACTAGCTGGGTCAGACCCCAGAAAGAGCAAGTACCACAAGGGAGGCTTCACTTAAGAACTAAAACCAGCAAGTTATAACACAAAGCATAATATTATTAACAAGAAAACTGAAGTTATGAAAGTAGGGTGATAAATGATAAAATAACTTAAGAAACTATTCCGGTAACCAAGTTACAATCCCGTAAACCAAACAAGGACCGGCGTTGTAACCCTTCAACTGAACAAAACTTAGTCTCTTACCAATTATTGTCACGACCCGCACCCGAATATATGGGTACGAATATGTGGGCCACGCCCAACATATATCGCAGTATCAACGGTAGAGCGCTGTCAAGTACTCGATACTAACTAGAATATCTAAAGATCCATAACTATAAAGGTACTCGTATCATATCACAAAAACTAAGGAAGATAAGACAAGAAATAATACAATACCACTAGAACAACTAGAATCAACAAGGATCATATGAGACAAGAATAAAATAGAGGAAAACAATAACAAAACTAAATTACCAGACCTAGAACTCCTTAGGGACAACTCACGGAGAAGAATACCGGGAACCACCCCAGCTAGCACATCCTATAGTCCAATACTGAGGGCAGAACCACTCCTAAAATATTGTCAACATATCCAGTCAGGATGGAACGAGCACAAATCTCAAATAAAAGTTCTAATTCGACGATATTGAAAATATAGCAGTAAATAGAGAGAATATACAAGAAATCATGAAATGTACATGTGAGTATCATTGCAAGGTAAGCTATAAATCTAGAGCTGGAACAAGACAAGTAAAACTGATCATGGCATGTACAAGAATCAAGAATCATCTATCTAGGTGTGTGGGTACTAGCTACAATATGTGGCCGGCTTGGGAACTTGTACAATAGTAACAGGCCTGGCTAACCATACGTGGGGTGTATGATCAACACTCACAATTAATAGACGCACAATGGGTGCACAATAGGCTTTGACCACATATCTACACTAATACTCCTCGCCCCTGACTAGTATAGTGGATCCAACCATGACACGTCATGACACAAGATTCTCCGAGAAGGTAGCAAGTCTTCCCAAGAATCGCGTATACACAATGCACAAGGAACAAGATAAGACTTGCACAATATATACCAAGGAAAGCAAGTAATAACATTTCATGCCGGGATCCAGACAAATACCAATCCGTGTGAACTATGTGTTAAGAGAACAAGAATATCTACACTATATACCAGAAACATAGACGATATCATAAAATAAAAATATTATCAGAGAATGTACTCACCTAAGATCTGGTGGAATATGTCAACTGTGTAATCTGGCTTAGAGTGAAATCACAGACCCAAAGATGAGATATGTAAGCTAATTAGGGTTCAATAGTGTTAGGTATGATTAATCTAGGTCAATCTCAGTTCACTAAGTCAAACTAGGTCATATTGAGTCACACTAGGTCAAACTAGGTCACAGGAAGTCAAACCAAGTCAAACTAGGTCAAACTGGGTCAAAGGTTGACTTACAGTTGACTTTTGGTCAACTGGTCAACTCTAGTCAACTCTGGTCAACTCTAGGTTAAACTAGGTCAAATGTTGACTCTACTTTGACGTTCAGTCAAAGCAGTCAACCATGGTCAAATAGGGTCAAGGCTAGTCTCTATAAACATCTACAGGGTCAACACATTCAATTTTAGTGGTTGTGAAATCACTGGAATCTATGGATCTCAAAATACAACAAAAGGAGAAAGATTATAATAATAGGGTGAAAACCTACAGATGTTGTCAGATGGTGAAATAACTATCACTAACGTGTCCAGAATGGTCAAATTAGCTAGGATAGCCTATCCATAAGTCCAATTTGGACACAGGGACAAAAGATAATTTCGGATCAAAATGGTGTCTGTGTCGGACCGCTTTGCACCGAAAAACATGCTGGAATAAAAGTCCTCAAACCTGCAAAATATCTCCACGAATCCAGAATGACGATACGAACTGAACGGTATATTCGGAATTGGATTCCGATGAGCCGATCTCAAAATGGTCCGTTAACCCGGATATTGGAATCCAATTTGTACCGAAATATGTGTCAGAGCCAATGTCCACAAAACTCAGCAAATTATATATCAACGAGTCAAGAATGACGATACGAACTCAACGGTATATCCAGAATTGAATTTTGATGCGTCGATCTCAAATTGACCCGTTGACTCGGACCGTGGGGCCCGCTTTGCACCGAAATGAGTACCAGGGCCCACGTCCTCCAAACTATGCAAACTTTATATCAAAATGTGCCATAACGACGCCACGAATCTACTAGTGGTATCAGAAATTGAATCGGGAGTCCCGGGTTCAAAAATAGAATTTTACAAGTAAAAAATTAAGAATTCGGACGACCAACTTTGGCGTCGAATTCAACTAACCAAACGTACTCACAATAAAACAAAATTTAAGGGACAGAAAGAGGGTTATACCAGCTACGCACATGAACTAGTAGCATGCCAAACGGAGCTGCGATGATGGAGTTACGAGTCGACGAAGTTGGCTCCACAAACTGTGCAAAAATAACACATTTAAAGTGTCAATTTGGTGGCCGATTTTGATGTATCAAACGATGAAATTAAAGGACGAAACTCGATAGGAGTGAAGGGGTATATACCGAGATTGTGACGGAGCAGAGAGTTCGTCGATCCAACGGTCGAATTTCTCAAAAAACCCGTATGAAGTTGCTGTAATGAAACACGAATTCTGAAATTCATTCGCGCGTACGTCGACGGGATTCCGTACAAAATGCACAAATCGCCTACGTGGCACATCGGGGAGGAAGGCGGCGCACTTGGAGAGGTCGTCGAAGTGCTCGCCGATGAAGGTCGGCCACGCAGCGGCCGTGCACGCGCCACGGCGACACGCGACGGAGGCCCGCGCACGCACGCACTGTGTGCGCTGCTGCTGTATTTGCAACTGCTGCTGCTGTGTTGCAGCATGCTGCTGGTGGCTGCACTGCCTCGCTCGACAGAGGCCGGCAAGCGGGGCAGTGGTGGCCAGCGGCGTGGGCGTCGCCAGCGGTTATAGAGATGGTAATGGTGATGAAGGTGGTGGTGTCGGTTGGTGGTGATGGTGTTAGGAGGAAGAAGAAGAGGAGGGATGGAGAAGAAGAAGTGAAGAAGAAAAATGGAGGGGGTGCTTGGTTCGTGTACATGAGAGGGGGATGCTGAGTGTGATGGGTGAGGGAGAATTGTGTGTGTGACTAAGGAGAGAGAGAGAGAGATATTAGTATATGTGTGTGTATATAATATATATAGAAAGAGAGAGAGAAAGAATGAGAGATATTAATGAGAGAGAGAGAAAGAGAAAGTAGAGAGAGAGAGGGTGTTCGGCCACATGGGAGGAGAGTGCTGATGTGAGAGGGTGAGTTGGTGTGGTGAGAGAGAGAGATATTTAAATATATATATGTATATATATTATAAATATATATATATATATGTGTATATATATACAAGGAGAGAGAAAGTAGATATTTTGAGCAGAAAAGAGTGAGAAAATTATCAGTGGGGTGTATAGGCAGACATGGTAGGGTCACACCAATTTGGGTTGGGTGTTGGGCCAAGTTTGGTTGAGTTGGGGCCAAGATTTAATTAAAATAACAAATTTAAACCAATTAAAATAATGGATGAAATGAGAGCACAAGGAAGATCAATTTGGTGACACGCAAGTGGCACGTGCATAGCAGACTCAAAACAGGCCAGGACCATATATTGGGTCGACTATATTAGACCGATGTCGGGTCAGGAAATTAAGTTGGAAGTTCAGTCACGAATTACGGCAGACGATAAATTGGTCTAAATTGACCCGAAAGTTGCGCGAAGAAATGGAGCACAAGGGAATAAGTTCGAGTGGGACATGATATGTCAAATTGGAGATAATCTCGTCTACTACAAACTTCAAGAAGAAAGTTTCTAGAGACTGGCATCCCTGATGCTCTAGAAATCAAAGTCACGGTAAAGAGCATTTAATGATCAAAATTAATTAAATAAAAATGAATTATCGAAAATAATTTATTTAGGAAATTTGAAAATAAATCCCAAAAATTCCGGGGGCTTACATCCTACCCACCTTACAAAAATTTTGTCCTCGAAATTAATGGTTGGTAGTGGGGTTAAAACAGGATAGAAGATTTAGGCAATATTTTTGGCACGATCCAAGAATGACGAGTTTTGCAAGATCAAGATAATCAATTCAAAATTATTCAGGCACGATGAAGGATTTGGCACGATCGAATCATGATATGAACAAAATCATATGTGCACGATTTCAGAAATAAGTCAAGTCATTGGGGCAAACTTTTAGAGACGATTAGGAGAATCGAAGATATAAATGAAGTTCAAGTACGGGATGATCTGTAGGACTTTGGTTGATGAAAAATCAACCTGGAAGTCGCATAAGCCGATCAAGATGAAAAACTAACCATGACCAAAACGAGGTTTGGCATGATTGTGAGTTATAGTCACAGCTTTGTAGGTAAGCACGAAGCCGCGACTAGAAAAATCAGGAATCGTTCAATTACGAACAAGTCATAATTAGGTCAAAACATCGATAAATATGATCCAGGTCGAAGAAATTAGATTTAGGGTAGATCGGCACGATCAAGATGAAAATGATGTGATTAGGCATTGTTAGTAATAAACGATGCTTAGCACAACATTGATCTAGAATTTAACTACCTGGTCATGAGTGAAATCAAGACCCAGATGCGATCAAAATTTTACGGAATGATTAAACACTTAGGCACGATGTAGAATAGAGCGACAAAAAATCTCAAACCTAGTCATGATCAGGAATAAAACCTGAGCACGAGTGACTAGAGAATCAAAATTTAGGTACGATAGAAGAGATGATCATTGTCGTTTGGTCGTGATCAAGAAAATTATGATTTAATGATATTGAAAACTCAAGTGATGATTCAAAGATATGAAATAAGTCAATTTTCTCTTTGGTAGAAAATCAAAAGACAATGTTTCATAAGGAAGCCAAGTTAATCATCTCTCTCTGATACTATCAAGTTTATCCGATCATCATTGGCCAATCACACCTTTAATCTCACAAGTCCAAACATAAAAACCAATCTTTTACAACTACTACCAGAATTACCCTTCCGTCATGAAGATTGGACCTTGTCATGATACCATAGGCTATATCCTAAATTCCAAAATCCTAATCAAGAAGTACACCCTTCACTAGAACTCCACACTATCCGCTTAATCATCTTTAAATCCGAATTCTTTCCCATTATTAAATTTCAAACTTCCATCATAACCTCAGTGTGAAATACCTTGAGAACCAATAACCTAAAATTGTCCAAATTTAAAAATGTTTAAATCTCGGATATCCTTGTCAGGTTCTAAACTATGTCCACGAAATATAAATTTTCATACCATTAATGTACATCCTATTGTCCTTCTCATTTGAAATCATTGAACCTGCTTTCCAAGTAAGTCATCCTCGAAATACCCTAATAACTCATTTCTAAACTGGTTATATCGACCTCTTGGTTTCAGTTCTAACCTCAATCATACTTCTATCAAAACAAATTCTACACTAGATCCAACATCTCATATTCCTACCAAGATACTACTTGATAATAAATCCACCTTCCGAACGAGATGATTTACGATACTTCCTTAACCTTTCCAAGGTAAAAAGATACAAAATTTCAAATGACTTTACAGTGTAGTTGACAGGAATGGATAAAAGACATGTAATTGGTGTAACCAAGACATAATTAATCAGGATGGATGAAGTAATGACAAGATGAGGAAATCATCATATGATGAGAAGAGAAATGACGGAACAAGAAATAATGGTAGGAATTATCCTTGATCAATAGGTAAAATAAAGTGAATCAATTTAAGGTATGAACTGATAACCATACACGTTTATCCAGAATCATGTTGCCAGAATTTTTGTTACGCCAGTAAGCATAGCTGCAATAAACGATGGGATCCATAACTATGGTATACACCCTATAATCATATCATCTAGATTTCTTACCACGCCAACCGGTATGGCTGCAAGAAAATCTAAATTCCATAACTAGGATAGTATATCAAAATCAGGCTCCATGTCCTTGTCATGCTAGCTTGTATGACTGCGATAAATTCTAAACCCCATAATAAAGTAGACATTTACCGTTATCATCGTCCCATCAAATATGTTTATCAGGATATCTTAACTCAATTCATAAAAACTAATTTTTGATACAAAGTCAAAGTCAACAACGAACGAACATCAAGATTTAAAATTCAACAACGAATCAAGGATAAGTAAATGGAAACTAGCGAAAACAGATTCCGAGATAGGATTTAGGAAAAGTTCTCAGGAGAAGTCCCAAAGGTACTATCTAGGTCAATATTGAAAATTTTAGAATATAATCTAAAACAAATCTCAACCTTGATATGAGATTGGTCAATCATATTCTCTTCTCCACCTAGATGATATATAAGTTCAACTTATACCTTCTCTCTGGGATCTACAACTCATCCCAAGAAAGAATAAAGTTTGATACGGACAAATATTTCAAAAATTGAGATGAATAGAAACAAGTGGAAAATGATTTTAAAAGCTTTTGAAATAAGATTCCCAGGGGTCATCTCTGGAATCTACCTTGAGTTCCTTATATGTGACTGAGTACCAAAATCCTAAAATATTTCATGACTCAACCTTAATCCTAGGACAGGTTCGTAGTAGTACAGATAAGCTCAAGTACCACACCGACTTCGTATTAATTTGTAAAGACTGACCTACATGGGCCACCACAAAAATGTGTCACGACCCACACCCGGATATACGGGTACGAATACGTGGGCCACGCCCAGCCTACATCGTAGTATTAACGATAAAGCGCTGTCAAGTACCCGATACTAACTACAACATCTAAAGATCCATAACTATAAAGGTACTCGTATCACATCACAAAAACTAAGGAAGATAAGACAAGAAATAATTACAATACCACTAGAACAACTAGAATCTACAAGGATCATATGATACAAGAATAAAATAGAGGGAAACAATAACAAAACTAATAACTTCTAGACCTAGAACTCCTAAGAGACAATCATGGAGAAGAATATCGGGAATCACCCCAGCTAGCAACATCCTGTAGTCCAATACTGAGGGCAGAACCACTCCTAAAATATTGTCAACATATCCAGTCAGGATGGAACAAGCACAAATCTCAAATAACAGTTCTAGTTAGATGATATTAAAAATGTAGCAGTAAATAGAGAGAATATACAAGAAATTACAAAATGTACATGTGAGTATCATGGCAAGATAAGCTGTAAATCTAGCGCTAGAACAAGGCAAGTAAAACTGATCATGGCATGTACAAGAATCAAGAATCATCTATCTAGGTGTATGAGTACTAGCTACAATATGTGGCCGGCTTGGGAACTTGCACAATAGTAACAGGCCTAGCTAACCATACGTGGGGTGTATGATAAACACTCACAATCAATAGATACACAATGGATGCACAATAGGCTTTGATCACATATCTATACTAATACTCCCCGTCCCTGACTAGTATAGTGGATCCAACCATGACACGTCATAACACAAGATTCTTCGAAAAGGTAGCAAGTCTCTCCAAGAATCGAGTCTACACAATGCACAAGGAACAAGGCAAGACTTGCACAATATATACCAAGGAAAGCAAGGAATAACATCTCATGCCGGGATCCAGACAAATACCAATCCATGTGAACTATGTGTCAAGAGAACAAGAATATCTACACTATATACAAGAAACATAGACGAAATCATAAAACAGAAATATTATCAGAGAATGTACTCGCCTGAGATCTGGTGGAATATGTCAACTGTGTAATCTGGCTCAGAGTGAAATCACATACCTAAAGATGAGATATATATAAGCTAATTAGGGTTCAACAGTGTTAGGCATGATTAATCTAGGTCAATCTCAGTCCACTAAGTCAAACTAGGTCACACTGAGTCAAACTAGGTCAAACTAGCTCACATGAAGTCAAACCAAGTTAAACTTGGTCAAAGGTTCACTTTTGGTCAACTGGTCAACTCTAATGAACTCTGGTCAACTCTAGGTTAAACTAGGTGAAATGTTGACTCTACTTCGACGTTCAGTCAAAGCAGTCAACCATGGTCAAACAGGATCAAGGCTAGTCTCTATAAACATCCACAGGGTCAACACATTCAATTCCAGTGGTTGCGAAATCACTGGAATAGATGGATCTCAAAATACACAAAAAGATAGATTATAATAATAGGGTAAAAACCTACAGATGTTGTCGGATGGTGAAACAACCATCACCAACGTGTCTAAAATGGTCAAATTAGCTAGGATATCCTATCCATAAGTTCAATTTGGACACAGGGGCAAAAATGTAATTTTAGATCAAAACGGTGTACGTGTCATACCCGCTTTGTACCAAAAAATATGTCAGAATAAAAGTCCTCAATATCTAGCAAAATATATGTCAACGAATCCAGAATGATGATACAAACACAACGGTATATCCAGAATTGAATTTCGATGAGCCGATCTCAAAATGGCCCGTTGACCCGGATATTGGAATTCGATTTGTATCGAAATGCGTGTCGGAGCCAATGTCCACAAAACTCAACAAATTATATGTCAACGAGTCCAGAATGATGATACAAACTCAACGGTATATCCAGAATTGGATTCCGATGAGCCGATCTCAAATTGAGCCGTTGACTCGGATCGTGGGGCCCGCTTTGCACCAAAATGTATGTCAGGGCCCACTTCCTCCAAACTACGCAAACTTTATATGAAAACGTGCCAGAACGACTCCATGAGTCTACTGGTGGTATCAGAAATTGAATCTGGAGTCCCGAGTTCAAAAATGGAATTTTACAAGTGTAAAATTAAGAATTCGGACGGCCAACTTTGGCGTCGAATTCGACCGACCAAACGTGCTCATAAGAAGAAAAATTTAAGGGGCAGGAAGAGGGTTATACCAACTATGCACAGGAAATGGTAGTATTCCAAACGGAGCTGCAACGACGAAGTTACGAGTCGACGAAGTTGGCTCCACAAAACTGTCCAAAAATAACATAATTTAAAGCGTCAACTTGGTGGCCGATTTTGATGTATCAAACGACGAAATTAACGGACGAAACTTGATTGGAGTGAAGGGTATATACCGAGATTGTGACGGAGCAGAGAGTTCGCCGATCCAACGGTCGAATTTTTCGAAAAAACATGTACAGAGTTGCTGCGAAGAAATACGAATTTTGAAATTCATCCGTGCGCGCGTCGACGGAATTCCGTGCAAAATGTACGAATCGCCTACGTGGCGCATTGGGGAGGAAGGCGGCACACTCGGGGAGGTCGTCGGAGTGCTCACCGGCGATGGTCGGTCACGTAGCGATCGTACGACGGTGCGACGGCTCACGACGGCAGCCCGCGCACGTGCGTACTGTGCGCGTTGCTGCTTCGTTTGCAACTGCTGCTGCTGGTGGCTGCACTGCCTCGCACGGCGGAGGCCAGCCAGCGACGGCGACCAGCGACGTGGGCGGCACCGACGGTTATGGAGATTGTAATGGTGATGAAGGTGGTGGTGTCGGTTGGTGGTGTTGGTGTTAGAAGAAAGAAGAAGAGGAGGGATGAAGAAGAAGAAGTGAAGAAGAAAAATATGGGGGTGCTTGGTTCATGTACAGAAGAGGAGGATGCTGAGTGTGTTGGGTGAGGGGGAGTTGTGTGTGTGACTAAGTAGAGAGAGAGATATTAGTATATGTGTGTGTATATAATATATATAGAAAGAGAGAGAGAGAGTGAGAAAGAATGAGAGATATTAATGAGAGAGGGAGAGAGAAAGAGAAAGTAGAGAGAGAGGGGGTGTTCGGCCACATGGTGGGGGAAGAGTGCTGATGTGAGAGGGTGAGTTGGTGTGGTGGGAGAGAGACATATTTAAATATATATGTATATATATTATATGTATATATATGTATATATATACAAGGAGAGAGAAAGTAGATATTTTGAGTAGGGAAGAGTGAGAAAATTATTAGTGGGGTGTATAGGCAGACATGGTAGGGTCACACCAATTTGGGTTGGGTGTGGGACAAGTTTGGTTGAGTTGGGGCCAAGATTTAATTAAAATAACAAATTTAAACCAATTAGAGTCATGGATGAAATTAGAGCACAAGGAAGATCAATTTGGTGGCACGCAAGTGGCACGTGCATAGTAGACTCAAAACAGGCCAGGGCCATATATTGGGTCAACTGGATTTGACCGATGTTGTGCCCGAAAATTAAGTTGGAAGTTAAGTCACGAATTACGGCAGACGATAAATTGGGCTAAATTGACACGAAAGTTGTGCGAAGCAAATGGAGCACAAGGGAACAAGTTCGAGTGGGACATGATATATCAAATTAGAGATAATCTCGTCTACTACAAACTTCAAGAAGAAAGTTTCCAGAGACTGGTATCCCTGATGCTCTAGAAATCAAAGTCACGATAAAGAGCATTTAATGATAAAAAATAATTAAATAAAAATGAATTATCGAAAATAATTTATTTAGAAAATTCGAAAATAAATCCCAGAAATTCAGGGGGCTTACAATTATCGACAAGTAAAGCATAAACTGAGAAATGTCCAGAAGTAACCATGTACTAGCAGTGTCTAGACAAGATTAGATAAGACTAGACTCCATTCAAGATTCACGGCCAAGCAAAGAGTATGACTTGATACTTTAACTAACTAGGGTTATCACAATCCTAGTTACTAGCAAGATGCAATGAGATGTTCCGACAATCACAAGCCCTACAGCTATCCAGGTTCTTCAGGCGAAGTTCTTCTAAGAGTTGGTAGTGGATACATCGCCCAGGAGACAAATATATCCCTTGTTCATATAATAGTAGGTACATCGCCCAGGAGATAAATGTACCCTAAGAGACTTATTAAGTGACTTGGAGCGCAACACATGACAGTGTGCATATTACTTATTTATCTCAAAAAGTGCCGCACATAGCAGTGTGCATGGAAATGTGCCCTACTCGACGGCAGGCTCCAAGTCCATCAGGTGTGGCCGGGATAACGGGATCACCTGTAACCGGAGACATCTCTCTCTATATGAGCTACTTGATCAATCTAGTCATTAACCTAGTCATATTCAGTATGAATCCCTACCATGGAAAACGAGGGATTCATGTCCTAGATATGATGCGAGACAAGACGGGTAGCTTACACAAGCAAAAACACCCACGGTGTCTAAATAGTTACATTAGCAAGGGAAAATAGCCGTCGAAGAAGCATCTTGATTAAGCATATCATGCTTAGATTTACTTGTCATGTCCAAAGTGTGCCACGACGGGCCACTATCATATAAGCAAAGAAAGACATGTTCAAGAGTGCACCACGACGGGTCACTATCATGTAAACAAAGGAAGACATGTACCAGAGTTCACCACAACGGGTCACCATCGTGTTCTATCCCTACATTATCATGAATGAGAGAAACTTGCATAAAATAGCTAGTAACATATTCTTGAAGCCAAGGAAAAGATCTACAACTTTCATGTTGGGAGTTGGGAAAAATTTTGGCCACAAATCATGCAAATAAGACATAAAATAGCCAAAACAGGCACTATGTGGCCTATTCTGCGACATACGACCCATACGCGACGTACGGCCTCATGTGGCCCATACGCGACATCATGCGGACCAACTACGACATGCGGCCTATGCGGTGCATTCGCGACATCCATGCAGACCAACTGCGACATACAGCTTATGCGGCCCATTCGCGACATTCATGCGCACCAACAGCGACAAGCGGCCTATACGGCCCATTCGCGACATCCATGCGGACCAACTGCGACACGTGGCTCAGGCGGCCCATTCGCGACATCCATGCGGACCAACTGTGACATGCGGCTTGTGCGGCACATTCGCGACATCTATGCGGACCAACTGCGATATGTGGCCTATACGGCCCATTCGCGACATCATACGGACCAACTGCGACATGCGGCCCATCATGCGGACCAACTACGACATGCGGCCTGTACGGCACATTTGCGACATCATGCGGACCAACTGCGACATGTGGCTCATGCGGCCCATTCGCGACATCCATGCGGACCAACTGCGACATGTGGCCTATGCGGCCCATTCGCGACATCATGCGGACCAACTGCGACATGCGGCCTATGCAGCCCATTCGCGACATCATACGGACCAACTGCGACATGCGGCCTGTGCGGCACATTTGTGACATCATGCGGACCAACTGTGACATGCGGCCTATGCGGCCCATTCGCGACATCATGCGGACCAACTGCGACATGCGGCCTATGCGGCCCATTTGCGACATGCTGCCAGATGAACATAAAAGATGATCAAATAATCATTTGGCCATAACTTTCTCAAAACAAGTCGAAATCTAACTTTTTAAAGTTCAATTTTGGGTAAAATTGAATTCTCTACAACATAGAACAATCAAAACTTGAAAATAATAAAGTTTGGTAGATCAAACCCCAAGGAAACCAAAAATGATATAAACTTAGATCTACAAGAAAATATCCATCAAAATAAAAAATGCCAAGTTCTAAAGTGTCTTAGAATCATGTGGGAAAAACAATGGATCAACAAAAATGGAGTTGCACTTGCCTAAGCTCTTGGTAGGTGGAGAGAGTATGAGGAAGAAGAAGGAGTAAATGAAAAAGTAAGAAAGTAATGAAGAGAGAGAAAGGGTTGGTGGGTTTATAAAGGGGGAGGGTTCTCTCATAATGAACCAAAAGCCCAATCAAACCAAGCCAAACCAAAATAAACCAAACCAAGCTAAACCAAGACCAAACCAAGTCAAAACCAACCTAGACTAGGCTAGCAAGTCAAGTCCAACTATGGGTCACCTGACAAACGTCAGAGATCTCGTATACGTATACGAAAATACGTATAACGGGAAACGAGAGTGACAAGTCAAGGTTGAGATACAGTCACATAGTTTGGTAGATGACTAACAATATTTGTGTATATACTATTATCATGGTCATGAGTGACATGTCATTTAGTGTGGAATACTTCTAGCTTATTTGGGCTATCTTGGCGGCCTACCCTTTAAAATTTTAACTCAAGTTTCCTTCCGAAAGTTTCTTAATAAATTTCTCAAAAATGAACTACCATAATTTGTATTCACCCCAAGCCGTCTAATTTAATCATGATTAAAAGTTTAATCCCTTCCATAAATCTCCAAGTGACTTTCATCATGTTACTACTAACTTTTCCAAAATTTAACATTTTTATTCCAACTTTTAAACTCAAGAGTTCATAAATCATGAACCTATAAAAATTTCAATATCACTTCATAACTTTAAAACTCCAAAAATTTTCTCAAATAATCCTCAAGATAAACCCTTTGTATATAACGAGTAATCTAAAATTTACCGCTTAATATTTTAACGCACTCATCAACTATAACTTCTATTTCTAAGTCATTCACACATAATCACAACTTTTAAATAGTAAATTCCTTTAATCAATCAAAATAACTTTTCATCACATCATTAGTAACTCTTTCCAAAAAAATTGTAATATTAGCAATCCAACTTTAAACTCAATATTCAAATGATGTTACCGGTTATCAAATTTTTTTTACCAACATTTGATATCCACAATTACAACTTTTTAACCCAAAATCTAAATAGATTTGTAAATCTTAAATCAAAGGACACAATTTCAAATTTGAAATTTTCCTCAAAAATCGTTTCCATATCTTCCAATTATTTTAAACCAAGATTTCAATATCATTACTTCCACTTAAAATTTGAAATTTAATAACATACTAATCACAACTTGTACGACTCAATTTAACTAATTCATACTACCACTTTTAAATTTTAAGATCATTTCCAAACAAGTTTTATCTACTCAAAGATGTATAATTATAACTCAATAATTCATCAATATAAAAACTCAAAATCCAATAATTTCTTAAATTAATGGTATATAGGTTCTAGCTATTTTCCTGCAGTATCACATAAGATTCCATCGATCCTCTGGTGACTACTACTTAGAATTCTCATGATTAAAAACTTCTTTGGTAATATCCCATCTTAGAAACTACTAACCATTAAATAACACTTCTTAGAAAATACCTTTATAACTTAGTTAAGGTCTCCGTGTATTCCAATTGCCAATATAATCCTTCTAGTCATATGGTTGACCAATAAGTATATAGTAATCCTTTTGGCCATATGGTTGACCAATAAGTATATAGTAGTGTAGTCATCTTTCTTACCATGTTAAGCACAAGATGATAGGGTGTTGGTAGAAAGAGTTCAAGCAAGATGCAAAAATCAAGGGAGGCAACGAGAGTTCGGAATTTGAAATTCAAGGAAGGTGATCAAGTATGTGGATGAGATTTCTAGACTCTAATCCTATATTGCAGGCTCACGTCGGTACAGTAACATAACCGAAGTGATAAACTAGACCTGCATGGGCTACCACAAAAATATGTAACGCTCCAGTCCCAAAATACGTAGGACTAGTAACGTAAATATGCCATCCGTATAATAAATATACGTAAGCTGTAAATGCAGTAAAACCACAGCTACTAATCTCATCCACAAAATAAAAGAAATAAAGATATCATATAATAACCATGATTTCTCTTTATACAATATGTTGGGCGGAGACAAATCCACTACCAACTATTTTAAAAGAAAAGAAGTACAAGACATGAAATAATTTAACGAAGGTAGCAAGAAAGACCCTAGATACATCATCTTCAAAGGGATAGAGAAGATCACGATCTCGGCTAGAGTACCTGCAGAAAATAAGAACACACACCTGGGGAGATAACCAGGTCCTCAGAGGGACGTAACAAGATACACAATATCATGCCATATAAACTGAATATAACTGCTCAAAATAAGTAAGATTGGATCATAACATGGTCCAATACCTCACCTTTTAGATTAGCGTACCATCCTCCCAACCAAACAAGGACAGGAGATGGCACACTAACCCACGATAAAGTATATTTCTAAGTCATAAATCCAATATGGTATTCGGACTCCAATAAGGTTTAATATCTTCTCATCGGAGTAGTAAGCCACACCTTCAACCAAACAAGGACAAGATGTGGCGAACTAATCCGTGTCAAGTTATTGTTCCAAGCTACGGTCAGATACAAGTACCCAAACCAAGAGTACTCATACCTAACGGATAAGGGTGTCTAACCAATCTAAATTAATGCAGTTTTAAGAACATGTCATGGTCGCATGACTACCGGGTCAAGTCAGGAAAATACCAATGCAGTACAGTACCTCAGTAGCGAGTCACAACACCATATACTATTCCTCAGTATCGAGCGAGTCTATAGCATATAGTCTACCTATCGTTCCTCAGTAGCGAGCGAGTCTACGATAGATAGGGTGGTAGTGAACTTCCAATCATGTTCTCCCGCCTAATGCCAACTCATAACTGCTAAGTCTTATAGCATGCAACTCTATTAGCAGTTATTTCCTAACGCACGGCTTATACGTACTGGTTGCCAGCCAATCATGCATGTCCGAGTCCTATATGTGACTCATAACAATGTGGTATAAGTGTATCAAGGCCTATGAATGCAACACACAAAGGGTGGTCCCTTAAATCTAAGTTCAATGTATAAGAAAATAGTATATAGTAGGAAATAGAACTAAACAGTAAATATTCTATCTACTTATGCCATGTATCACAGTTTTTGCAAAAAATATATAATGAATAATGCATGAATATGAGCTAAAGTAAAATAATCAGCTAATGACAAGGTATCTTGCCTGAGGTTGTGTGCAAAAAGGTAACGTCCAATAGCTCGAACCGTCAGAATAGCAAAGCGATGAAAGCCAAATCCTGCATACGTCATCGGATGCTGAAATAAACACCACGAACATGTTCAGAATATAAGATATGTATAGGAAATACCTGCCTAAAAGTCTAATTCTGGAACAAGGGCAAAATCATAATTTTGGGTCAAAACTATGTCCACCGTTAGACCCACTTTGTACCGAAATGTGTGCCAATATCTACGGTCTCTAAAGTCATCAAACTACATGTCTACAGATTTGTTTTGATGAGATGAACCCAATGTTATGTCCAATTTTGGATTCCTGTGGACTGTGCACAAAATTGCCCGTTGAGTGGGATTGTGGGCCCGCCAAAATAGCGTTCCGGTAAACCTTCTCAGAATTGAACCAAACATGGCATACAGGACCAAAAAAATAATACGGTCATGTTGGCACAAGTTTCGTCTCAATCCGATGACTGTACACAAAGTTATGGCTAAGTTTGCAAAAGGTCGATACGGGAGTATATCTTGACGGATACGTACTGATTTCGTCGCGCACATGCAACAAAATCGGGTTCTGTTGGTTCTCACATGCTGACAACATCCATACGCACCTTTTGATGCATATAGTGCATGACCACGTCGCCCGGTTTGTCGGGACGGACGTCGTATCAGGGTATTTTTCTACTTTTTGAAAACAGAATTAACAATTTTTGTAAAACTTTAACAGCGAGTAACTTTTTACATACGAGATGAAAAGTGATTCCAGAAGTTGCGTTACAATTTCAGTTATGTTGTCTTTGACAGTCTTTAATTAGTTTCTACAAAATTTTAATGTACGGAAAGAAAACTGGCCGACAGTTTGATGTTTTAAAATAGTTTTTAATATTCCAGAAAAGTAGTTTTTCTCCAACTTTGTCTCAATTTTTCGAGCAAGTTGGATAGCCATGTCGAAATCCACCCGAGGGATCCCAAAGAGGATCATGTGGGCTTTCTACACAAATTTACGGATCTAAAAACGGATTAAAATTAATGGAGAAATCGCAAGGAGAAGTTAGGTACCTTGGTGTTGTTTTCTGTTGATGTTGTTGTCGTTTTTTGTTGGTGGTGGTGTTGCCGTGGAGACTGTAAGGCGGGGCTGCTGTGGCTGGGCACGGAGGTGCTGGCCGGAAAGAGGGGAGGAGGAAGGAGAAGAGTGGAGGTAGAATATGGAAGGAGGAATTAGGGTTTGGTCATATATATATATATATATATATATATATATATATATATATATATATATATATATATATATATATATATATATATATATATATAAAGGGGAAGGCGGATCAGCCTAATAATCCTATGTTGCTGCTACTGTTGCTTGGTTCTTTTGTGGGCGGCCAACAAATGCAAGCTGCTGTGTATGCTAACATGTGTGGTCGGCCCCTAATTAGGTGGTAGGGCCGACCACCCAAGATCTTTTTTTTCTATTTTTCTAATCCTATAATATATATATATATATATATATATATATATATATATATATATATATATATATATATATTTATATATATATATATATATATATATATATATATATATATATATATATATATATATATATATATATATATATATATAAATTATCCAAAAAATCTAATTAAATCCAAATAACACTTTAAATGTCACATATCAAATATTTAATATATATATATATATATATATATATATATATATATATATATATATATATATATATATATATTCAAAAAAAATATATTCATTCCATTCACAATAAACCAACTCAAAATAATAATAATAATATTTAAATAAAATGAACATATTTATTTAATCTCCACAAAATAACTTAAGTAGTAATAAAATAATAAAATTATCCCAATGGGTGGACTTATATTGCACACCCTTATCCGGGTCCAGAAATTATACAAATATTAAACATTATTTAATAATAAAAATACCAATAATTGAACAAATAATTAAATAATTAGAAATTGTGCATGAAATTCTAAAATAATTTAGGAAATACTTCTAAGTACATAAAATATGTCTACATGGCCACCTTGGTCCCACCACATGCCTACATGGGCTTAAATTGGGTTTGGGCCCAGTTCGGGCTGAATTGGACAAACCGGTTCATCTAAAAATCAATATATAAAATAATATTTAATTAAAATAATTTAATTGATTTAATTCATAACTTGGCCTGGTTTTCCTAATTTGGACAAAATTATGGCTAGGCCTCCCATGGCATGGCTAGTATACTAGTCAAGGCATACTGTTACATCTTCCGTGCCAAAATTCATGGTCGTCTAGCGCTTCGAAACTCAACAATGGCTAAAGTCATCTTTAATAATTAATGAAACCCATAAATTGCATAAATTCGATTTTAAGTCTTTAAATAAATTTTAAAAAATTTAGGGGTTTTACAATTTACATCTACTATTTTACAAAATGGAGTACAGCAGACAAAATACCCTCTTACATAGTTGTACTTTCCTTCAAGGTAACGTTATTTAGATCATCATCCCTTTTATCCAGATGATGGTTGCTTCCGAATGAGCTTCCTGCCATTCTTCTAGAGTTCCGTTGTAGTTATTCCCATTTGAATTTGGATTCTCAGAGGGTCGAGCTTTGATAAGTATATAATAATTTATCCTATTAAAGTACACCTCCTTTTCATCCGTAATATCCGAAACTACTGGATATTTTATCTCATAATGCACTCCATAACCCCATATCATTTGTTTGCGAGCTAGTCACCATATCCTCTTTACAAAATGATAATACCTATCTAAACTGTGGCCACTATTCTCAAACCTTGCATAGGGCACGAATTGAGGCATGATCTACAAAAAAAAAAACTTTAGGTTAGTAACCTCCAATAAGTACCTCAATTAAAATTGATCAAATAACTTAGAAAATAATCTGTGTAATATCATTAGCCCTTCCTACAATCATTGATACTACTTATCCTAGGATACTTTCAAGTAATCTCTAGGGATGTGATAGGTGATCCAGATTTAACTATGAGTGAGCATTCGATTTATTCGGTTACAACCGAACCGAATAAGCAAAAATTGAATTGGACCGAAACCGAACAAGCAAAACCGAAACCGAACCGAATTGGTCAATAACCGAACCGAACCGAACCGAGTTAAATCGGTTCGATTTTTGGTTTGTTCGATTTTTGGGTTTTTTTGTTAATATGTATAATAACTAAATATACTTAGATATATTCAGTATATACCTATGACATATATCTATATATATTTAGTATATACCTATAATTAACACACACACACACACACACACACACACTTATATATATATATATATATATATATATATATATATATATATATATATATATATATATATATATATAACTAAATTTTTTTATTCGGTTTTCGGTGTTGGACCGAAACCGAATCCCAAAACCGAAACCGAATAAAAAAAATTTAGTATTTTCAAAACCGAAATCGAACCGAATTTTTTTAAAACCGAACCAAATTCATTATTCGGTTCGGTTCGGTTCGGTTCGGTTCGATTTTTGGTCCAAAACTGAATAATGCTCACCCCTAGGTTTAATCCATATAAATTCCAAACCTATATCCTTTCTCATGTCCTTGATATTAACCTGAACCAGTATCTTATCCTAGTTTTTCTATTCTTCGCGGACCTGTATAGGCTACCACTAAAAGACATGTCATGGCCCGCTCCCAGGATACGGTGAGCCGGGTATGAAATAACAACTCCAGGCTACGCACCATACAAATATATCTATACCCATATCAGCGATTGTCGCCTGTAAAAATTCTAGGATAGAAATACAATTAATACTAAACACAATTTTATTTCTATAATCTATAACTATTATACATAAACTGTTTTATAAAAGTACAACTTATACAAGTCATTGTAGGTCCTAAAAAATCAAGTTGCACACATCAACAATGTCAGAAAATCAAGAAATATCACTTCAAGATGGAGTGCGCAGACATCAGATTGCGCATCCTTCAGATTGCGCACACTTTCAAGTGCGCAGGCTGACGTGGCAAATTACCATCATTACTTGACACAAATCAAATCTTCTGACAGCTGACAGCACGGAGAACGAGGCGACCGTTAGTTTAATCGTGCAGTACGGCGCTCGAGGACAGCTGGCAACGCAATCCAGGTTGGCACAATCCGTTCCTGCGCAGTCCAAGTCTGCACAATTCAAAACCAAAGCAATTCAATGTGCGCGTTCTATCAGTAAAGATGATAAAATACACGTGGCATTCATGCCATCAATTGCTCATTTCGTGGCAACTGTCTATGCATGATCATGCGCATTTCAATCAAATGATGCCATGTGTCCAAGACAATTAGCCCATGATCCAGCAACTGCCTGCGCAGTCCATTGCTGTGTAAACCAATTGCTGCGCAAATCATCCTGCACAGTCCAGAGTAACTGAAAGTTAGTTATTTCTCAGAACTCTATAAATAGAGTTTCAAGTCTCCATTCAAGGGGATCAAGGATCAGTAATCAAAAATCAGAGATCAGAGATCAGATTTCAAAGTTCAGAGAGTTCAGGAGTTCTTGCCCAAGTGCTGCTGCATTCTTCCGAGGCTTTTGCCTTCAACTTTCGAGGCTTTTTGCCTTCAGTTCCAGAGTTGTTTTCAACTTCAGAGGCTTCGTCTTCAAATTTTACATCGTCCAAGGGATAAAGCAATCGTCATCTAGATTGGATTCCTAAAGTTGTACCATTTCCAGAATTCAAATTGTAATCTTTTACAAAGTTTGTATCAATAAAGTTCTTCAACTTTTGTTTTTGCAAACAAAATGGCGACTCTGCTGGGGACGACTTTCTCCTCCGATGAGGAAGTGACAACTCAATGTGACATAGCGTCTATCGGAAAGTCGCAGAAGACTCTGGTTGTAAAGGCCAACCAAACAGCCTATGAAACCATGATCAACTCCAAGACCACTCCTTGCACTGCAACCACTGCTGCCACAAGCAAAGTGCGCACAGTGTGGGTCTCCAAGACTGCTGTGCAGTTTGCCAACAAGACTGCTGTGCAGTCTGCCAAGAAGCCTGCTGCACAATCTGTTGCACAGTCTACAGTTGCTGCCACTAAGCCTACTGCACAATCTGTCTCTGTTTCTGCTGCGCAATCTGCTATTGCCAGTACACAGAAGACTTCATATGCTGCCATGGCTAAGTATAAAACTCCTATGCCCCTGGCGCAATTGGCTGCCAATCTTCCTGCGTAAACCAACACTCCAGCAACCAGAGTGCAACCTAAGCATTCTGTGGCAAGAACTCCTAATGCGCAAACCACAGTCTCTGTGGCTAGAACCAGTGTACCATCAACCCATGCGCAAAGCATGCCTGCACAATCCAAGAGTGACAGCCTCTTGGCTAAACTCTCTTCTTCTCATAACAAGGAAAAAGGCTCTGTTCCTCTTTCTACACATACTGTTGCTCCTGTGCAATCTAATAGGGGTAGTCCTTTGGCTATTCCTCTTCCTCTTCAAAATAAAGGAAAAGGCCCGTTGGTCTTTTCTCAAACTTCCTTGTCCCATGACTTGGAAGACAACAGAGGAAAAAGCTCTTTAGCTAACCCTTCGTCCCAAAACAAAGGAAAAGTCCCTTTGGCCTTTTCCTAATCTTCTTCAGTTTTTACCGAAGAAGATCAATCTGAACGTGTCTCGGCACCAATCAGTACTAGAACTCTTTCAAACAAGGATTCTTCTTTCCTTTATAACAAGAGAACTTGTACTGACCAAAGAGGTATTCTGTCTATCCCGGTAGCAGAATTCCAGGACCTCCCGACTCTCAAGATTTCCCATTCCAGGCAGGAAAAACTGTTAGTGTCTCAGACAGAAACCCCTGGGGGTGAATTTGCTGATCTTAGAACTTATCTCAACAGACCCACTTCAGTAAAACGTAAACAACCAATGCCGAAGATCAAACATCATCAAAAACAAATCTCCAGGATTAAAAATCCCGACACTTATGCCAATGAAGTAAGCACTTCCCTGTATACTCAAGGGACCAAACATTTGAAGAATCGGAATCATGTTCCGAATGTTATCAAAGAACAGATCCCTCAAAGTTTTTCTCGTCCTGTTGCTGTTTTCGATCTCCGAGAACATCTCAGACAAAAGCAGGATACTATCTCAACAACTTCAGTTCAACCATCTGATCATCATTGCAATCATAAAGTCAGCATCCAATGTTGTTGTCAAACAACAAAACGATCTGTCTTCGATCATTTGACTTTTACTAAATCTGAACCTATGTCAGAAGAAGATAAAGTCTTGTATGCTTCTGTTAACATGACTTCCCGAGACACTGGGGGTAGAAGATGCTCTAAGCATGGTAAACTTCGTAAACCAAGTCAACGGTATTTAGAATTACTCCGAGAATCTTCTGAGTGAGTATTTCGATATACCCGTTCTCGAAGCCGAGACACAATCGGTCAAAGAAATCTTCCTCAAGATCCTTCGAGTTATCTTCCTGCTTCTCATTTAGGAGATGACTCTTTCTCCGACTATGATGCATACAGCGAAAGCTCTGAACAGACAGTATCTTCCACTGTACCAAGGGAAGTGACAGCTTATGTCGTCACTGATGATCCGGATGCTTCAACTTCTACAAATCAAGAACAACGTATAGCTGTACTTGAAGACAAGCTAAAAACTATGGCTGAAATGGTTGCTAGTATACATTCTATCATTGTGGCAAAATATACTACACCATCTATTACACCTACTGCGAGTCCAGAGATCATAGCATCTTCGGTACCTGCCAATACTGGGCTGGGGGTAGTGTCTCCTCAAATGCCTCCTGTGCAAGTACAAGTTCAAACTACACCTAGTCAGTCAGGAGCTGGGGGTAGTGCTTATAATACTGTTCCTCCTCCTACCACTCTAACTCAACCTGCTCCTTCTTCATCATCTGAAGACACCAATGAATCTGTCAAACTCTTGTGAACCCAGTTCGAAGCTTTCAAAGAGAAGACAACTTACAAAGATTGGGGATCAAGCAGCCTTATCCAGTTGAATGGAAAAAAGTTCCGTTCCCACCGAAGTATAAGATCCCAACAATCTCTTTGTTCGACGGCAGTACTTCTCTTAGTCAATTCATCAATCATTTTGAGGTAATGACCGTTCAACTCCAGCCAAATGACGCTCTTCTTACCAGAGTGTTCGTCGGTTGTTTAGCCGACGTAGCATATGACTGGTACAGAAGTTTGCCCGATGGTTGTATCACTTCCTTCTCAGGTCTCAAACAAATCTTCCTGGAACGGTTTTATGAAGGATTCAACGACATGACTATGTCGGCTCTCAACGAAATCAAACAGAAACACAATAAAACTGCTGAGAGCTTTATCAAACGTTTTCGCCGTGAAGCCTTAAAGATGCCTCCCAGGACTCCAGCTGCTGTCACTATTGATACTTGTAAGGCAAATCTTTTGCCTATCATCAGTATGTGGACGGGATCTACCCAATTCCAAGATTGGCCTTCATTCATCGTCAACACCAAAGCTGTGGAAGTAAGTGCCGAAAAGTTCAAACAATTAGGGGTACAAATGTCTAACCCAGATCGGGATGAACACCAGACATCAGGTGGTGGCAACCGCCAGAACAACTGTAAAGCAAAAGAGACTTTGAACATCAATTTGAACAAGAATAAAGAGTCTCTAGCTGTCAATGTGGCTCCGTCTACTTCCACTCCGACTCCTTCTGCACCTCCACCGAGGGAACCTCGTCCGAAAGTAGAATATTCTTTCGACGAAAATGACACTGCAAGCATTTTTGAATGTTTACTCAAAAGAAATAAGATTCAGCTCCCAGATCCAAAGAAACCTGATGAAGTCGATAAGACAGATCATCATAAATATTGTGTTTACCACAGGTTCATTGGACATCCTACTCGAGCATGTTACGTGCTTAAGGGCAAAATTCAAGAGCTCGTCAATGCTGGTGTCGTCACTCTACAGCAAGATGAGAAGACTGTTACTGCAAACATGGTTTCGGTCCAATTTGATGACTTTCCTCCGCAGATGGTACAACACGGTGTCATTCCTATTCCCAAAGCTACTCTTGAGATTGAGAATCTTTCGCCTCCACCAAATGAAGGTCTTGTCCCCTTGTCTCTTGACAACGGTAAAATTATGTGGATTCATTCCGATCTTGTTTCTGAATTCAAAGTCTTTTCTTCTTCTAAGAAGAAAGACCGCTCCAAAAGTAAGATAAAGACCTGCAACATGGTGTCTTTTGACCCCATAGTTGACGAAGAAATTTTGCTAGGCACTAGATCAGGGAAAGCTTATTTTAAAGAGTATCCTGATACTCAAGAAGATCCTACCTCTTCTTCTGAACCTGCTCCAGCACAACCTGCTTCTACGGAAGAGATCCCTTCCATATCCGTACCAGTCGTAGTGCCTATTCCTTCCAAGCCGGTGGTTGCTGACAAAGGCAAGCAACAAGTCCGCTTTGATAAACCCCTGAAGAAATTATCTTCTACAGGACTTGAAAAACCATATAATTTTGATATATTGGCTCAACTAGCCAATACACCGGCTAGATTATCAATCTTCGAGCTCTTGCGCCTTTCTAAAGAGACTCGAGAAACTCTAAGTGAAGCCCTGATGCAGGCTGAAACTTGCCTAACTCTCCTCAAGAAACCGGAAGCAGAGCCAGTTTCTTGCCGCCATTGTCATAGTGTCCTGAAGTTGATTCCAAACATCACTTTCACTCAGGATGATATGCTACTGGAGGATAATAAACATGATCGTCCTCTTTATTATACAGGATATGTCGATTCGATGAAAGTCGATCGTATCCTGATAGATCCAGGGTCTGCACTCAGTATCATGCCAAAGACAATGCTAGACGCATTAAAGATACCAGTGCATAGTCTTTCAAGCACAATCACCACTATCTTGGGATTTAACCAAGGAAGGAGTGAACCGTTGGGGAAGATTCGCCTAAAACTTCAAATAGGCAATCTTCGCACAAAGGTGACCTTCTATATTATTGACAATCATGGTTGTTCTTACAACGCTTTTCTGGGAAGACCTTTCCTCCATGAACATAACATTGTTCTATCAACTCTTCATCAATGCTTCAAATATGTTGATGACAAAGGACAAGTCCACAAAGAAGTTGTAGACCTTTATCCTTTCAAAGGTGTCGAAGCATATTGCAATGACGCTCGTATGTACAAGGAAGAATTTATGAAAGTGGTATTGGCAATGGATACTGAAGAAGATCAAGAAACAGTACCCAATGACACTCTTATTATACCTATTAAAGGGCGTGTTTCCCACCCTCAGTCTTCTAAACCACTGGCTATTCATTTGCCAGTTCAGCGGCAGTTTACTGATGGCGATCAGGATAAAAGGGAGCTGACCTCTTCTGAGCCACTTGTTATTGACTTACATCGTAACAAGGACAAAAAGCAGCTCACTTCTTCTGAGCCACTTGTTGTTGATTTAAAGAAAAAAAGGGAGCTCACCTCTTCTGAGCCACTTGTTATTGACCTTCGTCGTAACAAGCCTCTTCCACGCTCTTCTTCTCCCCATCTTGTAATCAATCTGACCAAGACTGCTAAGGCTAAAGGTCCTGCTGTAAATACGGATGTACATATCAATGAAAAAGCATCTACTTTCCAGTATACTGATGTTATTTATCATACTAAATGCTATTTGGATGTGTTAGATAGCTTCAAATCATTTACAATAGGAGTTGTGCAATCTCTTCAAACAGAAGTTTCATGTGAACACCCAAAAGATTCATATCGTATTGTTCCTGCTCGCAAGAAAGGTGAACGTCCAATACTTTTTAGTAAAAGACCGGAACAAAAATTCAGCTATACGGATGATAGCAAAGTTAACGACACGGAACATCTTCAATTCCATCGTTACAGTCAACAATCAAAAGACATCATCCGAAAGATGGGTTACGACTTCAAAAGTGGCCTCAATTATGGTAAGGGCAGAAGGGCTCCTCTCCGTACCACTGTTCCACAAGGAAAGTCAGAAATGTATTACAATAGGACCAAAAGAGGTCTCGGATATGCTTCTCCTTCGATGTTATCCCTAGCAGTTTCCGACTATGATAGTGAAGAACGTTCTAACTCTTCTGATTCCAGGTCATGGGATTCTGATACTAGCATTGGTGAAGTCCATCGTATAATCGTATCTTCTAATATGGTTTCTGCTGAACTTCCGGAAGGATATGATAAGGACATTGAAGAAAGTTCTGAAACAGATCCTTGGGCTCAACAGATGGATAATCAGTGGGTACTCTGATTTGAACAAAGAGAACCTCCAACTGAAGATCAATTAGTTCAAGTTGATGTAGGAGAAAGCGAGTCACCTCGTCCAATCTTTATTAGCAAGAATCTTCCGGAAGCAGATAAACAAGAGTTGATTCTTCTTATTAAAGAATACATTGACGTCTTCGCTTGGAGTTACGAAGATATGCCAGGATTAGATCCCAAAATTGCTACTCACAAATTGAACATTCTGCCTAATGCTAAACCAGTCAAACAGCAACGACGGCGATTCAAACCTGAAATGATGGATGCAATTGATGATGAAGTCAAGAAGCTTATCGCTTGTGGCTTTATTCGAGAAGAACAACATCCTGATTGGGTAGCCAACGTTGTTCCAGTCCTGAAAAAAACCGACAAAGTTCGAGTCTGCATCGACTTTCGGGATCTTAATGAAGCATGTCTGAAAGATGAATTTCCTCTCCCTATCACGGACGTCATGATTGACAATACCTGTGGGTTCGAGCGAATATCTTTTATGGATGGATTTTCTGGATATAATCAGATCAAGATGAATCCCGAAGATGAAAAACACACATCTTTTCGTACTCCTCGGGGAGTCTATTGCTACACAGTGATGCCATTCGGTCTCAAGAACGCTGGTGCAACTTACCAACGGGCTATGAGTACCATTTTCAGAGAACATCTTCATAAGACTGTCGAATGTTATGTTGATGATATCGCTGTTAAGAGTCGTCTGAAAGAAGATCACATCCAAGATTTAAGAACAATCTTCAATCTCATACGCTAATATCAACTCAAGATGAATCCTACCAAGTCATTCTTAGGTGTCTCTAGTGGTAAATTTCTCGACTTCGTCATTACCTCTAAGGGTATACACGTAGATCCCGAGAAGATCAAAGCCATTCAAGAGATGCGTCCTCCACGCAACCTAAAAGAGCTACGAGGATTTCAAGGTCGACTTGCGTACATCAGAAGATTTATTTCGAACTTGTCTGGACGCTGCAGACCATTTACTCAGCTAATGAAGAAGAGTGTATCTTTTATTTGGACTGAAGAATGTCAACAAGCATTCGACGACATCAAACGATATCTCATGAATCTACCAGTCTTGGTACCACCAATCTCTGGCATACCATTCTTAATGTATGTCCGTGCTATGGACCATTTATTGGGTGCTTTACTTGCTCGAAAGAATAAAGAAGGCCACGAACAGGCTATCTACTACCTCAGTCGTACTATGATTGGTGCTGAACACCGTTATAGTCCAGTTGAAAAAGAATGTTTAGCCCTTATGTTTGCCGTTCAAAAGACAAGGCATTACATCATTGGTCAAACCATTCATGTCATATCCCGAGTCAATCCTCTTCGGGTACTAATGAAGAAGCCTAGCACACTCAACTCTCGGCTTGCTACATGGGCCATTCTTCTAGCCCAATATGATATGGTGTATGTTCCTCAAAAGTCTGTCAAAGGTCAAGCACTGGCAGATTTCTTAGCAGCTCATCCTGTACCAGAAACATCCAAGCTTTATGATGAAATTCCAGATGAGACTTTGGAAGTCAACTTGATCTCTGAAGAATTTCCAACCTGGCATTTATTCTTTGACGGAGCATCCAGAATCGGACCCAATGGTGCTATTGTAGCAGGAGTTGGAGTTATTCTCGTTTCTCCAGACGGATCAACTATCCAAAGAGCTTATTCTCTAGATGAATCTTGCTCCAATAATGTAGCAGAGTACAATGCTCTACTTATTGGTCTTCAATTAGCCAAGCAATTGGACATTGAATATCTCGAAGTTTACGGCGACTCTAAGCTGGTTGTCAACCAGGTTAGAGGAACTTATGAAGTCCGTCATCAAGATCTGGTACCTTACTTCGAAGCAGCAATCAACATGGCTATATCATTCAAAGCTTTCTTTATTGAATATGTTCGTCGAGCATGCAATACTGAAGCAGATGCCTTAGCCAATCTTGCAGCAGTCTTAGCCGTTCCTATCAGAAGACAACAAGTGGTGGTTATCTCTAATCGAGAATTGTTTTGTGTCGAAAACAATCGTAACATCGAGTTCAGTAATTTTGCTGAAATTAATGTTATCAATAAAGATTGGAGAACTCCTTTCATCGACTTCGTGGTTCACGATATACTCCCCGAAGATCCTAAGGAGGCTACAAGTATTCGACGATGATCTCTACGGTTCAACTACAATCAAACCACTAAGACTCTCTATCGACGGACTTATGACGGTCTTCTTCTACGCTGTCTAGATGGTGAGGAAGCAAAATAGGTGTTACATGAAGCTCACGACGGTGTCTGTGGAGCACATCAGCCCGGTCCTAAATTGCAGGATTGCATCCGAATAATGGGTTACTACTGGCCCTCTATGGTTTCAGATGCCATCGAATATGCAAGGAAATGTCGAGCCTGTCAAATCCATGCAGACTTCATTCATCAACCTTCAGAATTTTTACACCCGACAGCCGCTTCCTGGCCTTTCGAAGCTTGGGGCATGGATGTCATAGGTCCTATTAATCCTCCTTCTTCTAGAGGACATCGGTTTATTCTAGCAATAACAGACTACTTCTCTAAGTGGGCTGAAGCTATACCCTTGGCTGAAGTCAAGACCAGTAGTGTTATCAACTTCGTCAAACATCATGTCATTTATCGATTTGGTGTCCCTCAGCGAATCATTCATGACAATGGACCGCAATTCATCAGCCAGAAATTCCCCAGATTCTGTGATGATCATCGAATTGATAATGTCGCCTCGACTGCCCACAATCCTGTTGCTAATGGATTAGCTGAAGCCTTCAATAAAACTATTATCAAGCTTCTCAAAAAGTTTGTATCTACTAACAAACGTAATTGGAGTGAAAAGCTTGGCGAATGTCTTTGGGCCTACCGAACTACAGTCCGCAACACCACAGGTTTTACGCCTTTCTCCTTGGTATATGGCTGTAAAGCTGTTCTTCCTCTGGAACTTCAAATTCCTTCTTTAAGGATTGCCATTGCTAATGAGCTCACTACAGAGAATAATGATCTTCTTCGACTTCAAGAATTGGAGGCACTTGACGAGAAATGGTTAATGGCTCAACAACATATTGAGTTATACCAAGCTCGTATTTCTAAAACTTTCAACCGTAAAGTTAAGGTCAGAGCCTTTCAACAAGGAGAACTTGTTTTAACAGTCAGACGTCCTATGACTATGACTCATATGAGTAAAGGCAAATTCGATGCAAAGTGGGAAGGTCCCTATGTTGTAAGCAAAGTCTTCTCAAATGGAGCTTATCTACTCTCAGAACTGGATGGGCGAATTGCAATGATGCCAATCAATGGCAAATTTCTCAAAAAGTACTATGTATAAATGTAAATACTTGTAAATCATCAGACAAGTTCAAGTTCATAAATAAAATTTTATTTTATCATGAATGATAGTACATGATATTAAGGAAGGTCACTATCATCCTTCTCTATATTTGGACGAGGACCACTGCCGTCCTTTTCAAAAACACGGTCAGCAAAAGAGCCGAGAACTTTCTTGCTGGAACCCACTAGAAATTTGCTAGCGGCCATCCTCATGGCTTCCTCCTCTTCGGTCCTTCCTGGCTCAAGCAGAAAGTCCAGGATGTCTCGCGGTGGCTTGGGAGCAGACGAACCTTCGCCTACTTCTGCCTCCTTTGATTGAACTGGATCAACAGGACGTTCTTCAACGCCTTCTTCAACCTTCGGGGTGAGTTCAGTCTTCTTGAGGGCATCTCCAGACGACATTTTTATGTTGGAAAAGTGGAAGTGTTCCTTTCTGTTAAAATTCTGTTCTATTTATAGACAGAGATTCTCCAAATGATGAAGCGACACATTCATCTGACGGTTCATCCGTTCATTTAATTTATCTGACGGTTCGTCCGTTCGTTACATTCATCTGACGGTTCATCCATTCATTTAATTCACTTGACAGTTCGTCTGTTCATTACATTCACCCGATGGTTCATCCGTTCATTATCATCCGACGGTTCGTCCGTTCATTATTATCCGACGGTTCGTCCGTTCATTATTATCTGACGGTTTACCCGTTCATTCACCCCCACTTGACGGTTTATCCGTTCGTTATTTTCCATTTTGACGTTTTATCCGTTCATTCCATCATTTGACAGTTTTCTCGTTCACCTCACATCTACATCAGCAACTTATCGTTTCGATTAAGTTGTCAATTGAGATAATGATATTCGGTATATTCTGCCACGTCCATAGTACTTCTGAGCAGATATAATGAATATAATTATTTTCTACAAAATCATCAAGAGATATCATGTCTTGCACCTCTGAATATATTTTTTATCTCTATTATTTATATCTGAACAAGGTATGCAACAAATAATGGAGCCACAGCAAAAATGTCTTTTATTAATTGAAATATAAGACATTACAAAAACACATATACTTCAAAAAAAGACATAAAGATACAAAAAGTTCCACTAAGATGGAGGTATTATCAGATTGTCAATCTGTTGCTTGAGAGTCTGCAGCCGTTCTTCACGAGTGGACATCACCCGCCTTCTGGCCTCCTCCATCCCAGTTTCCTCATTAAAGGCAGGCATGGTCACCATTCTGTGGGTAACCTCAGCATTATGAGCTTCTACATATTCATCCTTCTCTTGAATTAGAGCATTAAATTGTTGAGTTGCAAGTTGATGATCAGCAACTTCATCTTCTAACTCTTTCTGAAGACGAGCAATCTCTGCTCTTAGCTCAGCAGCTCTCTGTTCTTTTCTATTAGCCATCAAGGTTATTGATTCCAGCTTGGAGTTATACTCAGCAGATTTTGCAGAGAAGGCTTCTAAAAGGTTCTGGAGATTAACCCTTTCAATATCAGCTGCTTGAGCCAGTTGCTCGAATTCTGCCTGTACCAGAGATTCTACGTCTCCTTGGTTGAGCTCTTTATAGCTTTTGATAGAAATCTCTAATTCATTCAAAATATGTTCCAGGAGAGTGGCTTGAGCTTCGTCACCTTGTTCTCTGATGGCTCTTATTAAGAGAGAGGTTGGACCCCTAACCATGAAAAAATCAGTGCCCTCTTTCTCCATCATTCTTTTTACTAGCCGTCCTAAAGATTTAAAGAAGCATCTAGTAAAAGATTGGATCACAATATTATTAGTGGCTATAGCACCAGGAGTTGCAGCTACTCCTATTGATGATAAGGCCGTGGGACGTTCAATCTCTTGTGTCTGGATAGCAGGCTCTTTGAACAAAGGAGCCAGAGTTGAGCTAGTTGCCCCTCCTGGTTGTTCTTCTGCAAAAAGTAAAGATTGTCATTTTGTCTGTTGATCGCTATTGTTCAAGAAGATTAAAGATGTAAATTATCTTACCGTGGTTGAACCCAGCAATGAGCCTATCATCTGCTAGGGTAGACTCTGGCCGAGCAGAAGTAGCTTCAGCTATAACAGCTTGACTACTGCCCGCTTCAGAACCACAAGATAGATGATGACTGCTACTAACAACCACCGTCGTTATAGGCACTATGTCCGTGCACGTCGGAGGTACTAGAGGAGTCTCAAGATCTGCAAGAAATACAAATAAAAAAAAACGTTAGCTATCAATTCATTCAAGAGGAGATTGTTAATTTCATTTTTACCTTGAGGTTCATTGGCGGGAGTTTCTTCTGGAGCTTCTTCATCTATTGCTTTTTCTGGAGATACTGGAACCTCAACATCCTTTTCAGGATTTAAGGTATCAGCAGCATTCTCTGGAACCTCAATATCCTCTTCAGGATTTAAGATATCATTGACAGCATTAGGAGACGTGTGTACTTCATCATCTCTGTCGAGATCTTGCATATATTCATCAATATTTTCAGACGAAGAGCTCTCTTCATATTCATCTTCTTCTGGTGCATTCCCGCTGACATTCGCGGCTTGGTCACCATAATCATCCAGAGGGCTATAGCTACAATCTTCTAGAGCCGTAATTACTTCGCGATCTTCCTCTTCGCGAAGGGTTCTAGGAGTAGGCAGGAGTTCAATCATTTCTGCAGCAGGTAAAAGAGAGTGTACAACATTCTGCTCTTCCTCCACTTCTTCCACAGTACTTCCTTTGGGCTCTTCGGCCTCAGTTCTCAGAGCAAGATCTTTCCTTTTTCTCGATCTCCTCTCTATGTTCAGGACTAGGAGTTTTATTCCTAGGTTCTGAAATAGGTGTGGGAGATGGCAAGATTAATCCAGCTGTAGCATCCATCACCATTGAAGATAAAGCTCGATTCCTTCTGAGGACCAGCTTCTTTCTTTTTAGTGGCCTGTCCGGGCTCTCTATATTTATAGTTTCAACTTGTTTCTGGATAGAGGTTGGTGTAGTAACCTCTTCTTGCTGAGTTGACTCGGCCAGCTGCCGAGACTGAGATCGAGTGGTGATCTTTTCAGAAGAGTGATCCAAGATCAATTTCTTCTTTGCTGCTGGAGCAGGAAGATCCTCTCTTCTCCTCCTTTTTGCTGGAGATTTGCCCACCTTCAAAGAGGTACATAGTGGCGCATTAACTTCTTGAGGGAACATAACATCCCTTGAGGCTTCCAAAGGTGCATCTTCCGGCTCATGAACCTCATCATTTCCTATAAGTGACATGACAACTCCTCATCTCTTCAACCTTGTTGAAGATGCGAAGCTGTCCGTGAGGTTGAAATTTTTAGCAAAAGTATTTGAAGATGTATAAAAGACTGAATATGTAAACAGCATCCGAGGGCCATGATTGCTGTTTGCAGGCATCGAGAACGTCGCTTTCGTATCTCGAGCATTATAGTAAGCCCAGGCCCGGGCCCCATCTATCAAATAACCCTTTCCCTGAAGACATGTAATAGCATTCCCCACATGGAATTGGTCATAACCAAACTGTCGAGCGAATCGACTGGGAAGATACGGTTCTAAATAACATTCATCTTCGAACCGGTATACCAAATGAGAAGGTCGAATTGTTTTCAACCATTCGAAAGCTGCACGGCTCAAAGGATGCATCTGCGAATCAATCATATTTGTCCGTATTTGTTCGTAGCCAGCCGGAGGATGGGTGCAATAAAAATTCCATCCTTTGCTTAGGTTTAAAGCATATTTGCAGTCTCTTAGAGCAGTGAATTTCCACTTACCATTGGAATATCTCCGTATAAAGCTACCGTCAACCGGTCCCATGCCGGGGTCCATCAAAGTGGGATAGTGAAGGAGCAACCACCCAAATAGATATGTATATGGTAATTCCAATCGTGGAAATTCTTTTTCACCCTTGGACTTCAGCATCAGATCGACGTAGAGACGAAGACCAGCATTCAGCTTACAAGTTATGGCTGACAGAAGGTCCATCTTATAGCCGAAGACTAATCTAACGGCCGCAAAAAGAACACCGCGATAGAAGCGGTCTACTGCACTGGATCCCGGAACTACAAATCGACGAAGCCAATGTGTCAGAAACCATGCTAATTGGGCTTCTTTTGACATTGGTCTGTATCCTACTCTCAGATAACTTTCGAAGAGTATCTCCTGTCTTCAAAGGAGGATACTGATAATCATCCTTCATCTGTTTATCAAAATCACCACTTTCTTCCATCAGCTTCATCACTTCTGTGTTGCTCAATAGCTTGAAGAAATCTGGATAACATCTATCATGTTCCTTGGTCTTTGGTTCTTGAATGTGGTTTAGGAACAAATAAGGTAGCCATTTCGAGGAATAGCAAGTGTTTGATGTGGCACTTTTATAGAACAGGCTACAGATCTTGTAATGGCATAGCAGTTCCTCAAAAATGGCTACCATTTCTGTATTTTCTCTCCGGAGCCTGTCTAATTCATCATTGGTGGGGACGAATTCTTCATATGAGAAATCTTCCATTGGCAGAAAAGAGATGTACTTCATCTCATGGAGTGCAAATCCAATTTCTCCACCGGGAGTCATGAAGGTTCCTGTTCTGTAATTATACCTCTCTGCTAAAGCCAGGAACAAGTGAGGATTCGGGGCAAAACCATATACAGTGGCATGCACAGCTTGGTATAAGTTGATTTGCTGCAGTTCGCCTTCAAACTTGGTCAGAATCCAATTGGCTATGCAGCTCCATCTTTTGAAATCTGGATTCACTAATCCAGTTAGTCTGATGTCCTGTTCAGGGTATCTTCCTTCGGCTTTCGCAAATTCGTTTGCGAAAATTGGGGTCCTGACGGGCATTAACAATGAAGAATTCTCCGGCGGAATACAACCGGGTTTCAGTCCCCTCAGCAAAATACTGTACCGTTCAGAAGAACTGTAGAACAGATCTTTCTTGTTTGGACCTTTCTTCATAAAAATTCTTTCCGGACGGGCATCTTGGAACGGAGTGAGGTTCCATTCCATCTTTCTCGGGTAACTCGCATGAGCATACCGGGATAATGGGAGGCAGCGTGGAACATTTGGTATCGAGAAAGATCTATCCGTCTGATGGACAATTCTTTCTTCCATCCTCGGTCTTGGTTGAGAACTTTTCTCAAAAGCTTCACCAAATAAGAATAATGGTTTCTTATGTATAACCGCATCTGCTGTTTTCAGAGGTTGTCCGTTCATTAAACATTGCAGTGTTTCATTGTCCTGGGATATCAAAATGGCCTGGCGAGAGGTCGGCAGATCATACTGAGGGTAATGCACATGTGACAAATCTTCTTTATATTTTGATTCTGAGAGGGTCCCCACGAAGTTCTTATATTCTGGGTCTTCTCTGGTATTAACTGCATCAGACAGAGAAAACAAAAATTTCTCAGTATAAGTCAAAGTCAAAGATTCAGTTTGCGCAAAAAATTAGATTGTGCAAAATTAAATTGCACAAACATCAGATTGCGCAAAATAATCAGATTGCGCAAACAAATAAACATCAGTTTGCGCTGACAGACTCGCGCAAATCAATAAATTGCGCTGACTTTTATCAGCACAATTCAACCGATTGCACAGATTGTCATTCTTCATAAAAATGAAGGGTGGACTGATTTATGCAACCAGAACCCTAAAAAGGGTGGCGCAATATGATCCTATCTCTAAAAAGAGATGGATTCTGAAAGGAACAGTGAAATCAAAACTCTAAAAAGAGTTTTTGATTGGGTTCTCTACCTATCATTGCTGGGTGAGCTGTTTCATGGCGAGAAGCTCGACACGCAGCCCTAGTCGATGATTCGGCGGGAACCTTGCCCTTAGCGGCAGCAGAAGATCGTCGGGGAGCCATTGGAATCGTCGAAGAGGAAAGAAAGGAAGAGCTCAAAAGTTTTTTCTCTCTCAAAAGCACAAAGGAAGCAAGTAAAGAACATTTTGAAATGAATTGAAGAACTATTTATAGTTTTTCAAAGTCGAAACGGCCGCCTTAGATTGCGCCTAAAAATGGGCTAAAACCTCAGATTGCGCAGACAGCTCATTATGTGTGCAAATTGGTTTCATATTCAAAATTCAAAGTATTTCGAAATTTTGAATAAGTTCAACTTTCGAAAACTTTGAAGGGGGTCTTGTAGGTCCTAAAAAATCAAGTTGCACACATCAACAATGTCAAAAATTCAAGAAATACAACTTCAAGATGGAGTACGCAGACATCAGATTGCGCATCCTTCAGATTGCGCATGATAGATTGCGCACACTTCCAAGTGCGCAGGCTGACGTGGCAAATCACCATCATTACCTGACACAAATCAAATCTTCTGACAGCTGACAGCGCGGAGAACGAGGCGACCGTTTGTTTAATCGTACAGCACGACGCTTGAGGACAGCTGGCAGCGCAATCTAGGTTGGCGCAATCCATGTTGGCGCAATCCGTTCCTGTGCAGTCCAAGTCTGCGCAATTCAAAACCAGCGCAATTCAATGTGCGCGTTCTATCAGTAAAGATGATAAAATACACGTGGCATTCATGCCATCAATTGCTCATTTCGTGGCAACTGTCTATGCATGATCATGTGCATTTCAATCAAATGATGCCATGTGTCTAAGACAATTAGCCCATGATCCAGCAACTGCCTGCGTAGTCCATTGCTGCGCAAACCAATTGCTGCGCAAATCATCCTGCGCAGTCCAGAGTAACTGAAAGTTAGTTATTTCTCAGAACTCTATAAATAGAGTTTCAAGTCTCCATTCAAGGGGATCAAGGATCAGTAATTAATAATCAGAGATCAGAGACCAGATTTCAAAGTTCAGAGAGTTCAGGAGTTCTTGCCCAAGTGCTGCTGCATTCTTCCGAGGCTTTTGCCTTCAACTTCCGAGGCTTTTCGCCTTCAGTTCCAGAGTTATTTTCAACTTCAGAGGCTTCGTCTTCAAAGTTCACATCGTCCAAGGGATAAAGCAATCGTCATCTAGATTGGATTTCTAAAGTTGTACCATTCCCAGAATTCATATTGTAATCTTTTACAAAGTTTGTATCAATAAAGTTCTTTAACTTTTGTTTTTGCAAACAGTCATTACAACAAAACCATTAATTTTCATAACTTCCAGCTACAAAATGATGTTTGCTGCATCCTTGAAAGCCACTCAAAGTCATTCCTTAACCTCGTACACGTCACATAGAGGTAGCATCTCGCCTGAAACTTTATCTTCTCCTAGTGAACAATACTAGGTCGTTAGAACGACATCAAGTCCTCGGTTAAGAACGATAAGAAAATAAAAATATGATATAAGGAAAAATAGTTAGTTGGAGATTTCTTCCTCTTAGATAAAAGTTAATTTATTTAAATTCCAGGAAAATGCTATTGTGTAAACTTGAAATAATACTCTATCTAGGTCCTAATCTAGTGATCTCTAAATGTTCAATCAATCAACACAACCTAAGTCACAATCACAATCAAAATCAAATTACTATATGATGATGATGCAATTTTAGAGAACAAATTTGGATCGCATTCATCTTAGTTTTTCGATAACAATTCCGTGACCAAGGATCAGGTGGTGTCTCGGTGGCACGGTGCTTAGAATCTGGCCCCTCACATTATGTGAGTAAAATACTTGTAATTTATAACTTAAATTCTTGTTTTGACTCAAAAAATTCTGGAATTCAAAATCTCTCTTGGTGAGCTAAGCCTCACCCCTAACATCGTGTGGCCTTACCATGTTGTTATTATATTGCAGGAATTTTGGATGTGATCCAGTTGTTCTCTCCCACCAAATGCACTAACCTAATCTACAAACATTCCTATTCTATTTATCTAGTAATTCTTTGCTCTTTATTTCATCTCAAATCTTAATATGCCAAGATGCTTCTTATTCAAAATTTCAAGAATCAAGTATTACTTTCAAGAATATATTCTATCCCAATTTTGGAATGATCATGAAATATGGAAAATACAAGTTTAGAAAGAACTTTTTTCCAATTATACAGACACAACAAGAAAAATACCTTTTTATGACGGATAACAACCGTCATATATGACATTTTATGATGAGTTTTTTTTACACCAGCAACCGTGATAAAAATGGGTGTTATAAATGTTTATGAAAACCATTATACATAATATAAACTTATATGACATTTTTTATATTAAAAACGAGATAATTAATTCAATTATATATAACACTAATTTTTTAAGTGACATTAATATTATCATTATATATAACATATCTATCTTGAAGCGTTATGACTATGTTATATATACATAACGCTTTCTAACGTTCTGTTCTTGTTATTCACACAGACACACACACACACACACACACACACACACACACACACGTATATATATATATATATATATATATATATATATATATATATATATATATATATATATATATATATATATATATATATATCAACTGTCAACGCTTATAACTCAATGTGTTATAAAAAGCATATTAATTTCTAGAACACATGAGACAACAGAAATATGAAATTTTACTAACATTTGAAACATTTTATTAAAAATATCCAAATATCACACCATCTTAATTATATTTCAAAATATATCACTCTTTTTTCAACTTTTGTTTCACCAACATATCACTATTATATTTCAAAATATCCAAAATATATACTTCTTTTCCTTTTAGTGCACCAGGCCATATTTATTTTCTAACGTTCTATTCTAGTGTCCATTCTGCAGATTCCGTCACGACCCGCACCCTGTGTAAGGGCACAGTGCGTAACAGCGCCTAGCGTACGCCGCAGAATCGACGGTAGAACGCTGTACAAAGTTACTATCTAAACAACAACTCACGTAATTATATAATGTACTTGTCAAAACTCAACTCTGAACAGAGGACAAGTATAAGATATGATAATACTCAATCACCGTCTAAGCACGATAAGATAACAAAAAAATCACAAAGCTATACTAACTCAAAACTCCAACAACTGATATAAACTAATAAAATAATAATATCTCAAACAATTTCAAAACAAAGTTGAGATCTCAACTCATTACAATACAAGTTCAAATGAAAGTCTTATGCAAGTCTAATGCAAGTCTACTAAACTAATCTCCCGATCACTCCTGAGTGTCGGGGCCAAAGGTAGCTATACCGTCTCCGATTTCCAAGTAAGTAGGGCAAGTGTGCTCAAGACAACCATCTGTAATATTTTCAACAGGTCCAGTCAGGCCAGGAACGAGCACATTACATTTTACGCAGTTTATATCATGACAGGAAATGGAAGCATGCTATAGAGTAAGATACAAGAAACGTTGAAGAATATACATGAAGTAAAAGAGGTGACTGTAAGGAAATATCTACTATAAGTAAAGAACTATCAGTGGCTAGTGATGTAGAGTACAAGATAGACATCTGAACGGCTTAAATTTGCACATGATTACACTAAAGAGTTTGCACATGATCACACTACTTGAAATTGTTCACATGACCATTTATACTCTCCCGTACCCCAATAAATACACAAAGATCCAGACAAGTTATGTTATTGCACATGATTTCACATAGGGGCCAATAAATGGGTGCACATAAAGTATACATGGGGGCTCTGGGAACATGAGAGTAGATGAATCACAAGAGTGCACATGAATGATGAAAGCACATGAGTACATGATGTACGTAAAAATCACATGACATGACGTATCCCGATGCTCCCGAGGGGGATAACATCTCATGAAAAGATCCATATAGTACAAATCTGTGTTAACAACGTGACAACATCAAGTAAAGTAATCTAGAACAAAAATGTAAATTCTAACAAGTATGAAACGGTCAGAGAATATACTCGCCTGATACCCCGAACAGCTGATATGAAAAGATGGCCAACTGGAGTCACAGAGTCCTAGTTATAGCAGCATAGGTTATAAAGAGTTAAATTTATATGGTAATTAAAATTATAATACAATCTATATGAGTCTAAGTCAATCAATGTCAAAGTCAACTCTGGTCAACAATCTAGTCAAACTAGGGCTGCTAGTCTAATATGGTCAAACTAGCTAGGGTTTGGTCAACAATGGTCAAACTAGTCTAGGTTAGTCAATTCTAGGTCTAAACAAGTCTATGGCCTAAACAATCAAGTATACTAGTACCATTGCTATTAACATGTAGCCTAAATCATGGCACACAAACTTAGTTATATAATATACATTACATATATATCACATATATCCTTATCCATATAGTACCACCCTAACACATATATATAGATATCATATATCAAGTATATTCATATCCTCACTATGAACAATAACCTATATCTACATGCTCTCATAATATATATATAGATACTATATAACCCAAAAATATATATACCTATCTATATAACCCTTCCACAATCTAACATAACCTACTCAAACTCAAACACTTAGACGCTAACCCGCTAACACTAGGATACCATATCAACCTTAGTCATATTGGCATCCCAAAATCAATATCTTGGTCATAAGATAAATTAATCATTTACCTTGAAGGTAAAGGTAATTCATATTTACCTTAAGATACTAACTTGGTATCATGATATACCAAGATACCCCTTAAATATCTAATTAACTAACTATCTAATGTACTAGCATAACATCTTAACTAATATCTAACATATAACCTACAGAGACTAACTTGCTAACATACCAATATCTAGAACTAATATAACCTACTAACATATCAATATCTAATATACTAGATATCTAACATCAAAATATCTAACAACATATCAAATATCTAACAAAATACTAACATCTACTATCTACCTAACACTCATACAAACAAATATAATTTAAACTAACATATAACAAACTATAATATATCTAACCCTCTACTAACCAACATCTAACAATATACTAACATATATAACTTACACTAACATATAACAACTCTAACATATCTAATCCTCTACTAACCAACATCTAACAAACATACTAACATATATTACCTAATAATATATATATATGTGTGTGTGTGTGTATGTATTATATCATAAATATACTCGACAACCTATGATACCTATATTCACTTAATATACAAACTACATAGGCTCATAGGTTACACAAAATGCCTATAGCGTACAGTCACTTTTTTACTTAAAATCAATAATGTACCAATTAGGCCTTCACTAAATTTTAGGATTAAAGTATGTCGTAGCCCTTCGAATTAGCTTTCCGAAATTTCAAACGGATCGTATTTTCGGATCCGAAAGCTCCCGGAATTGCGAAAACACCGAAACGTGTTCGTCTTTAGTACATCTGACACTCAAATAATTCTACAGAAAGTTCTAGGATGTATTTGACCTATTAATATATATTTGGAAATCTAACTTCGATACGGTTCTTTTAAAAAAACTGAAGATTACTCGGAGTTCTAACCTAAAAGTTATGACATTTCTAAGTTGCTATGGCTACTAAAAACGTGGATGAATATTATGACGAATTTGGGTTGTTTGGACAAAAAAAACACATCTCACTCTCCACACCACTCAAGACACACATCAAACTACACTCCCCTCTCCTCTAACACAAGCACACCACTAATAACATATCCACACACATCTAAATATATAAAATATATCTAACATACCTATTATATATATATAACAGTCCATTATATAAAGAGACACTAAAATGACAAGTTGAGGCTAAAAATATGACATGTATACTAAACCACTTAGATCTAACCATGGGTATCCAAATAAAACTCATTCTAGCCATCCTAACTAACATCAATCCATCCTCTAACATGTCTAAAACTAAAATTAAAACACAATTAAACTTATTAAACATTAAACCAAACACATGAGGTGTCCTAATTTGAGATCTAATAAGTAGGACACAAGACATAATTCTAACTTGCTCTAGAGAACTCCAAATGGCCTCAAACTTGAATCTAAAGGGGGTACATGCATGGGAGTTGATCCTATGGATTCAAAACTAACTAATATGCATATAAAATCAATTTAGAGGGTTGGTTTTACCTATTGGGAGTGGGATCCCAATTATACTCTCAAGGACACGGCTTCGATATGAAGATCCTTCTAAAGTGGACACTCCTTCTCGTACTTTGATCCAAATCTTTGCTAGCACCTTTCGTTGATAGTATAAGAAGGTTTGATGAAAGTTTTGGTGGAGGAATGAAGAGATTTGGAGATCAAATCAAAGAGGGAAGTTCTCTAATTTGGGAAAGAACACTTTGTGAAGGAAAAGAGGCAAGATGGAATAAAATAAAAGAAAAGGGTGGCTAACCTACCTATAGTGGCTGCCATTAAATCCTATTTGGGCCTTGGAAGAATGTCCAATAAGGCCTCAACTAGTCCTCTTTGTTAATTTTAAGTTAGGTTCAAGTTTGGGATCAAAAGGGTTAAATTTAAGCCTCTAACTTAACCAATCTAACAAGTGGGATTAGTCTAAATTTACTAACTTAATTGGTAGGGTTTGTGGGTCCTGGCTGACTAATCTTAGGGTCCTGTCTAGAGTCTAAGTTACCCGGGTCACTAACACAAGTCGAAACGAAACGAAACTCAAACCCGACTAAACAAATCCCGTAAAATCAATATTAAAATATAAAAATTCCCAAAATATTAAAATATGAACAATGACCAAAATCACAATGTATCAATTTAAATATTATTAAAATAATCTAATATTCACCAATTAATTAAAATCCTAAATAATTCAAAAGTCACAAATTGACCAAAATACCCTTTGCCTAAAATGTAGTAATTAGCTAATCTAATCACATGGGTTAGGCCTCCATGGTCATGGTTAGTCTACGGGCTAAGCAGCTCTAAGGTTACACTAGTCAAAGAACAAAATTATAAAACATTAATTTAATAATATTAAAATAATCAAAATTCACCAATAAATCAATAACATGATTTAACCTATTATCAAATAATCAAGTTTACAAAAGTTTAAAATTATCCTCATTTTAGAAAAGTGGTGGTTAAGCTCATCTAAATCATGCAATTTGAAAGAATAATATACAGGGTCATGGCAGTCAATATTAGTCTGAGGTCTCATCTAGTTATACTAGCCATACTATAGCACAAGGCAATTACAAGGTATCAAAATATACAAGCAAGGGGTGTAACAAAATATCACAAAAGACATGCTAAAGTCTAGGTCGAAAACTCACCTCAAATTAGGTCTGGTGACTAAAACTCTCTCATAGAATCAGGGCCTAAATTTCCAAGGAATTTTTCATGAATCATGCTCTTGTTAAAACTCTAATTCCTTCTTTCTGATCTTACTCTCCCTTATCCACTTAATCATCCCAAAAATTTAAATTCCTATACCTTGTCCTAACTTGGATCTAAAATATCTAAATCAAAGTCTATAAAATCCTCGAACTTGTTCAAATCGCTGTCCTTGAATTTATTCAAAGCTAATACTACTATGTCATGCATGAACTTATTCTTTGTTATAAAATTGACCTTCATATTTCCTTCACGTACACTTTTAAATATTATTCTTCTTAAATTTTAAAACCTCCACAAAATCTTTAAATTTTTCCATAACCCAAAATATTTGTGTTCACTCTGTCCTCTTACCAACATCTTATTCAATTTTGGTATCATTATCACTTCATAGGTACATTCTCTTCTCCATTTCTAAATTCCTAAATTTTGCATCACAATCTTAAATGAAATATCTCGAGAATCAATAACCTAAAATTATTCAAGTCCACAAAACAAACCAAACTCGAATATCCTTGTTGTTTCTAAAGTACACCTAAGAAATATCACTGTTCTAACCATCAATATATCCTACTATCGTTCTGGCGAGCCGGAGGGGTCACTACCTCCGGAGCAGACTAACATCCTATATGAAACTGATAGTCAAAAGCAACAGAAATTTAACTATAAAGGTTACTAGTCTAATGTCAATTAGACTACCATACCTTAGAATAAGTCCTAATATAAGCTATCAAAACATTATAATATGGAAGAGTTATAACTAATGAAGTTCTACAAAGAATTAGACTAGTTATCTGAAGTTTTCCTACGCCTAAGTTAATTTGTGATGGAAAACATTATATTTTTTGAAAAAGATTGAAACAAAAGCAAAGATGATATGTTCAAAACCTTTCCAAGATACAGTCTGATAATCATATGGTCTGTCCAAATCATCGTACTCCTTCTAGGTCAAACCCCCAACAATCAAGGTCGAGAAAATTCTATCTAAAGCATACAAAACATGATTCCTACTGGTCGTGATATCACAGTCTCGAACAGGTCACTATACTATCTATCACAGCATAAAACACCCTGACAGATACTAATGGAATCACACAACAAGATGGAAAGAGAAGGACAAGAAGGACATACCTGCTAACTCATCACTCATAGCGTCGGTCTCCACAACCGTCAGTGCAAAAGCCATGCCCCTCTGGGGTATGTCCCTTTGATGGTGCGGGGCATGGTGCTACGCTACAGGTGGCCTAACTCTCTCTATCTAATCCATCATACTCAAGTGACATCCACACTAATATTCTACTCCATCATACTAGGGCACCATCTATATGGTATTTATTCTGCAATCTGATAATAATACTTGTCTATCCAGAACCATGTTACCAGAATCCTCGTTACGCCAGTAAGTACAACATCGATAATCCATAGAGTCCGCAACTAAGGTACATACATCTAGAATCATGGTATTTAAAATTTTTGTATTGCCGCTAGCCTGGCTGCGAAAACTTTAAATTTTTGCACTCGAGAAATACATCCAAAATCAAACTCTCTCTCATCGCCAAACTAGCTAATATTGCTGTAGAAGACTCTAGATTCCATAACTGAGGCAACCTAGCCCATAATGTTATCTTGGTAGAAAATTAAGCCAATAATGAATACCAAGAATCAAATTCAACGATGAACAAGAAAGTAGAGAGAAACTGTCAGAATCGAATTTTGAGATAGTTTATATTGAGATTCTCAAGGGTCATTCCAGGAATCTTCTCAAATTGTCCTAACTGTGATTGGGTAACCTCTCTGCTAAAGCCTATTCCTTAGTTCCTATCGCAGGCTTGCAGCAGTACAACTAATCGTTGTACTACCACGACATCGCACTAATGCGACTCTCGACCTACATGGGCCAGCACTAAAAATGTGTCATGACCCGTATCCTGTGTAAGGGTACAGTACGTAACAGCGTCCAGCCTACATCGCAGAATCGACGGAAGAACGCTGTATAAGGTTGCTATATAAATAACAACTCACCCAATTATATAATATACTTGTCAAAATTCAACTCCGAACGGAGGACAAGTATAAAATATGATAATAATCAATCACAGTCTAAGCACAATAAGATAACATAAAATCATAAAGCTATACTAACTCAAAACTCCAACAACTGATATAAACTACTAAAATAATAATATCTCAAACAATCTCAAAACAAAGTCGAGATCTCAACTCATTACAATACAAGTTCAAATGAAAGTCTAATACAAGTCTACTAAACTAATCTCTCGATCACTCCTGAGTGTCGGGGCCAAAGGTAGCTATACCGTCTCCGGATCCCAAGCAAGTAGGGCAAGTGTGCTCAAGACAACAATCTGTAATATTTTTAACAGGTCCAGTCAGGACAGGAATGAGCACATTATATTTCATGCAGTTCATATCATGACAGGAAATATAAGCATGCTGTAGAGTAAGATACATGAAACGCTGAAGAATATAAATGAAGTAAAAGAGGTGACTGTAAGAAAATATCTACTATAAGTAAAGAACTATCAGTGGCTTGTGATTTAGAGAACAAGATAGACATGTGAATGGCTTGAATTTGTATATAATTACACTAAAGAGTTTACACATGATTACACTACTTGGAATTGTTTACATGACCATTTATACTCTTCCGTACCCCAATCAATACACAAAGATCCAGACAAGTTATGTTATTGCACATGATTTCGCATAGGGACCCATGAATGGGTGCACATAAAGTATATATGGAGGTTCTATGAACATGAGAGTGCATGAATCACAAGAGTTCACATGAATAATAAAAGTACATGAATACATGATGTACGTAAGAAGCACATGACATGACATATCCCAATGCTCCCGAAGAGGATAACATCTCATGAAAAGATCCATATAGTACTAATCCGTGTTAACAATGTGACAGCATCAAATAAAGTAATCTAGAGCAAGAATAGAAATCCTAAAAAGTATAAAACGGTCAGAGAATGTACTTGCCTGATACCCTGAACAGCTGATATGAAAAGAAAGCCAACTTGAGTCACAGAGTCCTAGTTAGAGCAACACAGGTTTTAAAGAGTTCAATTTATATGGTAATTGAAATTATAGTACAATCTACATGTGTCTAAGTCAATCTAGGTCAAAGTCAACTCTTGGTCAACTCTGGTCAACAATCTAGTCAAACTAGGGCAACTAGTCTAATGTGGTCAAACTAGCTAGGGTTTGGTCAACAATAGTCAAACTAGTCTTGGTTAGTCAATTCTAGATCTAAACAAGGCTATGGCCTAAACAATCAAGTATACTAGTACCATTGCTATTAACACATAGCCTAAATCAAGGCACACAAACTTAGTTATAAAATATATATTACATATATATCACATATATCCTTACCGATATAGTACCATCCTAAAACATACATATAGATATCATATATCAAGTATATACATATCCTCACTACGAACCATAACACATATCTATATGCTCTCATAATATATATATATATATATATATATATATATATATATATATATATATAAATATATATATATATATATATATATATATATATATATATATATATAGATACTATATAACCAAAAAATATATATACCTATCTACCCTTCCACAATCTAACATCATCTACTCAAACTCAAATACTTAGACACTAACCCACTGGCACTAGGATACCATATCAACCTTGGTCATATTTTCATCCCAAAACCAATACCTTGGTCATACGGTAAGCTAATCATTTACCTTGAAGGTAAAGGTAATTCATATTTACCTTAAGGTACTAACTTGGTATCATAAGATACCAAGATACCCCTCAAACATCTAATTAACTAACTATCTAATGTACTAGCATAATATCTTAACTAATATCTAACATATAACCTATAGAGACTAACTTGCTAACATATCAATATCTAGAACTAACATAACCTACTAACATATCAATATCTAACATAGTAGATATCTAACATCAAACTATCTAACAACAAATTAAATATCTAACAAAATACTAACCTCTACTATCTAACTAACACTCATACTAACAAATATAACTTATACTAACATATAACAAACTCTAATGTATCTAACCCTCTACTAACCAACATCTAACAAACATACTAACATATATAACTTATACTAACATATGAAAACCCTAACATATCTAACCCTCTACTAACCAACATCTAACAAATAAACTAACATATATAACTTACACTAACATATAACAACTCTAACATATCTAACCCTCTACTAACCAACATCTAACAAACATACTAACATATATATATATATATATATATATATCATAAATATACTCGAAAGCCTATGATACCTACATTCACTTAATATCCATACTACATAGGCTCGTAGGTTACACAAAAAGCCAATATCGCATAGTTACTATTCTACTTAAAATTAATACTGTACCAATTGGGCCTTCACTAAATTTTACGATTAAAGTATGTCATAGCCCTTCGTATTAGCTTTCCAAAAATTTCAAACGGATCGCATTTTCATGTCAGGAAGCTCTCGAAATCGCGAAAACATCAGAACGCGTTCGTCTTTCGTACAGCTGATACTCAAACTGTTCTACAGAAAATTTTAGGATGCATTTGACCTATTAATATATATTGGAAAGCTAACTTCGATACATAAAAAAATTAGAGATTAATCGGAGTTCTAACCTAAAAGTTAGGACATTTCTAAGTTGCTTTGGCTACTAAAAACGTGGATGAATATTATGACGAATTTGGGTTGTTTGGACAAAAGAAACACATCTCACTCTCCACACCACTCAAGACACACATCAAACCACACTCCCCTCTCCTCTAACACAAGTACACCACTAACAACATATCCACACACATCTAAATACATGAAATATATCTAACATGCCTATTATATATATACAAAATAGTCAATTATATAAAGAGACACTAAAATGACAAGTTGAGGCTAAAAATATGACATGTATACTAAATCACTTAGATCTAACCATGGGTATCCAAATGAAACTCCTTCTAACCATCATAACTAACATCAATCCATCCTCTAACATGTCTAAAACTGAAATTAAAACATAATTAAACCTATTAGACATTAAATGTCCCTCCCCGTTACCAGAATACGTATCTTAATACGTGTACGGTTTGAATGTATTTATTTCATATTTATCATGCATTTGTTCTGTATTTAATTTCCTTATTATCTGTTAATTATTTTTTCTGTATTTTACTTTCTGTACTTGTCTTGCTTTTAGTTTATTCCGGCATGGGTTGGTTTATTTCGGTTTTTGGCGATTCATCTTGAACCCGACCAACCCCTACCTACCCCATCTTCATTTAAAGCCCCAAAGCCATTCTCTCTCTCTCTCTATTACTCTTCTTCTCATTAACTCTTTCTTCATCCTCCATTACTCCTCCCCACCTACCCAGCCGTATAGGCAAGTACCAACTTGCTTCATGATGGATCCCCAGTATTATTGTTCCATCATCTTTCTTACTTGATCTTAAGTCTCATTAGTATTTAGTATTTGCAATTTTCGTGGCTCATTTCATGTAGATCTAAGTTTAATGAATTTTTAGATTTCTTGGGTTTCGATATAGTAAACTTTGTTATTTTTAAGTTTTGATGGTTCCAGTTGTAGAGAATTTCGTTCTATCCCATTTTGACCTATGAAAGTCCAAATTTGGGCTTGGAATGAAGGATTTAGGGATTGGAAGTAATGGCTTCCACAGTTCTGTTCTCAAAATTTTGGAGAAGAAGAACAGTGCTTGACCGCATAAGTTTTCATGCGGCAAGTCTTTCGAGCCGCATAAGCGCATGAGCATTCCTGGCCGCATAAGCTTTCCTGGCCGCATGACCATTCCTGGCCGCATAAGCTTTCCTGACCGCATGAGCATTCCTGGCCGCATGAGCTTCCTGGCCGCATGAGCATTCCTGGCGGCATGAGCTTCCTGGCCGTATGAGCATTTCTGGCTGCATGAGCATTCCTGGCCGCAAGAGCATTCCTGGCCGCATGAGCATTCCTAGCCGTATAAGCTTTCATGGCCGCATGAGCTTTTCTGGCCGCATGAGCATTCCTGGCCGCATAAGCTTTCCTGGCTGCATGAGCATTCTTGGCCGCATAAGCTTTCCCGCATGAGCATTTCTAGCCGCGTAAGCTTTCCTGGCCGTATGAGCATTCCTGGCCGCATAAGCTTTCCTTGCCGCATGAGCATTCCTGGCCGCATGAGCTTGCTGGCCGCATGAGCATTCCTGGCCGCATGAGCTTCCTGGCCGCATGAGCATTCCTGGCCGTATGAGCATTCCTGGCCGCATGAGCATTCCTGGCAGCATAAGCTTTCCTTGCCGCATGAGCTTTTCTGGCCGCATGAGCATTCCTGGCCGCATGAGCATTCCTGGCCGCATGAGCATTCCTGGCCGTATGAGCATTTCTGGCCGCATAGGCTTTTCGGGCCGCATGAGCATTCCTGGCCGTATGAGCTTCCTGGCCGCATGAGCATTCCTGGCCGCATGAGCTTTCCTGGCTGCATAAGCATTCCTGGCCGCATGAGCTTCCTGGCCGCATGAGCTTTCCTGGCCGTATGAGCATTTCTGGCTGCATGAGCTTGTTATGGGATCCTTACCCAATCTAGCCGCATAGATGGGCATCCATCTACTGCCATTTATAGTACCTTTTTACTGTTTCTTGTCCCAAATTGATATTGATTGTTACCTTGACTAATGATCGATCATGCGTTCCTAGTTGGAACTAAAGACTGGCTAGTCGTCTTATTGAATTAAACAAGACACGTTCATGTATGAACCATGAACCATCGTGATCGACTAGCCAATCCGAACATTGGCATATGGACACATGTTGACTTCTCTTTTTTTGCGAAAGCAGCATGTGTATCTCACAGTCAAGGCATGATTATTTTGTGGCTAGGTTCGATTATTGTATTATGCTATGTAAGACCTACAACCTAATTGCACGGACATCGTTGTAGAGTTGTACATATCGTACTCTATACAGAAGTACCCATTCTGAATGACCATGATCCACGGCATGAGATTTCAATCAACATAGGGATTATTAAGCTAAATAAAATAATAATTGCATGGAGAGAATAGATTCCCGAGTTCTTACATGGCAGCCATCTTGGGACAATTAATGCTCGACATGCCGGCTGGTTCCCACAGATACTACAAATCTGCCACACGGGCAGGGAGTGGTATTTGCTTATATTGTTATATACACTGACGACGGGCGTCCCGCTGGGACTCGTCTAATTTATGATTGGCGTAATTGATTATTGGATAGACTAGCCTTGCTTGTACATTGTAAGAACTGCGGAATCCCTTATTTGCATATTTCCAAGACAACTTGGAACTTACAGTAGCAAGCCGTAGTAGTTGCATGGCCGTTTAAATTGATTTGTTTGTATACTGTACCTACTCTGTTAACTACTAAGACGAGCAGAATGTCAGGACATGACGGGTCAACTTCTGTCCTTGTTTGGTTGGGAAGTTGGCTCGAAGTGTCATGATATTGTGCGAACCCCAGTAGCAAGCAGAGATCTATTTATCATATTCTTAACTCTTACCACTAGTTCTAATTTCTCATATCGTGCTTCCTTGCGGTACTTGCTATTAGAGGTCTAACCTCTCTGGTTTTGCATGGCCAGATTTAGAGCCGGTCCCCGAGGACTCAGCTTACTTCCGCCTCCAGGATGGTCAACATTAGAAGGATGGTCGCAGGAGGACACGAGTAGGTTCCTTGCTTCCCTGCTCGTTTTGTTATTTACTATACTTATTGCAGTTTGGCACCGACATGTTAGTCGGACTGTCTTGCATTTACCTTTACATAATTATAACTAAGTCAGACTGCAGCTGATAACAATTGTGTATACCTTGATATATCATCTGGCTATGTTTTGTACATCCAGATCTTGAGAACATTTTGACTAAGCATTTGGGACGCCTTACTGCTTTTATCTTATATGTTCTCTATTTCTGCTTCTTGTTTGAATGATTGAGACAATAGATGTTGAGTAACCCTAGTGAGACTTTCATGTAGTATGCACCCCCTTGTCTAGTAGACAGCATTGATCGTATTATACGGTATTCATCTACCTGTAATACGTAGCTGGCTGAGTCACTCCCCCGCTCTCCGGTATTCTGGTTCTGGGGCGTGACATTAAACCAAACACATTAGGTGTCCTAATTTGAGATCTAATAAGTAGGACACAAGACACAATTCTAACTTGCTCTAGAGAGCTCCAAATGGCCTCAAACTTGAATGTAAAGGGGGGTACATGCATGGGGGTGGATCCTATGGATTCAAAACTAACTAATATGCATAGAAAATCAATTTAGAGGGTTGGTTTTACCGATTGGGAGTGGAATCCCAATAATACTCTCAAGGACACGGCTCCGGTACGAAGATCTTTCTAAAATGGACACTCCTCCTTGCACTTTGATCCAAATATTTGCTAGCACCCTTCCTTGATAGTATGAGAAGGTTGGATGAATGTTTTGGTGGAGGAATGAAGAGATTTGGAGATCAAATCAAATAGGGAAGCTCTCTAATTTGGGGAAGAACACTTTGTGAAGGAAAAGAGGTAAGATGGAATAAAATGAAAGGGAGGCTAACCTACCTAAAGTGGCTTCCATTAAACCATATTTAGGCCTTGGGGGAAAGCCCAATAAGGCCTCAACTAGTCTTCTTGGTTAATTTTAAGTTAGGTTCAAGTTTGGGATCAAAAGGGTTAAATTTAGGCCTCTAACTTAACCAATCTAACAAGTGGGATTAGTCTAAACTTACTTACTTAATTAGTGGGGTTTGTGGGCCATGACTAACTAATCTTGGGGTCCCGTCTAAAGTCTAAGCTACCCGGGTCACTAACACAAGTCGGAACGAAACGAAACTCAAACCCGAATAAACAAATCCCGTAAAATCAATATTAAAATATAAAAATTTCCAAAATATTAAAATATAAAAAATGACCAAAATCTCAATGCATCAATTTAAATATTATTAAAATAATCTAAAATTCACCAATTAATCAAAATCCTAAATAATTCAAAAGTCACAAAATGACCAAAATACCCTTAGCGTAAAATGTGGTAATTAGCTAATCTAATCACATGGGTTAGGCCTCCATGGTCATGGTTAGTCTCTAGTCTAAGCAGCTCTAAGGTTATACTAGCCAAAGAACAAAATCACAAAATACTAATTTAATGATATTAAAATAATCAAAATTCACCAATAAATCAATAACATGATTTAACCTATTATTAAATAATCAATTTTACAAAAGTTCAAAATTATCCTCATTTTAAAAAATGATGGTTACAGATTCCACCACATACAAACTTGACTCTTCACCTCTTAATCTAACCTGCACTTCCAAACAATACAACAAAAATACCTTAGTGCAATGGATGCTTGAAGTCATCAGTTTCCAAGATCGTCATCATCAATTAATAAATAATAAAAACCACAAAGCAATAATAAAAGTAAATATGGCAGGCAATTATATTCTACTAGAACTATTTAAATTCTTGATAATGTCAGACAAGTTGACCGAATATCGAAGAAATGAGCAAAAACTTGTCACTATTTTTTTTACATGTTCTTTATAACTTGTCACTATTTTTTAACATGAAAGCAACTTGGGTAAGAGAATCATTTGATGATGCTAGTGAAAAAAGGGAATGTGGGTTACTTGTTGAGTAAATCAGCCCCAAGGACCAAAAACATTGATTCGCTGGAGGCATGAACATCATCAGGGAGCACCTGCTTCCTAGCTATCTTCATAGACCTTCTCCATGCACATATACTGAACCCAAGCGCTTGTTTAACAAATAATTTGAATGTTGAAAGAGAGAAGAAACCACCAATAAGCAAAATCCCATACCAAACCTTATTCTCCTTATGTTAACAAATAATTTGAACGTTGAAAGAGAGGAAATTAATAAGGTTCACATCATACAAGAACTTCAAGTTATCAGGAAGATAAGCTGATGTAAATTGTAGAATGTTGAAAGAGATCAAAGTTAGATCATGTCTTACCAATGAAAGTTTGCAACATAATGCAAGGAGTTTGTTTATATTCTATACTAACTTCAGCTTCTGCCCGCCTAAACCTTTCCAAAAATCATGAGCAGTCATTACCTTCTTCCCAGGGAGCTGAAGCTCACATACCTACAAAACTTATATTTTCAAAAGAAAAAATTTACAAGACATATTTATGTATATAGACTGTGTATATGTTGATCACCTCGAGGAACGATAGTCTAGCACATGGGAGCAGCAGTGAACCATCGATAAACATGATGTCATTTCATCATCATCTAGGCCAGCAGTTTTACAAATTCCTGTTGGATGACCTTGATTCTAAGACATTTGAATTATTTTTTTCGACAATAACTTGCACTCTCGCTCGGGTTCCTGGCTAGTCTGCAAATGCAAGAGCTTGGAGAGTTGATTATAATTTCCTCATCCAATGATACAAAGAAGCAATAATGCATTCTATATAAATAATATAAATAATGTACAAGTCTATGACTAAAGATTTGATCAACAATTGGGTTATTTGTATTTTTTAGACCTTACCTGGAATATATTGCAGAAAAACATGTCAAGGAACGAATGAAGTTTGCTTGTTAAATTGGTCTACTGTTGTCTATCCCGAACAATTGCATATTTTGATTGGCATCCCGAACAAATCCATCAGACTACAAACATGATGGTTTATCAGGAGGATAAACTGAGACGTTGAATAGTTGTAATAGTTTGGTTTTGGTTGAAGTAGTTGTATCCCAAATGGCTATGAAATACAAAAGATACTTGAACAACATAATTTCATACCGTATCAGAATGATGATGAAGTAAAACGGAGGAAAATAGTAGAGTTGAATACTGGCAGGCAAGCAAGAAAGAAGCTTTTACTAATTTTAAGTGAGCAATTTTGCAGTAGCCAGGGAGAAAATGGAAGGTCGATCTATGTTTCCTTTACCAATAGAAGTTCATGTACTGACTCTGCTTCCTTTTCACTTAAAAATTGTAATTATGGATAACTTGAACAGAATCACACATGTTCCTTATTTTCCTATATGATGCAGCAATGACTTGAGCAATCCATAAAAGGGGACTACCTCCAGATTTTTGATGTCGATATAATGGACTGCCTAAGAGGAAGCTCACATCTGTAAGGGCCATTACGATAGTAGGGATCCAAAAAAGGGTACACAGAAATGCAGTCATGAAATTTTCTACTTATAGCAATCCAGACTCCAGATTGATATCAGCCACAACACAGAATTTGCTAACGCTCAAGACGATATAACACTTAACACAGGAATGAAAGAAAAGGATCCATGTAGCATAACCCAATACTTTGGGATAAGGCTTCATGTGTCAGTTATGAAAATATGTAAACAATATTTATCCATGCTTGTCAGCCTGGACCCACTTCACTTAACACAGGAATGAAAGAAAAGGATCCATGTATCCATGCTTGTTAAAAAAAAAATTGGAGTCGCCTACAACAAAAGGAAATTGAGTAAATATGCCATGTGAACCCACTTCACTTGTCAGCTTCCGCTGTAGCTAAAACCTCCATCACCTTCCTGATGTATATGAACTCCTCTTGCAATTAAAATATGTAAACAATATTTACCCATGCTTGTCAGCCTGGACCATAAAAGTAGGAAGATACTGTGATAAGAGCAACACTCCCAGTAGAAGCAAAAATAAATACTGGATGAAAGAAAGAACAATTATGTTAAGACCATCATCCCCAGTAAAATAAAGGAGAATTGGATTTGTCGTCACCATAAACAGATACATGTCCTTATTGCTCATGCTTTCATAATTTTGTTTTCTCCATATATTTACACTAAAGAAAATTCCAAAAGCCAATTCTAAAAAGTATCTTATGTGCATCTGAACAATTGTCAAACCCGTTCCAGCGACCAAACCATTAAATTTCACATCAAAAATTTCAACGAAAAGAAACAAATCGAGTTAACATGATGAATTCAACTAAGCACCAACCACACCTCCAAAGATTACGTCATCGAAATGTCCACTACAAATTCTTCAAAGTTGCATCAATTTTCTCTTATTAACCAAAAAATGCTAAAAAGAGAAGGAATTTAACTTGGACCGCAATTGGAAGAGGAAAAAAACACAAAATTAGACATATATTTGATTAAAATACAAAATTACAATCATTAATAGGTACCAGCTAAAAAATCAAATTAACGGAACTACATGAACTTGAACTTTCCATAAGAAAGAAATTAAACCATAACGAACATGAACCAAAAAAAATCATCAAAATTACCAAAATTACACACAAAAATAGAAATAAAGAAACACATGTTATAAACAGAAATTAAAACTCGACACAAGTTTTCTTCAACATTCTTAAAGAAGCTATCTGAAAATAAAAGTAGTTACTCAAGATTAAAAAGAAATATGTGAAGAAGTAAATGTAAGTTCAACAAAAGATACTAAACTACAGTTCATCAGGATTTCTTACATAAATAAGGCAATGAACAACAACTGGGCAAATCAAATCATGGGCTAACGAAATTGAATTAGCATTTCTGCATTTAGTTTACATACATTGTAAGTATCAGCTTCCCTGCTCTCTTCATTGACCACCTAAGCATAACAATAGTAAGCATAGTATGAGAAGGCAATATTGAAGATATTGGTCTATTCAAACTAATAAATATCACCAACTTAGACCATTTAAATAGATACTATAACTGAAAATATTCTATTTCCTAATATAGTGAAGTGAAGTATAATTGAACTCTTTCTCAAAAATTTATCCATTCCTAATATAGTGAAGTGAAGTATAGTGAAGTTTGTAACCTGATAATCATATATCCAACTAATTCAAAAGAGAAGGTACTAATGATCACGTTAGTCCAGAAATGGTCTACTTTCTTCGGATGACACAAATATTAGGCCTCATAAATATCCACCTGGATTCAAAGTTAGAGATTACATTAGTCCACAAATGGCGTATAGTTCTCATCCTCACCAGTTTCTTGATTGTGTTTTTATACATCATCAGGGAATGTAGGAGCCCATTTTGTAGAATAATAAGTTCAATTAGAGTTCTATGATGGTCCCGAAGGAAGGCTTAATTTGGAACCAAATTTCTATATTCTATATTTTATATTTTTTTAAAAGAGAAGCATGACACATGGATCTATATCCATTCATCTCATTTGGATCTCAAGATTTATTTGTTTACCAATCTCACACAAATCCAACCCATCATACATTTATTTTTTTATTACAAAATTGGGCTTCAAGATGCATTTTTTACCTCCATCTATTATTGATAATTATTGATGCACTTACTAGATTTCATGAATTGTAGTCGCCCACAGGTAGAAATATACAATCTAAAGATAGATGGAGAACAAGTTTTCCTAACTACAGATGCATTCAACTCTAGCATCAAAGAGTGTAAAACTAGTAAGAATCATGTAACCCAAGAAAGTGACATTTTCATATGGAGGAAAGGAAAAAAAGAAAAGAACTTACATAGCCGATAAACATCTCGGCGGCTTTGTCAACTTCTTCGATCGTACTCATGGTGACGAACCCGAAACTGCTACTCTGTCATGTTTCCCTACTGAAAATAACTTGCAACATCGAACAACAATTCATATTTCCAAACTAAGCAACACAAAATCCCAAATTTCCCTGTGTCTGCCGTCTAAAAACCAAAATAATAAATGTATAATACCTCAATAATCTAGACGATTCTGGCCTTGTCGAACAGCCCACCAATCTCGACGACTCTGTCCAAAATGATCGATGTATAATACCTCAGTGATCTTATTTCCAAACATACTGGGGCAAAAATTAGGGCTTCACTCAAATTAATGAAATTAGTGTTTTTTGAATAGAAATTAGGGCATAAATTATTAAATAGGAAATGGAAAAGAAATCCTAACCTTCTTATCGGCGGTGGAGGCAATGTCGCTGGCAGTCGAGGCTATGTCGGTGACGATGGAAGCAATGGGGAGGTTGCTCGGCTCTGCTGTCGGCTATGTCGACGAGAAGATGAGGTTGCTCGGCAAAAAAAGATGAGAAGAAGGGAATAGGAGAAAGGGAGAGGGGGAGGAGGAGAAAAGAAAAAGGGGGGGGCATCGTCATCTCCCCATTTCCATAAGAAGGAAAATAGGAGAGAGAGAGAGTGGAAAAAAGGGACAAGGCTTTTGATTTAGGGATCGGGTTTGATCGGGCGTTTGAGCGGGATTCTAAATTTTTTACCACTTTTTATGACGATTCTGTGAAACAACGTTACATATGTATGAATAATATATAACGTTTAGCGATATAAAGCATTATAATAGGCCAAAAACTCTTCAAAACTGTCATATTATGTGGTATTGCTGAAATTCTATAACGCTTATATATGAGCCGTTGTAATAGCTCCTTTTCAGGTGTTGTAACATGGTATTTTTCTTGTAGAGAGAGCAGAAAACATTGAAACCTAAATTGAGTTTCTCTTGCATAGCTGGTGTCCATGTCCTACACGTCCTAGACTCTTACTATTCGTCCCCTATGCATTTTATTTAAAGGGTTATTGGGAACTCATCACTAACTAAATATTGTATCCTAAAATTTAGGGTTTAGTATAACAATATTTTCTGGATATCGAAAACTTGGATAACTCTCGAATTTATTAAATTTTTTGGCATAGTCTCCTTTGTTTTTCGGCTCCGAAAATGGTTTTATATATCACACCCAGAGAAGCCCTCCATAGAATTTAACCCTGGGTTCGACGACACCTTCGGTGGAACAACTCTCAACACCGGCACCCACGCAGCTATAATATATATAAGGAAATATTGAAATAAGGAATTTCCTTTATACCTTATCGAGCTAGCTATTTTACTTATTTATTTGCAATAGTGTTCTTTTGGTTCTACACAAGCTCAAGCAAACACACAATTATTAGTAGAAATTTATATCTGACAAGTTTCTAAGCACTAACACATAATAAATAGATTTCCAAGTTCAAATCTAATATGCTTAAATCAATCTATACTTGTTATGTACTATATACTAGCTTTTAGAAGGCATAAAATAGTCATTTTAACTTGAAAATTTATAGGTGGGGTTACCTTAATATACCGGTACCTATAAATACCTATTCTAACTAAGTGATCATAACAAAATATGTCCAATAAGTATATTTTTAAATCTGCATAGAATAAAAATATTGTATTAAATTGATAAATTATCAAACTTAAATATTTTAAAACTAAACTAAATATGACCTAGTATATACATATTCATGCTAAGGTTGTATAAAACCCATAGTATGTAGATTTTAATTTATAATATATATATATATATATATATATATATATATATATATATATATATATAAGTTGTGTCCATAAATTGTGTCAAGATACATATATATATATATATATATATATATATATATATATATATATATAAAATATATATATATATATATATATATATATATATATATGTAGGAGCGTAAAAAAAAAAAAATATATATATATATATATATATATATGTAGGAGCGTAAAAAGTGCTTCATAAGAATGAGTCAAAGTGGTGGATCATTCCATTCAAATTGATCCACTTTACGCCAAAGAGAGGCTAATCACTTTACGCCTAACGCAGGCTAATCATTTTACGCCCGGGTCAAAGCTAACGGTTTTACGCTCAGGACAGGCTAACCACTTTTACGCTGGACAAAGCTATCAAATCTTGCATTTAATGCGAAGTCTGACATGAAGATTTAATGATGGCATATATCACAGAAATCAAAAAGATTTTTTTTACACAGTGACCCATTTATCGTTTAGTATGTGGACTGAGCCATCTTACGCTCATAATATGGCTTCTTTTACGCACGGAGACTATACGAGTTTTTACGCTCAACGGTTGACCTGTGCGTAAGGTTTATTTGGGCTACTTTTACGCTCAAGGTTATTTAACAACCACTTTATGCGGGAAGTCTACATCAGGACTATTGTATGCCTAGTCTACTACTTTACGCTAAGGGTATATTTGGATTGTTTTTACGCCCTATTCCAATTCAGAACGTAGTTTGCCTACATGGCTCTCATGCCACACATCTCGAAGGACGTATGTACGTGCATCCTATTCTTACTAAAATGATGGGACACGTGTTAACGTATGCAGAGGATGACTTCGGTCATGGGTGGCAGTTGTTAGCGTAAAGACGGAACTTTTACTGAGTTTTTACGTATAAGAAGCCAAGTCTATAAATAGACTGATTTTTCTCATAACACACACAGAGAGAAAGGGGAGAATACATAGAGATCAGAGCCCAGAGACTTTGATTTTTCGGAGCATTCTTCTTCAACTTTTCTTCCAGAACAGAGTGAAGCAAAGCAGGAAAGCATTCGGCCTCGCCATCAGTGCCCAAGTGCGTCGATACTGTAACTCCACTGTTCATAAATAAATGAATATTCCATATTTCTTTTCTCGATTAATTCCTAGATTGTGTTTTGAATATTCTAATTTTAAACCCTTCTCAAATATTCTGTTAATTCCTAATTTAGTTTATTTTCAAAAAGGTTAATTTCCTTTAACCTTAGCCTAATCCTATTTTTCCATTAATTTCCTAAATTTCTAGATGGGCCAGCTGACCTAATAATTATTTTTGAATCAATTATATCCCCTTCCAACCTATTAAAACCATTTTTTCAGCCCAATTTAGTTAAACCAACCTTTGAACAAGCCGGCCCGGCCTGCTGATTAATGGGGCACGGGCGCGGGTACACGGGTCCACAATGGACCCTGATCCATTAACCCAAACCCAATAATCTATATAACCGTTGGAGAACACAACTTCTCGGTTATTTCCCCAACAATTCAAATTCTTTCCCTCTCCAGCGGGACGACGACGACGACGACAGCGGGACCGCGGCGACGACGACGACTTCAAGAATTCTAGGCTCCTCTAGAAAGTTCCTCCCAACCGCCTAACTAACCCTCTCATCTCCACCGTCGATCCCTAACTAACCCGACCCCTCTCCGCCGTTGGATCGTAACTACCACTGCCCGCCCAATGGTCGGTCAGGTGCCCGGCCAACCGCCTGACGGATGCTCCGCCTATAAATAGGCCATCGATCCCCTTCTTCTCCATCACCAGTCATAAGCGGCGAAGCCCTGGCGGATTCACCACTGGCCGCGCCTTCTTCCTCGTGAGCTTCCAGCATGACAGCCATGGCGAAGCTCGGCGTTGAGCTCTGAAGTAGAGAGTCTTCCTCCCTTCGTTCGAGCTCTGCTCTCCGTCTCCATGGCGGTTGTGGCCGCGAGCTCTCCAATCTCGTTTCTTCCTCTAAGAGCGCCGCTGATTGATCGGTTCTGGATCGTTTGATCGACTCTGGTTAGTTTGTATCGCTCCTTCTTCTCTCCATTGTTAATTTCTCGAGGACAATTGAATTTTCTTTTTCTCGAGTGAATGAAATTAGAAGCTGCGGACTCTTGATTTATTTTTACAGTCCTTGGAACGATTCAAATTATCGGGATTCTGGGCTTGAATTGATTGAGAATTTTTGTATGGGTGAGTGTCTAGATCGATTCTTGCCTATTTCTCCAATTTTGGAGTTGAGATGATTCAAACATAACTCGTAATCCTTCCTTCAGTTCACGCGCACCACCTGTTTGACGAATTGCCTGAATCAAGAATTCTGCAAGGATTTGGATACGCAGAGCCGCTATGTCGACTCCTATTGACACGAACAACCTATTCCGAAGCACAGGTACAATTCTTGACATTCTCTGACTTCTTGGGCTCGAGTATAACTATTGATTTCCGTATCTGTGTCGTCCTATATTGTATCGGACACTGATACAAATTATGAGGACACTGTCCTTGTGTCTTGCACTAAGAGGAGATCAGATTGGACACGTTTGTATCCATGGGACACGAGTATGCAGGAGACTGGTTCCTAGTGTTAGCTATTTGAAATTCTTTGGAACTGTTATAATTTTACTTGCAGTTGTCGACCGTTGGACTCCAGTAGGTTTTAAACTGATCTGGGTTAGTTGAGTTAATTGAATTTGTATGTGGTTAGCCATGGCATGGGCCGGGTTTGTGGCTCAGTTGGGTCGGATTACTGTTACAGTCTTGGGCCATTGGATTAAGCTAACATTTAAGTATGAGTTTGACTCTGGCCATGAGAAGTACCAGATTTGTGTGGTGGTTGATAGTAGATTTTAGGCTAAGCAAATTGTTAGGAATTATAGATAGATGGCAAGTTTTATCAAGTGTTATGGGCCAGGTGGTATGCAATAGGGTCAATATGATGTGTTATCAATAATATAGATAGTTTGGAAGCACTAGTAGGATTGAGGAATTAATTAGAAACACTCTAATTCTATGTTCCATATTTAGGTGATCTAGAAGACTTGGACAAAACCCCAGAAAACAGGCAAGTACATGTACTCAGTATTACCATCATTGCATGCATTGCACTCACATTGTCTCTTGTCATTTATTTTACTATTCTTGCTCGATTGATTGTATTATTTTGTATCGGGTGGGAGACGTTCTAGAAATATGTGACGGGCTAATATTGGACAAACATTGCCTGATAGCATACTCTGTATGCCTGAGTCCATTTCGTGCGTGACTGATAGCATTGTCATCAGACATGCCTGATTATTGCATGACTGATAGCATTGTCATTAGACATGCCTGATTATTCTTGACTGATAGCATATATATTTATATGCCTGATTATATATTAGTCCCCACATGTTGATAATGTCCAAATTGCACATGTACACATATAGTTAGTACATTTTCATATTTATATTCCATTGTTTCTCTGTTCTGTTCTATCTGTTATATTGTACCGTTCCATTGATCTTCCATGGTGAGTTATATTGAGTATATTGTGCTTTGCTCCATCCTGACTGGACTGTTGATTACAGGTGATCCTCTAGATGACTATGCACTACAGATGGATGGCCCAGCAGTGGAGCACACTCCTGATGCTACAGAGGGATGGGACTATATTCCCGGGATGTAGATAGATTGATGTATAGGATGTTCTTACTTTGTACGGATATAGCAGGCCTAGTGTTAGCCTTACTTTTACATTACCGGCTTTGTACCCGGTCATTCATGTAAAGGCTGTAATAACTGCTGAATAGTGGATTGCTGTGATAGTTGCTGTAGATTCCGAGATTAGATGCTGTGATGAGATAGTTCTTACTATTGATGATTAGACGGCTCACTACCGCTGTCAACGACAGTGTAGGTCGGGCATGTATCGACCCGTACCCGATTATTCGGGAGCGGGGCATGACATGTTTTTGTGGTGGCCCATGCAGGTCCTTATGAACTCATCACAGCATAGGACCGTTATGATAACTGCATTCTATCTCTGTCTTTATATTGCTAAAACACTATACACCTACGAGTCACTGATGTTTCTTCTCCTTCCATTTCAGAAAATGGCTAAAGGGAGAAAGGAGCATCAACTGCGGGCCCGCACTCCGAGTATAGCCCCTTTCGGGAGAGGATCATCTACCCCACCTATGGTAGACCCCGAGCACACTGATACCCATGTGCCACCTGTCACTAGGGCTTCTTCATGACACTCTATTAGTTCTATGGGGGGCACCCAGATGCATGAGCTAGTCCATGGGCTATTGGAGGCCCAGAGAGCCCAGACTCAGAGTCTATTGGACGCTCAGAGGGAGCAGACCGCTATTTTACGGGAGGGTATTGAGAGATTAGTCAGCCCACTACTACCACCACCCCCTCTACTTCGCCAGACTACTACTGCACCTCCACCGACTACTATACCGACTCCATCATATATTCCACCCCCGCCACACACTTCACACCCATCACATTTTCTACCTCCACCACCCACTCAGACTCCAGTACAGCCTACTGCCACTACTTTCACCCAACCCGATCCCATCTCCTTCATTCCACCTCCCATCCACACTCATGCCTCCCCCACTTATACCCCTACTACCTGCACTCCCCACCAGAGAGAAGGTTCTATCCTAGACTTTAAAAGGATGGCACCTAGAGATTTCCTTGGGACTGAGGGTATACTTTATGCCGATGAGTGGCTAGAGGATATGGAGAGGGTGATGAGACTATCTAGGCTTCCGGAAGACCTCAAGGTGGAGGCAGCCGGCGTGCAGATGCATGATCTAGCATGTACCTGGTTTAGGAGTGAGCCTCAGCTCGCGTCACCTGGATTGACTTGGGTGCAGTTTGTGGAAATCTTCAAGGAGAAGTTTTTCCCGGCTGTAGCGAGAGAGGCTTTGGAGCGCCAGTTTCAGACTCTTGAGCAGGGGACTCGCTCGGTTGATGAGTACGCAGCAGAGTTCGGATGACTGAGTCAGTTTGCAGAGGGTAGAGCCCGAGACCCAGTTGTGAGAGCCACGCAATTTAGGCAGGGTCTGAGCCACGATCTTCGTTACTTAATCACGGCTAATGGAGCGACTACTTATGCTGGGATGGTCGCTGTTGCCCAGAGGTTGGAGATCGATCTGAGTCTTCGACCTAAGAGAGACCGTGACATCAGTGTAGGTAGTAGCCATTCGGGACCATCCAAACGTCCCAATACCCAGCAGACGAAGGCCTTCACATCCCAGCCTCCTCAGAGGGCCCCACAGCAGCAGCGACCAGTTCAGCAGCCTTGTGGATTTTGTCAGAAAGTGGGCCATACCTAACAAATATGTAGGAAGAGGCTGGGGCAGTGCCTTATATGTGGAGCAGCGGATCACCAGGCTAGGGAGTGCGCTCTCACCTGTACGTTGGCAGGACCACCCCAGAAGGGTACTACAGCTGGACCTTCTGGACTTCCACCTAGAGGACCATTTTTGCCTACTCAGCAGCAGAGGTTCGCCCAACATCAGCACGGAGGAGGACAGCAGACTCAGGGGAGGGCTTTTGCTATGACCACGGAGGAGGCAGAGCCAGTGGCAGATGTCATCACAGGTAGTATATTCTTGTATTCTTTCCCCGCCACTGCATTATTTGACTCAAGAGCATCCCACAGTTTCATTTCCCTAGAATTCATGCATCGACACCATATCATACCCACATATTCTAGGAGGAGTTGTAGGATACTTACCGGTGGAGGTACGGTACCTGTTCGAGATGGTTTTGAGTGCCCTATTAGTATAGCAGGGAGAGAATTCAAGATCCAGCTCCTCGTAATGCCACTTCCAGGATTTAATATAATCCTTGGAATGGATTGGTTGAGTGAGCACCATGCAGTTATAGACTGCCATCAAGGGAAAGTTCTATTCAGACCACCAGGAGAGGCACCATTTGAGATAGCCAGGAGTATTACAGGTAGGCCAGATGGAGTCAACTTTGGGACAGTCATGGAAGAGAGTCACTACCACATCCACTCATAGCAGAATTTCTAGATGTATTTCCCGAAGATCTACCAGGATTGCCACTAGACAGAGACATTGAGTTTGGGATTGACTTGATTCCAGGATCAGAGCCACATTTTCAGCATTGTTACAAGGTCAATCCCAAGGAAGCAGAGGAAATGAAGGCACAGATTGATGAGTTGGAAAGGAAGGGTTTCATCCGATCGAGTGCTTCACCGTGGGGAGCACCAGTCCTGTTTGTGCCCAAGAAGGATGGGACAGTCAGGATGTGTATCGATTATAGAGCCTTCAATAATATTACCATCAAGAACAGATATCCTTTACCCCGGATCGACGAATTGTTTGACCAACTGAGTGGAGCTAAGGTCTTCTCTAAGATAGATCTCCGGTCCGAGTACCGCCAGGTGAAAGTTCGTGAGCAAGATATTCCTAAGACAGCATTCAACACTCGGTACGGGCAGTATGAGTTCCTAGTCATGCCATTTGGTCTCACAAATGCCACGGTGGTGTTTATGAATTTGATGAATAAAGTCTTCCACCAGTATTTGGACAAATTCGTGGTAGTGTTCATTGATGATATACTGATCTATTCAAGGACTCCAGAAGAGCACGAGGAGCATTTGAGGATAGTGCTGGAGACTTTGAGGAATGAGAAATTGTATGGAAAACTTTTAAAATGTGAGTTTTTCCTGGACAAGATTGAGTTCCTGGGATATGTAGTGACAGGAGAGGGCATCACAGTAAACCCCAAGAAGGTAGAAGCAGTGAAGGCATGGACTACGCCCAGTACAGTTGCAGAGATTAGGAGTTTTCTAGGCCTAGCAGGGTACTATAGGAAGTTCGTACAGGACTTTGCCAAAATAGCAGAACCCATGACTAGGCTTACTAGGAAAGATGAGGAGTTTGTCTGGACAGATGCATGTCAGGCAACATTCAAAGAACTGAAGAACAGATTGACTTCAGCTCCGATTTTAGCACTACCATCAGGATCAGGAGGGTTTTCCATATACAGTGATGCTTCAGGGAAAGGCTTGGGTTGTGTCTTGGAACAGAACAAGCGGGTAATAGCTTATGCATCAAGACAGCTGAGACCCCATGAGAAAAATTATCCTACCCATGACCTGGAACTTGCAGCGGTCATCTTTGCTCTGAAATTGTGGACGCATTATCTTTATGGAGAGAGAGTGGAGATATTCACAGATCATAAAAGTCTGAAGTATGTCTTCACTCAGAAAGAGTTGAATATAAGACAGAGGAGGTAGCTTGAACTGATGAAGGACTTCGACATTGACCTTCAGTATCACCCAGGAAAGGCCAATGTTGTAGCAGATGCACTCAGCAGATATCCGGTGGCTATGATGCTGACTATGGACAGACATTTGCTTGAGGATTTGGAGAGCTTGGGGATAGAAATTGTTATACCAGGAATTGAGGAACAACTCATGAGCATGCGGGTACAGTCTGGATTGATAGAGAAGATTAAAGAGACTCAGTTCCATGATGAAGGACTTCGATGTATTCGGGAGCAGGTCCAAGCTGGACTACTAAATGATTTTACCATTGTAGAAGATGGTACTTTGAGGCACGGTGCTTAGTTGTGTGTGCCCAAAGGAAACTTGAGAGAAGAAATCATGCAGGAGGCTCATCAGTCACAGTATTCTATGCATCCAGGATCCACTAAGATGTACAAAGACCTTCGAGAGATCGTCTGGTGGTATGGAATGAAACGAGAAGTGGCCAGATTCGTTTCCAGATGCCTAGTCTGTCAACAAGTCAAGGCAGAACGACAGACACCGAGAGGATTATCACAGCCTTTGCCCATTCCTGAGTGGAAATGAGAACATATCACCATGGACTTTGTATCAGGATTACCCCGCTCTCCGAGTGGGAAGGACGCCATCTGGGTCATAGTGGACAGATTGACCAAGTCAGCACATTTTATTCCTTTCAGAGTGGGGCTGACTACAGAAAAGCTGGCAGATCTATATATGAGACAGATAGTGAGGATCCATGGAGTTCCGATTAGTATTATCTCAGATAGAGATAGTATATTCACTTCTTATTTCTGGAAGAGTCTACAAAGGAGTCTTGGTACACACCTCAAGTTCAGCATGGCATACCATCCTCAGACGGATGGGCAGTCAGAGAGGACCATACAGACACTAGAGGATATGTTGAGGACTTGTGCGCTGGACTTTGGAGGATCTTGGGAGGACCATCTACATCTAGTAGAATTTGCCTACAACAATAGTCATCATGCCAGCATTAGAATGACTCCATTTGAGGCATTGTATGGTCGCAGGTATCGCACACCACTATCATGGGATGATGTTGGGGAGAGGCCATTATTGGGACCAGAGATGATTATGGAGGCTGCAGACAAAGTCAAACAGATTCAGGATCATCTGAGGGTTGCACAGGATAGACAGAAGCACTGGGCAGATAACAGTCGAAGACCCCTGGAGTTCGCAGCAGGAGATCTTGTGTTTCTACGGATCTCACCGACTCGAGGAGTTATTAGGTTTGGAAGAGGCGGGAAGCTGAGTCCGAGATTCATTGGACCGTTTGAGATTCTGAGCAGAGTAGGAGCAGTTGCTTACAGATTGGCCTTACCATCCAGTTTGGAGGGAGTACACAATGTATTCCATGTTTCACAGCTTCGAAGGTATGTAGCGGATCCCAGTCATGTGGTTGACCACTCAGAGCTAGAAGTGGGGCCTACTCTCACTTATTCAGAGCAGCCGGTCGAGATACTGGACTGCAAGGAGAAGAGGCTACGACATCAGACTATTCAGCTAGTCAGAGTTGCTTGGAGGCATCACTCTCCTGGGGAGTCCACCTGGGAGAGAGAGGATGAGATGAGGGAGAAATACCCCTATCTCTTTGAGGCTTGATAGACCACTCTACCCTGGAAATTTCGAGGACGAAATTTTTCAAGGGGGAGAGATTTGTAACTCCACTGTTCATAAATAAATGAATATTCCATATTTCTTTTCTCGATTAATTCCTAGATTGTGTTTTGAATATTCTAATTTTAAACCCTTCTCAAATATTCTGTTAATTTCTAATTTAGTTTATTTTCAAAAAGGTTAATTTCCTTTAACCTTAGCCTAATCCTATTTTTCCATTAATTTCCTAAATTTCTAGATGGGCCAGCTGACCCAATAATTATTTTTGAATCAATTATATCCCCTTCCAACCTATTAAAACCATTTTTTCAGCCCAATTTAGTTAAACCAACCTTTGAACAAGCCGGCCCGGCCTGTTGATTAATGGGGCACGGGCGCGGGTACACGGGTCCACAATGGACCCTGATCCATTAACCCAAACCCAATAATCTATATAACCGTTGGAGAACACAACTTCTCAGTTATTTCCCCAACAATTCAAATTCTTTCCCTCCCCAGCGGGACGACGACGACGACGACAGCGGGACCGCGGCGACGACGGCGACTTCAAGAATTCTAGGCTCCTCTAGAAAGTTCCTCCCAACCGCCTAACTAACCCTCTCATCTCCACCGTCGATCCCTAACTAACCCGACCCCTCTCCGCCGTCGGATCGTAACTACCACTGCCCACCCAACGGTCGGTCAGGTGCCCGGCCAACCGCCTGACCGACGCTCCACCTATAAATAGGCCATCGATCCCCTTCTTCTCCATCACCAGTCATAAGCGGCGAAGCCCTGGCGGATTCACCACTGGCCGCACCTTCTTCCTCGTGAGCTTCCATCATGACAGCCATGGCGAAGCTCGGCGTTGAGCTCTGAAGTGGAGAGTCTTCCTCCCTTCGTTCGAGCTCTGCTCTCCGTCTCCGTGGCGGTTGTGGCCGCGAGCTCTCCATTCTCATTTCTTCCTCTAAGAGCGCCGCTGATTGATCGGTTCTGGATCGTTTGATCGACTCTGGTTAGTTCGTATCGCTCCTTCTTCTCTCCATTGTTAATTTCTCGAGGACAATTGAATTTTCCTTTTCTCGAGTGAATAAAATTAGAAGCTGTGGACTCTTGATTTATTTTTACAGTCCTTGGAACGATTCAAATTATCAGGATTCTGGGCTTGAATTGATTGAAAATTTTTGTATGGGTGAGTGTCTGGATCGATTCTTGCGTATTTCTCCAATTTTGGAGTTGAGATGATTCAAACATAACTCGTAATCCTTCCTTCAGTTCACGCGCACCACCTGTTTGACGAATTGCCTGAATCAAGAATTCTGCAAGGATTTGGATACGCAGAGCCGTTGTGTCGACTCCTATTGACACGAACAACCTATTCCGAAGCACAGGTACAATTCTTGACATTCTCTGACTTCTTGGGCTCGAGTATAACTATTGATTTCCGTATCTGTGTCGTCCTGTATTGTATCGGACACTGATACAAATTATGAGGACACTGTCCTTGTGTCTTGCACTAAGAGGAGATCAGATTGGACATGTTTGTATCCATAGGACACGAGTATGCAGGAGACTGGTTCCTAGTGTTAGCTATTTGAAATTCTTAGGAACTGTTATAATTTTACTTGCAGTTGTCGACCGTTGGACTCCAGTAGGTTTTAAACTGATCTGGGTTAGTTGAGTTAATTGAATTTGTAAGTGGTTAGCCATGGCATGGGCCGGGTTTGTGGCTCAGTTGGGTCGGATTACTGTTACAGTCTTGGGCCATTGGGTTAAGCTAACATTTAAGTATGAGTTTGACTCTGGCCATGAGAAGTACCAGATTTGTGTGGTGGTTGAGAGTAGATTTTAGGCTAAGCAAATTGTTAGGAATTATAGATAGATGGCAAGTTTTATCAAGTGTTATGGGCCAGGTGGTATGCAATAGGGTCAATATGATGTGTTATCAATAATATAGATAATTTGGAAGCACTAGTAGGATTGAGGAATTAATTAGAAACACTCTAATTCTATGTTCCATATTTAGGTGATCTAGAAGACTTGGACAAAACTCTGAAAAACAGGCAAGTACATGTACTCAGTATTACCATCATTGCATGCATTGCACTCACATTGTCTCTTGTCATTTATTTTACTATTCTTGCTCGATTGATTGCATTATTTCGTGTCGGGTGGGGGACGTTCTAGAAACATGTGACGGGCTAATATTGGACAAACATTGCCTGATAGCATACTCTGTATGCCTGAGTCCATTTCGTGCGTGACTGATAGCATTGTCATCAGACATGCCTGATTAATGCATGACTGATAGCATTGTCATTAGACATGCCTGATCATTCGTGACTGATAGCATATATATTTATATGCCTGATTATATATATAACGTCCAAATTGCACATGTACATATATAGTTAGTGCATATTCATATTTATATTCCATTGTTTCTCTGTTCAGTTCTATCTGTTATATTGCAACCGTTCCATTGATCTTCCATGGTGAGTTATATTGAGTATATTGTGCTTTGCTCCATCCTGACTGGACTGTTGATTACAGGTGATCCTCTAGATGACTATGCACTACAGATGGATGGCCCAGCAGTGGAGCACACTCCTGATGCTACAGAGGGACAGGACTATATTCCCGGGATGTAGATATATTGATGTATAGGATGTTCTTACTTTGTGTGGATATAGCAGGCCTAGTGTTAGCCTTACTTTTACATTACCGACTTTGTACCCGGTCATTCATGTAAAGGCTGTAATAACTGCTGAATAGTGGATTGCTGTGATAGTTGTTGTAGATTCCGAGATTAGATTCTGTGATGAGATAGTTCTTACTATTGATGATTAGACGGCTCACTACCGCTGTCAACGACAGTGTAGGCCGGGCATGTATCGACCCGTACCCGATTATTCGGGAGCGGGGCGTGACAGATACCTTTCTGGTGACTTAGTTCTTCCAATTGTTCATCTTCTAGCAGTGATCTTCATCATCATCGTATGGTCCAAGGAACAAAGTGATCATTTACAGATCAGACTTCCATAACAATACTTCCCAGAATCAAATTTGTACTTCTTGTACTTTTTCTTGTTTTATTTTCAAAATTCGATTTTCAGGCATTTTGTTAAGTGAAACAATATATATATATATATATATATATATATATATATATATATATATATATATATATATATATATATATATGGCCATGGTATATATGAATTCATAAGTTGTGTCCATACATCTCTCTATATACGTATATACATATAAGACTTGTTATACATGGAATTAATTAGGCATATGCATACATGAACATTATCCTTTTCTTTATATATATATATATATATGTATAGTGCATAACAGAAAGGATTTACAATTGAAGGTTATAGAATACAACAAACAATTGTAAAATGTTAACTAAAATTCAGACTGTCCGATAGTGGAGACTCTTTTTGGTTTTACATTAATTTTGCCATATCATTTTGGTTTTGCATCAATTTTTGGATAAATATGACATTGTAGGGTCTTATTTTTAAACGGGTACAAAAAAAGTGTCCAAGTTCCATTCGTTAATTCAATCGTCGGCCCACGGTCGAACCATTTATGGAATCGGACTCGCAGGGACAACGGACTGCTTTGTCCATTTTACAGCCCTAAGAAAATGGGAGCTTGATCGAAACTTAAAATTCGAGCACCTGGAGAGTTCCCTTCTTATCCCAGGTTGTGCGCTACCAATTTTCGGTCAACCTCCATCGAAGTCATATGTCCCGACCTGCCGAAACCGTTGGCCGATGTGGGGGCACTGTTCCCGGTCATCGACGGAACCACCACACTGATGGCCGCAACTTGTATTTGAAGATGCGCCACAACACCACGAATCCAGCTGATCCCTTTGCTTCTGTCTACGATGACCACATGCACCAGCATATGCTTCACCGATTATCGGTGTGCTTTATCCATAGGACATTGCTTGTGCACATACGAACATAGTTCGAGTTTAAAGCCAATCAAAGCCAACTTCGAATCCCCAGTTCTTCTCAATCTTTCAACTAATTCAAGATGCAATCTTACAAGTATATAGTTGACTTATCCACCTTCAAATCTGTGTAAATTACAGGAATTAAATCTGAATAAAATCTAGGTCAAATTCCATCTAAAAAAACCCGAAAAACTAAAATTTTCTGATACGGAGAAGGTCCCTTCATAACCCCCCCCCCCCCCCCCCCCCCCCCGGATCGAACCAATTGTACCGAAAGGCGCGTACGGTATCCTCCGACGTATGGGTTTTGACAGAATTCAAATTGGTCACGTAGTATCGAGAATTTTGTGAAATTTGGAATTACTCTTGTTTGCTCTTCGTATCGTGACGCTACTTACGTCATTTGGCTTGTAGCATCCGAGTTGTCCTACGACTGAAGTTTCATCCGATTCTGAGACACGTAAAGTCATTAAACCCCTCCACACAAATTGTTGTCATGCCGATGGCAACTTTGTCCATGTTGTACGTGTGGGCATGGTAACACTCAACATACTTAATCTTTATATTAAGCTTGTTATTCCCTCATTAAATTATAATTTACTCTCACACTGTCTTAAATAATCCTCACCTTACATTGTCTAGCGATATTTTGGCCTTATTTATGTTTTTAACGACATCGGACGAGGAAGACGATTGGTTTTCGTATTAGGCATGGAAAACTATACTACTTGGAGATGACAGTCAAATAGTATCGTTTTGCTTACTAAAAATCTTAATATACAAGGTTATCAAAGGGAAACAAATAAAGCATATAAAGTGTGGTTGTGGCTTCGTCAAATTTGATATGTACTATTTGGTTCCTTGCATAAGTTATTTTCTAGTCTATTTGTCCTGACTAAGATATCCTAGTTTTGATGTAATATTTGTGAATTGGCTAGAAGTCATTATACTTATTTTCTACCAAATCCAATAAAAGCTAAGTTTCGTTTCTAGTAATTCACTCAGATGTTTGGGTTCATCTAACATTCACTATAAGAAAAATGGTCATTCTTGACGGTTTATTTCTCGTCGTTCGTGAAAAACCGTCAAGGAATTGGGTTATCTTGACGGTATTAGTCTTAAGTCAGAAAATGACCCATTTTATGTTAATTTAGCAATTTTATAGCATAATAGTTGACAGTATTTGATTCGTCAAAAAATATCAATTTATTTATTGACGGTTTGGTGGTAACCGTCAACTAATTTATGTGTGAAAAATTTGGCGAAATTTTTTCAGCTGCCATTTTAGTAATTTTTCAAAGCTTTTATATTTGTTGACGGTTATGGTTCTTTTTAATTGAAGAACCCAACAAACTTTCTCCCGATCGTCCCTTACTTTCCTCCTCTCTCTCTCTATTCTTCCCCTCCTAAGAGAGAGCCCCCCTCTCCTCTTCTCTAAATATTCTCTCACAGCTCCTTTTTATCCTCCCTAAGAGAGAAACCCTAACCCTAGTTTTTCCCATGGACAACTACGGCGACTCTTGCTCGAGCACGCTTTCGGGGACTCCGACTTCGTCCGTACTAGGACCTTCACTGTTGTGACCATTATCTCTCACCTCAAGTCCTGGACTCACAGTTGTCAGGTCAGTAAAAATGTTTCTCTCCCTCTCTTTCCCATTTTTAATAACCTAATTTGAGGGTTTTACTGATGTTGATTCGACTTGGTATAATCTGGAGGTGGAGAAGAAAAGATTGATGTGTGTAACGCCCCAGTCCCAAAATACGTAGGACTAGGCACATCGACATGCCAGCTGTATACATACGAAGTATACTCCAATATATGGAAACTCGTATGTATACATAAGCGGTAAAATGCAGCAGAACCATAATAACTAAATCTCATCCACTAGATAAATAAATGATATAAAAGCAACTTTGAATTTGTCATGTATACAATCGTTGGACGGAGACAAAGTCCACTACCAACTATCTCTAATAAAATGTACAAGAAGTGATCGATAAAATAATGAGACGAACCAAGCGCAATCGTCTTCGAAAGAATGGAGAAGATCACGGCCTTGGCTAGAACACCTGCAAAATCACAGAAGCACACACCTGGAGAGATAACCAGGTCCTCAGAGGGACGTAACAAGATACAATAAACATGCCATATAAATATTGAATATAAAATATGCCACAATCAAAGAAAGTGACAAGACATAAATAAGGTACTCTAACCATACTAAGGTGAACATGCAATTTTGAGAAACAATCCTTCAACGCATGAGCCCTGGCTGTAAATAGGATCGGCATAGTCCCCATATAGGGCACCAGGGGCCTACGTCCGTAACGTCCGAAGATCGTCAGAGGGCATCATGTTCAAGGGGCTACGTCCATAACGCTCTGGAAAACGTCAGAGGGCACCTGGAGCCTGCGTCTCCGGCGGAGCGCACAGGTAAGCAGGGAAGTGCAAAGAAGTCCATACGTCAGGTATTGTTCTCCCCACCCAATGTACCTGTCAAGTCGCATCCACGACCATGTACCTCTACTAACTGCTAAGTCTCCTAACACGCCTCTATTAGCAGCTAGCCCTAACGCATGCGCATGGGGGATCAGCCCACACGCAAGAAACTCTACATGCTACTCATCTCACACATCCTCGTGGTACAACGGTGTCAAGGTATATGCAATATACTACAACGGTAGTCTCTTAACTCTAAGTCCATATGCAATCAAAGGATAATAACAAAGTATATCTAATATCACTGTGCAGACAATAAATCAAGAACTGTAAATAATGAACAATGATATGTAATAAAATGCAACTGAATATAAACAGTATAATGGCAAGGTATCTTGCCTGAGGGTGGTGCGAGAAGCAGCAAAATCCAACAATCAGAATCGTCAACACGAAAGTCAAAATCCACAAGAAGCTCCGGATGCTGAAACAAACATCACGAACGAGTTTGGAATATAAGATATGCTTAGGAAACGCCTGTCCAAAAGTTAAATTCTGGAACAGGGGCAAAATCGTAATTTTGGGTCAAAACGATGTCCGTCGTTGGACCCGCTTTGCACCGAAATGCGTGCCAATATCTACGGTCTCTAAAGTCATCAAACTACATGTCTACGGATTTGTTTTGATGAGACGAACCCAATGGTATATCCAATTTTGGATTCCGGTGGGCTGTGCACAAAATCGTCCGTTGAGTGGGATTGTGGGCCCGTCAAAATAGCGTCCCAATCAACGGTCTCAGAATCGGACCAACCTTGGCTCACAGGACCAGAAAAATATTTCGAGTCCAATGGCGCAAGTTTCATCGCGATATGATGAGCGTGCACACAGTTGGGACTTAATTTGCAAAGAGTCGATACGGGGTATCTTGACGGATACGCATTGATTTCGTCGCGCACATGCAATGAAATCGGGTTCCGTCAGTTCCCACACATCGACAACATCCATACGCGCCTTTTGATGCATATAGTGCGTGACCACGTCGCCCGGTTTGTCGGGATGGATGCCATATCGGGGTGTTTTTCTACTTTTTGAAAACAGAATTTACAGTTTTTCGGAAAACTTTAACAACGTGTAACTTTCTACATACTAGATGAAAAGTGAATCCAAAAAGTGCGTTACAATATCGGTTAGGTTGTCTTTGACTGCCTTCAATTAGTTTTTACGAAAGCTTAATGGACAGCAAGAAAAGTGGCCGACAAGTTGGTGTTTTACGACAGTTTTTAATATTCAGAAAAGTGGTTTTTCTCCAACTTCGTCTCGATTGTTCGAGCAAGTTGGATGTCCATGTCAAAATCCACCTGGGGGATCGCGAAGAGGGTCAAGTCTACTTTCCAGAACATTTTACGGATCGAAAATCGGTGCTACGAGTAAAAAGTTACATCGTAGAGAAGTAGGGTATCTTGAGTGGGATAACTGCTCCATGGGTGACGCGGGGCTGACTTCCGATGCTCCGTTCGTCGCGCACAAAGCTCCATCGCTGGTGAAACAAATTCGTAGGTGAAGAGGGTATGATCAGCCTCAACTTTCGTTTTGGAAGATTAGGGTTTTGAGGTCTATGGAGGGAGTTATATATATTACAAGTGGAACGAAAAATCCTAATACTACTATTTATACTAATACCAATCCAATCCCACGGGTTGGAAAGTTTTGCTCGGTTTGTTGCTTATACAGCAACCATGGAAAGGTGGGGCCCGCCCCTTTTTTGAGTGGGTGGACTTGTTTATATATTTCTTTTCTTTTTCTTTTTCTTTTTCTTTTCCTTTTTCTTTTCTTATTCCTTTTCCTTATTCTTTTTTTTTTCATTTCAAATCAAATCTTTTATATATATAACCATGTATATCCAAAAATCATTTAAATACAAATAACACTTTAAATGTCACATATCCAAATATTTAATATATTTAAACATATCTACAAATATATATATAAATTCATCTTACAATAAATCAATCTCAATAATAATAATAATAATAATAATAATATCTAAATAGAATTAACATATTTTAATCTCCATGAAATAACTTAAATTATAATAAAATAATAATAATCGTCCCAATGGGTGAACTTTACCGCTCACCCATGTGTGGGTGAGAAAATTATACCATCTTGTAAAATATTATTTTATTAATAAAATATAAATTTTGTACCAAAAGTCAATAAATATTCAACAAGTCTCAAAATTATTTAAAAATATTTGTACACACATGAAATATTCCTACATGGCCATCTTGGTCACCCCACATGCTCACATGGGCTTAAATTTGGTTCAGGCCCTGTTCAGACTGAATTGGCCAAACCGGGTCATCAAAAAGAATATAAATAAAATCATAAATTGTATAAATTCATTTTAAGTCTAATCAAATAATAAAAAATAATTAAAAAAATAGGGGTTTTACATCCTACCCAACTTACAAGAATTTCGTCCTCGAAATTTAGGATGAATAGGGTAGATAGGGTTGAGGGGTAGGAAGAGTTCGTCAATACCAAAAATGCAATTAAATTTGGTGGAGGCGATAAAACGGCGTTCAACACCATCATGCAGTAGAAAATTATGGAGTCGATATATTCAAAAATATATCATGGTTATGGAATGGAATAAGGGTTGCTAGTGAAGGTAGCAAAATTTCGAAAATCCAATTTGGAGAGTAATAAGGAATTGAGTAGATCAAAGAGAATAATTTAGACATTTGGGAGATGTGGTTCCTAGAGAGAAACTGGAGACTAATCGCCTCGATTGAGAGTTTGATTGAAGTGAATGATTAGAATCATTCTCGAGTGCTCAACAATAATTGGAAGGACACGATAATAATTCTAGGGTTGAGAAAATGAAGAGCAGTTAAAGACGAGGATATAGCCACATGAGTCAGTCCGTGGCTATCTACATTTGTGTATAATTACCCGATTGGGCAACAAAAGATGATACCTTGAGTCCATCTTAGCAAGTACAGTGCCTTGTCTTTCCAAAATAAGTAAAAGACAAGAACAACAAGGTTTCAAAGATAGTGTTATATATTGAGTACGAATTGCGGGGTTCATAGGCGGCAAAAATAATTCAAACGAGAATTGCCAAGACTGTCGCGGATGAGACTCTAAGGCAAGTTTACTATGTCTTCATCCACGTAGAATAATATGTGATAAGCGAACCAAAGTGTAATAGGTTGATCAGACCATCATGCACCGGTTCTGATTAGACAATATGTTAATGGGTGCACCCAATAAAATATGTCATAATCAAGCTTGGTAAGGAAATAAGTTTGCAAAACTGAAGCTACATTAGCAGCATGAGATAGTCAAAATATGAGCAAGGGAGGTACTGCTGAAGGAAATTTTAAATAGTCCAAGATCTTTTAAAATCGAGTCTTGCCCGAAGTGTGTGCCTGTACAGTTGTCCTAGTGTTTCTTCATTTATGGCTTGGTAAACTAGATAAGTAGGGTCCTCTGAATTATAGTCTAAGTGAACTTACCAATATGGTTCACGAGAAAAAGGTTTGTTTGGTTGTGAGGTATTCTACCCAACTTACAAGAGTTAAACTAATAGTGTCATAGGACAATGGGTCAAGTAATCAAGATAGAGTACAATTTAAGCATTTAAGGAACTAAGTAGAACAAAATTCACCTATCGGGTTAAGGGATTGAGTCAAGGTTGGATCTCTTCCGTGGTAAAAATATCGGTATCATGGTAAAGGTTATAGTTTGGCTTTTTTGACCATAAGGTCATATCGAAAAAATAGAGTACAAGGGGGTGGGTTTTGGTGGGACATGATATGTCTACAGGAAGGTGGGCTCGTCTAGGTCTTACATATAAAATTTATTGGAAGGAAAAGTCTAGTGTTGTGCTCCAAATATCCAAGTCACGGTAAGGGACGCCAAAAGATCTAAAATATGAAGTGGGAGTTCACGAGGTGATAATTAATGCACAAAACTAAAGAGGATCAAGTTAAAGCATGAAATAAAATTAATTAAAGAATCCATAAAAATAATAATTTAGGGGCACAGTTCTAGTGAGAAGATAGTATTCTAAATGAATACAGTTAAGGAACCATTAACTCATTATTCAAATTGCAAGTGGGTTGGAAGGTCGCAATTAAAAGATCTAGAATTGAAGGAAGGTCGAGTAAGTCAATATTGGGATACAGTCGCATAATTTGGTAGATGACTAACAACACTTGTGTACATACTACTATCATGGTCGTGGGTGACATGACAATTAGTGTGGAATACTCAGTAGGATTATCTTGGGGCCTACCGTTAAAATTTAACTCAACTTTCCTCCAAAAGGTTTTAAAAATAATCTTTCAAAAATAAACCACCCAAAATTTGTATTCACTCCAAGCCGTTCAAATTCATCATAAAAATTTAAATCACTCCCATAAATCTCAATGCAAAATTTTATCACGTTACTACTAACCTTTTCCAAAATTAATGTTTAAGTTCAACTATTTAACTCAAGTGTTCATAATTTACGATTCCATAAAACTTTCACAATCAATCAAAAAAAAATTTAACACTCTAAGATTTTCAAATAACTCATAATAAAACTCTTAGCATTTTAAAAGCAATCTCAAAAAATTTAGCTCAATGCTCTTATCAATTTTAACTTCTATACATGCTAAGTTATTTCAACAAAATCACAACTTCTAAATGGTAACTTCCTTTAATCAATCAAAATAACTTTCCATCACATCCTTCGAAATTCTCCCAAAAATTTTAATATTAGCAATCTCACATTAAACTAAATTTTCCAATAATCTTATCAGTCAAAATCTTTTTTTTTTTACCAAAAATCTAAATAGATTTGTAAATCCTCAATCATAGGACACAATTTAAAATAAAGAAAAATTCTCAAAAATTGTTTTCATAACTTTCAAATATTTTAAACCAAAATTCACCGTCATTACTTCCACTTAAAAATTTAAAATTTACTAAACACGAAATTGTAAGTTGTACAACGCAAATTTAAATAATTCCTATGGCCATTTTTAAAAGCTAAGATCATTTTCAAACAAAATTTATAACTGTTCAAAGGTGTATAACTATAATACAATAATCATAAACATCAAAACTCGAAAATCAAATAAAATTTATATTTGTTCAAAGATGTATATCTATCACCCAAAACTCATAAATATCACAACTCGAAAAGCAAATCAATTTTATACAGGTGCAAGGATGTATAACTATAATCCAATAATTCATAAATATCATATCTTGAAAATCAATCAATTTCTTAAACCAAGTATGAAATTCTATAAATCCTCTGGTGTTTACTATTTAGAAATCTCAAGGTTAAAACTTTCCGTGGCAATATCCTACTTTACAAATTACTAATCATTAATTCACACAAAAAGCCTTTTTAACTCAATTAGAGTCTTGAATGTATTCTAATTGCCAATATAACCATTCTAGCCATGTGTTTGACCTATGAGCATATACTAGTGTAGTCATCTTCCTAATTGACACTAAGCACGATAATAAGAATCAGCGGTAGAAAGGAATCAAGCAAGATGCAATTCAAGGGAGTCAAACGAGAATCCGGAATTTGAAGCCAAGGAAAGAGGTCAAGCTGTATGGATGAGATTTCTAGATTCTAATCCTATGTTGCAGGTTCACATCGGTACAGTAACGTAACCGAAGTGACAAACTCGACCTGCATGGGCCACCACAAAAACATGTAACGCCCCAGTCCCAAAATACGTAGGACTAGGCACATCGACATGCCAGCTGTATACATACGAAGTATACTCCAATATATGGAAACTCGTATGTATACATAAGCTGTAAATACAGTAGAACCATAATAACTAAATCTCATCCACTAGATAAATAAATGATATAAAAGCAACTTTGAATTTGTCATGTATACAATCGTTGGGCGGAGACAAAGTCCACTACCAACTATCTCTAATAAAATGTACAAGAAGTGATCGATAAAATAATGAGACGAACCAAGCGCAATCGTCTTCGAAAGAATGGAGAAGATCACGGCCTTGGCTAGAACACCTGCAAAATCACAGAAGCACACACCTGGAGAGATAATCAGGTCCTCAGAGGGACGTAACAAGATACAATAAACATGCCATATAAATATTGAATATAAAATATGCCACAATCAAAGAAAGTGACAAGACATAAATAAGGTACTCTAACCATACTAAGGTGAACATGCAATTTTGAGAAACAATCCTTCAACGCATGAGCCCTGGCTGTAAATAGGATCGGCATAGTCCCCATATAGGGCACCAGGGGCCTACGTCCGTAACGTCCGAAGATCGTCAGAGGGCATCATGTGCAAGGGGCTACGTCCATAACGCTCTGGAAAACGTCAGAGGGCACCTGGAGCCTGCATCTCCGACGGAGCGCACAGGTAAGCAATGAAGTGCAAAGAAGTCCATACGTCAGGTATTGTTCTCCCCACCCAATGTACCTGTCAAGTCGCATCCACGACCATGTACCTCTACTAACTGCTAAGTCTCCAAACACGCCTCTATTAGCAGTTAGCCCTAACGCATGCGCATGGGGGATCAGCCCACACGCAAGAAACTCTACATGCTACTCATCTCACACATCCTCGTGGTACAACGGTGTCAAGGTATATGCAATATACTACAACGGTAGTCTCTTAACTCTAAGTCCATATGCAATCAAAGGATAATAACAAAGTATATCTAATATCACTGTGCAGACAATAAATCAAGAACTGGAAATAATGAACAGTGATATGTAATAAAATGCAACTGAATATAAACAGTATAATGGCAAGGTATCTTGCCTGAGGGTGGTACGAGAAGCAGCAAAATCCAACAATCAGAATCGTCAACACGAAAGTCAAAATCCACAAGAAGCTCCGGATGCTGAAATAAACATCATGAACGAGTTTGGAATATAAGATATGCTTAGGAAACGCCTGTCCAAAAGTTAAATTCTGGAACAGGGGCAAAATCGTAATTTTGGGTCAAAACGATGTCCGTCGTTGGACCCGCTTTGCACCGAAATACGTGCCAATATCTACGGTCTCTAAAGTCATCAAACTACATGTCTACGGATTTGTTTTGATGAGACGAACCCAATGGTATGTCCAATTTTGGATTCCGGTGGGCTGTGCACAAAATCGTCCGTTGAGTGGGATTGTGGGCCCGTCAAAATAGCGTCCCGATCAACGGTCTCAGAATCGGACCAAACTTGGCCCACAGGACCAAAAAAATATTTTGAGTCCAATGGCACAAGTTTCATCGTGATATGATGAGCGTGCACACAGTTGGGACTTAATTTGCAAAGAGTCGATACGGGGTATCTTGACGGATACGCATTGATTTCGTCGCGCACATGCAATGAAATCGGGTTCCGTCAGTTCCCACACATCGACAACATCCATACGCGCCTTTCGATGCATATAGTGCGCGACCACGTCGCCCGGTTTGTCGGGATGGACGCCGTATCGGGGTGTTTCTCTACTTTTTGAAAACAGAATTTACAGTTTTTCGAAAAACTTTAACAACATGTAACTTTCTACATACTAGATGAAAAGTGAATCCAAAAAGTGCATTACAATATCGGTTAGGTTGTCTTTGACTGCCTTCAATTAGTTTTTACGAAAGCTTAATGGACAGCAAGAAAAGTGGCCGACAAGTTGGTGTTTTACGACAGTTTTTAATATTCAGAAAAGTGGTTTTTCTCCAACTTTGTCTCGATTGTTCGAGCAAGTTGGATGGCCATGTCAAAATCCACCTGGGGGATCTCGAAGAGGGTCAAGTCTACTTTCCAGAACATTTTACGGATCGAAAATCGGTGCTACGAGTAAAAAGTTACATCGTAGAGAAGTAGGGTATCTTGAGTGGGATAACTGCTCCATGGGTGACGCGGGGCTGACTTCCGATGCTCCGTTCGTCGTGCACAAAGCTCCGTCGCTGGTGAAACAAATTCGTAGGCGAAGAGGGTATGATCAGCCTCAACTTTCGTTTTGGAAGATTAGGGTTTTGAGGTCTATGGAGGGAGTTATATATATTACAAGTGGAACGAAAAATCCTAATACTACTATTTATACTAATACCAATCCAATCCCACGGGTTGGAAAGTTTTGCTCGGTTTGTTGCTTGTACAGCAACCATGGAAAGGTGGGGCCCGCCCCTTTTATGAGTGAGTGGACTTGTTTATATATTTCTTTTCTTTTTCTTTTTCTTTTCCTTTTTCTTTTCTTATTCCTTTTCCTTATTCTTTTTTTTTTATTTCAAATCAAATCTTTTATATATATAACCATGTATATCCAAAAATCATTTAAATACAAATAACACTTTAAATGTCACATATCCAAATATTTAATATATTTAAACATATCTACATATATATATATAAATTCATCTTACAATAAATCAATCTCAATAATAATAATAATAATAATAATATCTAAATAGAATGAACATATTTTAATCTCCATGAAATAACTTAAATTATAATAAAATAATAATAATCGTCCCAATGGGTGAACTTTACCGCTCACCCATGTGTGGGTGAGAAAATTATACCATCTTGTAAAATATTATTTTATTAATAAAATATAAATTTTGTACCAAAAGTCAATAAATATTCAACAAGTCTCAAAATTATTTAAAAATATTTGTACACACATGAAATATTCCTACATGGCCATCTTGGTCACCCCACATGCTCACATGGGCTTAAATTTGGTTCAGGCCCTGTTCGGACTGAATTGGCCAAACTGGGTCATCAAAAAGAATATAAATAAAATCATAAATTGTATAAATTCATTTTAAGTCTAATCAAAAAGTAAAAAATAATTAAAAAAATAGGGGTTTTACAATGTGGTTACTTGAAGTTCGATTGGTTAAGTTAGGGTTATGGTTCCATCTGAATGATTTGATCTCTGATTTTATTTTATAATTGGAATTTGGGTTCCTCTTCTAGAGAGCCTACATGATTTGATTTGATCTCTGATTTATTTCATATTAGAATTATGGTTCCATTTGAATGATTTGATCTCTAATTCTATTTCCTGATTTTGTAACATTGTGTCGTCATCTCCGATAACATGGACGAGCACCAACAACCTCTAGTGGATTGCCTCCGCCGCGGTACACACCTAGAAGTCCCTTGTCGTCGTCGGCGTCACTTGCTTCCAAGCGAGAGCCACGAGCCTGTTCTAATTTTTTGCCAGGTAATCCACACCCGACGTTCTGAAACGAGCATGTCCCGTTCTTTCTTGCTCCCAAGTATGTGCTCTGATCTTAAGCATCTATTTGAAGATGTTGGAAAGACTTGTCCCTTTAGAAGGTTAACCAATTGATCTTGATCTTAGGAAATCTTGGGGCTGGTGGAAAGGTAAGAAGTTGACGATTAACATCTTGAACCGACTTTATACTCGGTGAGTATGTCTGTGTTATTTTAATATGTATTTTCTTTTCCCTTTTTAATTATTTGGTATATGGGGGATATTGATTTATAGGTTTGGTGATTTATAGGTTTGGTAACCTGAAGCTACAAAAAACAGAGAATAAAGCTTTTGCTCAAATGTTTCAGAAGTGCTATGCTGGGAAAATTTTAGAATGTCATCTATGCTTGCTCAATGTGAACCGTTTGGGTGAATATTTACCTGATAGAGTTATAAACCTAACTCTTCAATATCTCAGCAGCAGGTTCCTCTCTAACTGATTCCATTGCACTTGCTCAATGTGATCCGTTTCGGTGAATATTTACCTGATAGAGTTAGGCTTATAACTCAGGTTCATCTCTAACTGATTCACATCTCTAACTAATTCCATTCAGCTACAAACTAGGTTATGAATCCCCAGATGCAAGGGATTCATAACCTAGTTTGTCGAAATCAAAATACTAGCCTAGAGCGACATAACCCAAATCTATAAATCTTTAACTCAGGAGAGTAAAAGGGGACTTATTGTCACGATCCGCACCCACTGTGAGGGTACGAAAACGTACGACGCCCAGCCCACGCCGCAGTGTCGGCGGTAGAACGCTGTCCTAGGTCAACAACCAACTAGCAATATATATCTCTAAACAGTTTATACTCCCCAAATGGGGGTAACATAGCAGTAATAACTCAATCACAACTAAGGAAGAGATAGCACGATATGAAATTGAACTCAAGGAAATAAATAGACAAAAGTAGTCTAAGATAATCCCAGCAATATCTAGGAGTATATGGTCTCAGATACAGAATGAAAGAATATATACAACTCTGAACTACAAATAAAGTCTAGCTAACATGTCTCAAGACTGCATAAAGTAAGATAAGCCTAACTAATCTAGTCTAGGCAATCGGGGTGATATCCTCAGCTAGAGCTGGGTCCTCCTGAGGGTCCAGCTCGCAGGTGTCATCTAAGGCTGCCCCGTAGTAAGTGTCCACAACAGCCTCCTCCTCGTCCTCTGTAATATTTTCAACAGGTCCAGTCAGGACAGGAGCGAGTACAGTACATCTCAACAGTTCATAGCAGGTTAGAAAATATAATCATGTAGTAAAGTAAGATACAGGTGCTGAAGAATAAAGTATATAAACAGAGAGAAAGAACTGTAATAAAAATATCTACTATAAGTAAGGAACTAACAGTGGCTAGTGAGTCAGAGTACAGGATATCACATGTGAACGGGACAGATTTGTACATGATCTACACTAAAGAGTTGTACATGATCTACACTACTATAGAATTGTTCACATGACTACTAGCACTCTCCCGTTCCCCAATTAATACACAAGGATCTAAGCAGGTTACGTTATTGTACATGATATCACATGGGGTCCTTGAAAGGGTGCACATGATGTTTGTCATGAAATATAAAAGAACAGAACAATTATCGGAGGACCTGACTTTTACTTCACGTTACAAACTTGCTTGTACAAAGAAAGCCTAGGGACAAAAACTGAGGTACAATAATCTAAGTATAATTGTTTATTTTAGATTCTGGGGGGTGACGATAGAGGCTCGGGAAAGCGACGACAGCTCTGCCTTACTCCTTGGATGATCTGTATGCAGCCTTGGCTCCAGAAGATTGCTTGACGTTGGAAGAAATGCTCTATTTGCTCTCTCTGCTTCTCCTCTCCAAGTATTCTGGTGCTCTCTCTCTCTATATGTGTACTCTTTTCTGTATCTCTCTGCCTGTGTGTCTTTCCTTTTTCTTCTTCTTTTTTCCTCCTCTTCGCAGGGGAATGGCACCCTGCTATTTATAGGAATAGGATGGGATCATTAGGGTTGCAAATGATTGCTTCTTGGAGATGGCGGTGGCCTGTGGATTGGTCAATCTAGGCCATTCATTTTGATTGTGATGAATCTGGATCATTGAGTGTAGATTACACCAAATCTCATCAGCAATTAATGCTGATTGGAATAAATCTCCCTCATAATGATCTTCTGATGTCTGCGAATAAATTTGATTTATTCTCCTGCCACGTGTCCCAGATTATTGAGATTTAACCCAATCTCTGATTGTAATAAATCTGGGAGATTGATCGGCTTAGAACACGTGTCCTAAGAGCCACTGGGGGGATCTGAACCGCATGACGATTGAGCCGCATATGATTTTGGGCCGCATAAGGTTAGGGCCATGTGTCATGGCTGCTCGGGTAGTGGCTCCCCCCTTCAAACCCTTGAATTGCATAGAGATGACCATTGCGAGCCTCATATGGATGCATCTGCCTAGGCCACATGGAAATGGTCCTCTTGAACCGCATGGGAAGGCCTCTGCTTGAGCCGCATGAGACTGTCTCGGCCTGAGCCGCATAGGACGGCTTCATTCTGAACTGCATGAGAAGTCTTTGCTCGAGCCGCAAACGAACGCCCACGTGGCAAGGCCACGTCGCATTTTTATGGATCTCGGGGGATTGTGTCAGAGATCTCTTTCTCTTCCCTAGGGGGCTGTCATTATGACAGGGTCATAATTATTTCTTTTGTATCAGAACTGTCACTTTTTTAGAATTGTCAGTCGTCACAGTAATTAATGCAGCATGGGTCGAAGGGGAGTGCTGTTATGCCACGTGTCTTCTGAGCCGCATAAAATATTTCAGACCGCATAGTTCCTGAGCCGCATAGTCCTTCTGTGCCGCATAGACTGTCTGAGCCGCATAGACTGTCTGAGCCGTATGGGGTTCCCTGGCCGCATGGGTCATTTTCTTTAATATTTTCCATGCTTCTACAAGACCCCCTTCATAGTTTTCAATTTGCAAAATTGAAATACTTTGAATAAGAAGCATGGTCGTATTCTTCTAGCCGCATATACCGCCCTTGCCGTATGAGTATTTAAGCCGCATAGATAGGTGAGTCGCATGAATTAACTTAGCCGCACAGATAGTTCAGCCGCATAGAACTTTCGGCCACATCATCGTTGCCACGTATGGCAATCCTTTGCATTAAATGCTGTTTTGATTTGCTGTCAGCTTTAAAGGCCACTTTTTGGTACGGGATCCGAGGAGCTTGGCCTCCATTTTCGGCGGCTCATTTTGATAACCGAAGAGTCGGTCTGCGTGTATGCACGGGGATCGAAACGCTTCACTTTTGTTTATAAATATGGATGAGTATGCTCGGGGGAGTTCTTTACTTTTTCTTTCATCCCACTGTTGCTATCTTGCCTTTCTTTCCTCATTTCTCTTCTCCGATCATTGGCCATGGCCCCCAAATCCTCTAAGGTTGCTTCTGCCATCGCGAAGGGCAAGAAGGTGGCTTCTTCGTCAGCTGTTGTGCCCGCAGCACACCCTGATGTTGTCCCGCCCTTAATGGTTAGGGTTGTATTTAGATTATTTCTGAATCCTAAGCATTTATGGCTCTGTTGCATATTTATGCACAAGCCTTCACCCAAGTTCGAGCATGATAGAGCCGCATATGCTGTATTACCCTCTCATATCCGAGCCGCATAGACGATGCCTCATATTCGGACCGCATAAGAAGGTTTTGAGTTTCTGAATATAAACCGCATGGGGTCTCACTCGAACAGAACCACATAAGTTTCTGACAGACTGATCCGCATAGCATGTTGCCTGAACTTTTTGGTTTAGAACCGCATATGTCTCATTGATCCGCATGAGCCATTGAACCAATATTATTTGGAATTCCCGATTGCCTTGGGCCGCATGAGGCTGTGTTGGCCGGGCCTCATGAACTCTCTTGGGGCTGTGTCATCTAGAACTCAATCGAATTTGAGCCGCATAGGGCTTCATTTGATCTGAGCCGCATAGGCTCGCAAGAACTGAGCCGCATAGGACTTCATTTGATATGAGCGCATAGGCTCGCAGGGATTTGAGCTTAGTAACCATCTTTTAATCCTGTTTCTCTTTTTTTTTGTTCTTTTTCAGTGAACCTCCCGACCAACCCAGCAGAAGAACTTCTTGTGGGTTCGGCTCAGTTCGCCGTGGGTGTGCGGCTTGATGACTTAATCCGTCGTATAGTGGATCAGCTTTCCGCTAATGAACCTAGGGAGAGAGTGGCTGCCATTAATAACCAACCTTTCCACTTTCTTTGTTCCATGATGAATTCGGAGAAGCTGGATGGAGAATATTTGAAATCGGCTTTTCTCTTTGGGGACGCCTTTTCCATAAAGAACTCCCGATTGCTGGATGTTTCGGAGCACTGGAATTTTTCCATAGATGGAGTAGAGATCCATATCCCCGAGATGGAGCGGCATTATCCTCTCTCATGGTTTAACATGGTACCGTTGGACAGGATAATGGTGGGCTCCCTGACTCCCACCCAATCGAGAATGTTTGTGAGCAACATCCACTACAACAGGCGCACGGGTTTAGTATGTGCGGGCAAGGAATCAGTGAGTCGGACTGTGATGGGGCTGCTCCCTGGCACTTTTGTAAACATGACTGGCCCTAATTTTACTTTCGCTCTAGCTGATACCTTTCTGAATCAGCTCGCTCGCAAGGGGTCTTATCTTGTGGGCAGGTTGTTGCTGCTGAACTGGATCAACCCCATTCCCACATGGGCTAACCTTACCTCATGGATCTTGAGGAAGTATGGGGAATACCTTCAGGAAATTGACCTCTACTACGCCGTCAGGGGTACCTGCTACGGGTTGCCCATTAACAAGCCTTTGTTTGTGGCTCTTTTGGAGCTGTATAATCGGTGTACAGGGACTTTCTTTGCCTCCGGAGGAGAGCTGGGGCTTGCTCTCCATGAGATGCACGCTGTTTCTAGACTGCCGTGGGGAGGTGAAGCTTTTGAAGCATATACATCGACGAACGAAGAATTCGAAGACCTGGATCGACGATTTCTTGGTTTCGTCGCCGTGTACCAAGAACTGTTGTGTCATCATAGCGCCTGCCACCAGGTGGCTATCAAGAAAGAAAATAGCTCAGAAGGGAGCGCCCCTCACACTACGGCCTGGGTTTCGTATCTTTTTAAGTTGCGTCCCTCCGGCCGAGTTTTGTCTCGAAGTCCTCAATGCCCGGAGGAGGTGAAGGACATGATGCTGAAGGTCAAAAGGTCGAGGTCCACCCGTGACCAGTTTGGGAGTCGCACTGACTCCCTCGGTTACTTTCACTATAGTACCAGGGAGATGTCCGATAAAGCGATCTTAGCTGGGTTCTTGATGGTGTGGCTACGCAATTGTGTAGTCTCGGGCGGCGCGAGTTCTATGGAAAGGATCAGCTGCCATTTCATTCTTCCTGCTGTGAAATTGGTCTTCAAGGTAAGACTGGCGCTCCTCCCGGCCATGGTGTGTTGCATACACCACGGCCTTCGTGCCTTTTCATCCAAAGTCATTGCTCGTGATGCGACGATGGACTTTGAACGGATAGAACTACCATACCACTACCTCATGGGGTGGTTATTAATGTACTATCGGTCGTTGATGAGGCCAGGAACCGGAGAAGATGTTACTACTGATGACGCCTTCATTTTTCAATACCGTCATCAGCCTTGGGAATACGATACTATGTCAGCCTGCCGGAGGGCGTTGGCGAGGGTTGACGGGCCCAAGTTTTTTGTCTCTTTTCTTGAATTTACCCCTAGGGAAGTGAGGGGAGTACATGTCGACGGCGTTGATCCTCTCCAACTTTTATCTGAGAAGATGCTTCTTTGGTTACGCAACATCTGCCCTGCGCACCTGGTGTACCGTTACCGGAATAAAGTATACCTGGAGCCTTATCTGCCCAGTAGATTTTCCCGTCAGTTTGGGTATAGTCAATTGTTCCTGGATCGTCCTAGCGCTTGCTTGAGCTTTGAGGGTAGTGTACTCGATGGCGTCCGGGCTTAGCATTATTATAATGCGATCCATACCCGGGCCAGCTTCTCAGTCCCTGATGCCAAGGTGGCAGGGAATATTTTGTATATAGCGGCCCTTTATCATGTTGCAGCGAGCAAGCCTCCTGTCGATTTTGATATAAATACTAGCTACATCGCTGGCACCGGTTTGGCTGAGAAGCCAGAGGGGTTCAAGAAGAGGAAGAGGGGGGCGAACAGGGTTCCTATGTCGGACTCAGAGTCCACTAGGGCGGATGAGGAGGATGATGAACAAGACGCCGATGACTCATCGCATTCTTCGGACGAGGAAGTTGGAAATCAACCCCCTATCACGCCGGATGAAAGGGCTGTGGGTCAATCGTCTACTTGGTCTGACGAGGTGGTGGAGGATCAACCATCTGTAGTACCTGGCCCTTCGCGTAAACGAAGCAGGCGCGTGACTACCGCTGATGACCGAACCTATTCCATGAAGCACGCTGCGGTAAGACGTCGTAGGCTGTTTGTTAATGATGTGGACGTTGTTCCTGAGGTGATTTGGGCTTCAGCTGTTTCCTTTCTTCTTTTTCTATGTTATGGCCTAATCATTTGTTTCTTTTGCTCTTTATAGGCGTCAGATGAGCTCGCTCCTCAGGACCCAATTACCGAGGCTGACCCGGTCCTGTCTCATTTAGTCAGTGATGTGTACACTGCTATCATTGCTGCTGGAGTGCTTTCGGTTACGGTCGAGGATTCCCACCTTGCTGGGACCTCAACCCAGGGGGATGGGGTTCTACCGCGCCCGTCTCTGAGACATCTGAACCCCAACATGATGACTTTATGGGTGGGGAAACTATGCCGGCTGTGAACGAGCCGTCGCCTCTACGCTCTTCCCCTGGTAATACAAGTCAAACCATAGCTCGTGAGTATGCCTATGTATTCTATCATCTTATCTTTCAGATTATGTCGACTAATGGTTGCTTTGGATATTCAGGTCCCAACCCTTCATTGCCAGTGATGGATATTGCTGGATTGAACCCTACCAGAGAGGGCCTGACGGAACCTCCCTGTATCGAGGGACCTTCGTCTGGGTCGAGCTCGGGGTCCCAGGTAGCAGTGCAGCTGGGACAAGGGATGATGCTCCTTGTGTCCTCCTCTGCGAATATAGTTTCGGGGGTCAACCTTTCCTCCCTGCCGAGCATCCAGGCTCTTCGGGCGGCGGAAGAGGAGTTAGCCGCCATTCAAGCATCTTTCCGTACGAAATTTGCTTCCTTGGTGGCGGGTGCAGTAACTTCTGAAGCTGCTCCTTCGGTACCGTCTGCCACTCTCCCTCTGACGCCGTCCTCTACAGAGGTCTTGGATGACGCATTACAGGACGTGGTTGCCAGTTTCCATCACCACTTGAAGAGGGGGATCGAGGCAGCAGTGGAAAGGGGGACTCCCTTTACTCTGGCCCGTCGATGTGCCGGTGGCCTGATTAATATCCTTAAGACGCTCCATGGCGGAGGGGAACTGGCTGCGCTTCTGGAGCCTAAGCTATTAGAAGCTGATCGTCTCGTGGCCCAGTTTCACTCGTTGCAATAGACTGATTTACCCGCGGTCATAAATCAAGAGCGCAACTTCCTCATTACCGCGGTGGAGAAGGTGATGGCTGCCCGGGAATCGCTCAAGACGGCTATATTGAAGGACCGCCGGGATTTGACCCGGTTGCATGATCAGTGGATCCGTCGGGCTGACGATTGTGCGGCTCGGGAAGCGGCTTCCTCTCGCGAGATAACCGACACCCGGGAGCAAATCTTCGAACTCCAGAGAAAGCTGGCCTTCTTGGAATCTGAGCTGGAAGCGGTTTGTACTGAAAAAGGAATTGCCATCCAGGAAGCTGACAAGCTTAGCAGGGCCTCTGCCAATCTAGAACTTGCCCTGAAGAAGATAGAGACCAACTGGCAGGCATATATGTATCTGAATGATGCGGAGCAACTATCCCAAGATGCCGAGCGCCGAGCTAAACAGAGGCTTGAGCGGGGGACTGTCTTGGTGAGAGACCGGCTCCTGGAATTGTGTAATGCTGAGCTGTAGTCGGTCTTTTCGTCTTGTTTTGTTTTTGTTTCCTTTCTTTCTGAAAGGGACGTGATCCCAAAATATGTAATACTTTTTTCTTCCTTCAAATAAAGAGTACTTTTCCTTTCTACCCTTCATTTGTGTTTGTTTGTTGTACCTGCGATATTGCGGTGATGTTCTCCCCCGTATAGGGGATATATTTGTGGACCTGTTAACCATGGCATACCTTAGTTTTAGGTACAGATAACAAGTTTTGGTCAGGATACCTGAAACAGCCAAGGCAAAGTGGTCATGGGTGCTCTTGGTATTGGTGAAAAGGAATGCCGTAGAGCAGCTGGGCTCTTGGGGCATGATGAGATGGTAGGTTTGTGCTAAGAAACTTAGCTGAAGATATTTGTGGGCCTATTATCCTTGGCGTACCCTGGTTTAGGATACGGATAATATGATGAAGGGGAACCGACATACTTGCTCAGAGGTAATGAGGACATGGCAAGTAGGAAAGTTTTTTAAATGGAGAGTCTTCCTACTCAGAGGTAATGAGGACATGGCAGGAGTGAACTCGACGGGGGATATTGGTGGTCAACAGAGGACATTTATGGTCAACAGAGGACATTTGTGGTCAACCGAGGACATTTGTGGACCTATTACCCTTGGCGTACTCCGGTTGTGGGTACAGATAATAGGTCGAAAGGGGATCATCATACTTACTCAGAGGTAATGAGGACATGGCAAGTATGAAGGTTTTTTCGACGGAGCCTTCCCATTCAGAGGTAATGAGGACGTGACAGGAGTGGGCTCAATGAAGGAGGATACATAGAACGACTCAGAGGTAATGAGGACATGGAAGTTCTATGTAAGGGGTGATTTGTTTTTGGCGGACATGGAATGACTCAGAGGTAATGAGGACATGGCCGTTTTAGAAATTTGTGGATCGACTACCCTTTTTGTGCACTGGGAGTGCGGGTATTAGATCATGAGGGAGGATCTCCTTCATGAAGAAAGTTCAGAGGTATGATCATACATGACTTGCTACTTGAAAGAGTGACCGAGATGTGAGTTCAGAGGTACCAGCGGGTACATGACTCGAGAGTCTGGAGAATGGTGAGCGTGAATTCAGCGGTACCAGCGGGTACATGACTCAAAAATCTGGAAAACTATGAGGGTGAGTTCAGTGGTACCAGCGGTACGTGACTCAATAATCTGGAGAATATTGTTTAGACATAATATTTCTTCAGGAACTTGCCGTTGACGGGCAACATGAGCAAGTCTCCATTTTGCTTAGCGAGGCGGTAAGGACCGTTGGAGAACACGGTCTCGATGACAAATGGACCTTCCCATTTTGGTTGGAACTTGCCGACGGTCTTGTGAGTCATGACCATTGGCTTCTGGACTGCCAGAATAAGATCGCCCACTTGGAATGTTCTGATTTTGACCTTCTTGTTGAAGGCTCCTGAGATGCGTGCTTGGTATAGCTCGATCCTTTGCTGAGCTAGGAGGCATTTTTCATCTAAGTCCTCCAACTCTTGTAGTCGACGCCGGTAGTTGTCATCCATCGTCAATTGATAAGTGACGGCGACGCGGAGTGAGGGTATTTGAGTCTCTAATGGGAGAACTGCCTCACTCCCGTATACTAGAGAGAGTGGTGTGTTCCCGTAGCTGTTCGGACTGTAGTACGGTACACCCATAAACACTCGCCGAGCTTCTCGTTCCAGTCGCGTTTGTTGGAGGAGACAAACTTTTTGAGGAGTTTGATGATTGTTTTATTGAATGCCTCTGCCAACCCATTCGTTGCCGGGTTGTACGGTGTCGAAGCAATATTCTGAATACGGTACTTATCGTAAAATCGATAGAAAGCATGGCTTGCAAACTGTGGACCATTATCATGGATGATCCTTCGGGGCAGTCCAAAGCGGTAGATGACGTGATGCTTAAGGAAGCTGATCACGTTTGAAGTCTTGACTTCTGCGAGTGGAATAGCTTTCGCCCATTTGGAGAAGTAATCAATAATCGCAAGTATAAAGCGATGTCCTCGGGAGGAAGGTGGGGTGATTGGACCAACGATATCCGTTCCCCATGCTTCGAATGGCCAGGATGCCACTGTCGGATATAGAAATTTGGATGGTTGGTGAATGAAGTCCGCATGGACTTGGCAGGCTTTGTATTTTCTTGCATAGTCTATCGCATCTGCCACCATTGTGGGCCAGTAGTAGCCCATTCGACGGAGGCGGTCTTATAATTTAGGGCCAGGCTGATGGGCCCCGCAGACACCGTTATTAGCTTCTCGTACGGCTTCTTTGGCTTCTGCATTTGACAGACACCGAAGCAGTAATCCATCGTAGGAGCGGTGATACAACATTTTCGTCTCTGTATCGTAGAAGAATCTGAGAGAACGCCGTCTGATGGAAGTGGCTTCCTTTGGGTTCTCGGGCAGGATGTCGTAGACGACGAAGTCGATGAATGGTTGTCTCCAGTCTGGGGCATCATCGATCGTTTGGGCAGAATAACTCGCCACGAATTGCACATTGTTCTTGGGACAAACCAGTTCGTGGCCTATCACATCTACTGATTGGCGATCATAGTTCGAAACTGCTAGGGAAGCGGCAAGACCAACTAGGGCATCAGCTTCGATATTTTAGAGTCTGGGGACATGTTCGATGAAGAACCCCTCGAACGATGAGATGATGTTAATCGCTATTTGGTTATAAGGAATCATGTCTTCGTACCTCGTATGAGCCCCGGATCTGATTGTCGATTAGTTGGAAATCACCGTATGCTTCAAGGTATTCTACCTCCAGCTCTCTTGCAAGTTGGAGGCCAATGACCAGAGCGTTGTACTCGGCCACACTGTTAGAGCAGGGTTCTGTGAGGGAATAAGCACGGTTAATCACCAATCCGGAAGGGGAGACCAGCACTACCCCGACTCCGACGACGATATTGCCTTTAGGTCCAGTCCTCGAAGCACCGTCGAAGAACATTTGCCATATATCATCGTGAGAGGTTGCATGCGAGTCGGCGACCTCATCTGGGATCTCTTCTTATATTCTGAAGGACTCCGAGCCTGGGTGGGCTGCTAAGAAGTCTGCTGCTAGGGCTTGACCTTTGACTGCCTTTTGTGGGACGAAGATCATATGATAAGGGGACAACAATATTGCCCATGTAGCGAGGCGAGAGCTGAGTGCCCCTGGTTTAGTCATGAGGACCCTGAGAGGTTGACTCGTGAGATCACATGTATCGTTTGTCCGGTAACATAGTGTCACATTTTCTGAATGGCGAACACCAGGGCAAGGTATTCCTTCTCCACAGCGGTGTATCGGTGCTCTGGCCCAATCATCGTTCGGCTGAGGTAATATATGGCTTGCTCATGGCCTGCATCGTTGTTTTGTGCCAGCAGAGCCCCGAGGGAGTGTTCCATTGCTCGTACATAGAGCAGTAATGGTTTTCCAGAAACCGGGGCCACCAGGACTGGAGGGTTCGACAAATATTCTTTGATGCTGTCGAAGGCGCGCTGGTATTCTTCATCCCATACGAATGAGATTCCTTTCTTCATGAGATGGGTGAATGGTCGACATCGCCCGGAGAGGTTGGAAATGAACCTCCTGATGTAAGCTAGCCTCCCTTGAAGGCCTCTGAGTTCACGGAGATTTCTCGGGGGACCTATCTCCATGATTGCTTTCGTCTTCTCAGGGTCTACGTGGATACCCTGTGCAGTGATGATGAAGCCCAAGAACTTCCCGCTGGATACGCCTAGAAAGGACTTCGTAGGGTTCATTTTCAAATTGTGCGCTCGTATTAGGCCGAATACCGTCCTTAGATCCTGCAGATGGTCTCCCTTGCAGATGGTCTCCCTTGTGTAAGTGGTCTCTGAAGATGATGCTCATGGCTCTTTGATATGTGGCACCGGCATTCTTCAAACCGAAAGGCATGACTGTGTAGCAGTACGTGCCAATTGGTGTTCGGAATGATGTATGCTTTTCGTCGTCAGGAGACATTTTGATTTGGTTGTACCCCGAGAAGCCATCCATGAATGACATACGTTCGAAGCCGCAGTTATTGTCGATCATGATGTCTGTGATAGGAAGGGAGAATTCATCTTTGGGGCACGCGTCATTCAGGTTACGAAAGTCGATGCAGATTCGAATCTTCCCATTCTTCTTGAGGATGGGCACTATATTGGCGACCCAATCGGGATGTTGCTCCTCACGAATGAAGCCGCTGGCTATCAGTTTGTTGACTTCGGCTTCGATCGTGTCCATGATGCCTGGGCGGAAGCGTCGCTGTTGTTGCTTGACTGGCTTCGCATCTGGCCGAATGTTGAGTTTGTGAAGAGCAATATCGAGATTTAACCCTGACATGTCTTCATAGCTCCAGGCGGACACATCGATGTATTCTCTGACAAGTTCTAGCAGCGACTCCCGCTCTTCGTCTGCTAGGCTTTTACTGACGAAAATTGGTTTTGGAGAAGATTCGCTGTCGAGGTCAACCTGTATGACTTCATCTTCAGTAGGAGGTTCTCTCAGTTTGAACCATTTTTCCTATTGTGCATCCAATTTTTGGGCCCACGGCTTTAGCTCGAGGATCTCGGGGATGTCTTCGTCTTCTTCGTAAGCGTCGGCGAATGCCATGTTGACTGACAAGACTTGTCTGAACATGTCTCTGATGCTGGTATCCGAGTCAGAAGTTGGTGACCCGGTTAAATGTGACTGTCAGTCGCATTCTTCATCTGAACTCTCAGGGGTCGTAGTAGGCGTTACATACCCTAACCTGCATCGAGTTTTGCTATAGTAGTCCCGTGGTTTGCCCGCCGGGACTGGCGGCTTCAAAGGTAATCGTCGCCCAGTGCCGAAGTTCAAACCTAGCGTCGTCTCCAGATCATACCCCTGTTTCTGCATGAGATATTTGGATTGGGGGCTATAAAGATACAGAGGCAGTCTTGTTTTCCATAAATAAATTCACTTTATTTATTTTGTATCTGAGAAAATTACAACTGTAGGAATCTAATCTAGAAGACGATTACTTTATCCCTTGGACGATGCGATGAAGAAAACTTGAACTTTGAAGAACTTGGACAGCAACTGGGCAATCTCTTTGTTCTCTCTGAATTAATTATAGTGTCTGATGAAGATGAAGAAACTCTCTTTTATAGAGTTCTGGATAACTGTTCTGAAGCATATGCTCAGTCAGTTACTTGACGTGTGCATAACTGCAGGGACGCATGACAAATTCTGGTGGAGACACGTTGGAGTACGGTTGAAAGTAGTAGAATATATCTAGGAGAGATTGATGGCATGAATGCCACGTTGCATAACTTCTGAATAAGTGGGTAACCGAGTACAGGACACGTGAGAACGTGTATTGACTGTACGTTGAAAGTCATCCTGGATGCATTTGCTGTGATACGCTGTCTTTGAAGAAGAGTCATACGCTAGCTTTTGAAGGCACATGTCTTGCATACGCTAACTTAGGCAGCATAGAGCCATATAAGGCTGATACGCTTACTTTATTGATAAAGAGTCGTATGGGGTCCATACGCACACTTGGTTGGCAAGGAGTCGTATGGGGTCCATACGCTCACTTGGTTGACAAGGAGTCGTATGGGGTCCATACGCTCACTTGGTTGACAAGGAGTCGTATGGAGTCCATACGCTCACTTGGTTGACAAGGAGTCGTATGGAGTCCATACGCTCACTTGGTTGACAAGGAGTCGTATGGAGTCCATACGCTCACTTGGTTGGGCAATGAGCCTTATGGAATCCATATGCTCACTTAGTTGGGCAATGAGGGAGTAGACACGTGGCTGTCCTCAATCTTCTCAAATACGCCATATCTTCAAATACTGACAAATATCTCTCGAGCGTCGTGCTGCAGATATGATGGCTGACAGACTGTCAGAAATGACAGTAATGATGGCTGTGCATTTATGATGGCTGCTGAGCTGTCCTCGTAAGAGACAAAATCATTTCTCGAAAACCTATACGACGGCTAATCTTCATAGAGCAGCTGTCTTTTGCACGAAAGACGAAGTGTCAGATTCATCCTTCATTAAATACATGCTATGCTGTCATCTCAGGAAATAATAAAATATTCACTGAGCGTACGGCCTTTAGATGAGCGTATGGCCTTGGCTGAGCGTATGGCCTTGAGCATATGGCTTTGACTGAGCGTATAGCCTTGAGCGTATGATTTTTGCCGAGTCTTATGTCAGCGTGTCATAATTTTCACACCCTACAAGACCCCCTTCAAAGTTTTCGAACTTTATGAATTTCAAAAGTTCGAAATTACTTTGAACTTAAAGTGGGAATAAGTCCTGACACGCTGGCATGAGTTTGTTATCTTCCTCAATATCAGTGCAAATCTTTAGGGATTCTGTTTAAAGAATATCCGCCGTTTGAACTTCTTCTTTTCTTCTATAAATAGGTCTTCCAAAACCTAATTTATTTCTTTACTTTTGCATTCATCTTCGAGAGAGAAAAAGAAACTCAAGACACAACTTCTTCTTCTTCGACTCAAGCTTTATCAATGACGTCCAAGGTTGATGCTGCTGCGAAGGGAAAGGGGAAGGCTCCTGCGGAGTCATCTCAGCCAGCCGCCGCCGCTGCTAAGAAGACAACCAATGAGCATGTTCGACGTAGTGAACGCCTATTGAAGCCTCTCTATGGTGAGGATGATGATGATGAACAGTAACTATCCCCTATTTAGGGCTCTGGTTAGAACAAAATCATAAAACGTATCCCCTTTTTAGGGTCAAATACGTAAGAAAAATACGCTTCCCTCTTTAGGGTTTAGCCGTATCCCATATTTTTTGTTTATACGAAAAATATGTTTGGAGCGTATTCTGTATGATACGCGTATTTTTGATAGAAATGTCAAAATACGCTGTCTTGAAAGAATATGCTATGGCGAGTTGTCTCACTGAGATACGCTAACTCCTGTGTTAGCGTATGTTTTTGATGATCATCTTGTCAACCATACGCTGATACGCTCAAACTGAATATAAACTGAATTTTTTAAAATCATTCACTTAAGATAGACTGAGCGTAAAAAGTGATCTCTAAATCTGCCAGACGCTTAGGATAAACTGAACGTATGCTGAACTTTTGAGTCTGCCATACGCTTAAGGAAAACTGAGCGTATGCTGAACCTTGAGTCTGCCATACGCTTAAGGAAAACTGAGCGTATGCTGAACCTTGAGTCTGCCATACGCTTAAAGAAAACTGAGCGTATGCTGAACTTTGCCATCTCTTTGTATTGAAGATTTCTAAGGTTTTATTCATCTTTTGCAGTGGATATTCTGGCACAGGAGACAGAATTTGAAGGATGTGTAGGAAATAACTATAGAAGTGACCTATCACATGTTCGTTTTCCCCAATTCGATGGACCTTCTATAAGAATAGCTCTTTTGACCAATCAGGAAAATGACACTTTGCTGAAACTGATGAGTGGACTGCCTTTACAGAGTGTGGATGGTGTTACCCACTCGAAGCCAGCATTTCTTTTCGGAGATGCTATTGACATAAACTCTCAGCCTGCTCTGGATAAAGTATCATACTGTTATTATAGGGATGGTGATGTAAATCAGCCAATGTATTTGACTGGTTTATCAAAAAGCATTGAACATAGCTCGTTTATTTCATGCGAGTTGTCAAAGACAAATGAAGTGGGATATCACTCCATCCCGACAAGCAAAGGCTGGGTGGATAGGATATCGTCAAGGAAGATTCCGCAGTGGTACTGAACCACATGTCACAGCTTTGCGAGGACTGCTACCTGCCACCATCCCTCCTGAGGACTCGACACTGCTGAAGCCAGTCAGAGTTCCCATCTTTACAAACGAATTTGCTCAACTGGAAAATGCCATCTACCCAAAACAGTCTATGAGGCTGACTGGTCTAGTAAATCCGGAGAATACTAGATGGACTGCTCTTGTGAAATGGATTCTGAAGAATTTTGGTGAACAGTTACAAGTGATAGGCCTATATGATGGCATTAAGTGCACTACTTATGGTTTTAGGCCAAACCCGGATTTGTTCTTGGCGTCAGCGGAGAGGTATAACTACCGTACCGGCACCTTCATGACCCCAAGAGGCGAGATAGGATTCGCGCTTCATGAAATGGCATATATTTCTCAGCTGCCAACAGCAGATTTGCCATATGAAGAGTATATCCCTTTCGTTGATGAAATAAATAAGATCTCTGAAGCCAACCCACTGGTTCTTCATGTCTTTGAAGAATTGATGTGCCATTACAGTATTTGTAAGGCTTTTTATAAAGGACAAGGTGGAGAAGGAGATTCCAACTGTTATTCTTCCAAATGGATGGCCTATTTATTTCAAGGCCGTACTGATGAAGTTCAGAAGAAGAAGAAGACTGAGCAATATGTCGGTGAATTTAAACCTCTGAATCAAACTGAGATTGACAGGCTCATCCGGGACACCACTCATGACGACATTGTCATTGAGGAAGACGAAGGCACCTATAAAGCCGGTGATAGGTTTGAGACCTATATTAAGCAGGGTGGCCGAGAATTATCTGCTGAGGGTCATCTGGCTGGATTTATATCTCTCTGACTGAGAAAATTCGTAGTTCCTGGCACCTGTTCAGCAGACAGGATGCACAGAGGAGTTGTCTTCGCAGCAGTCCGTCTGGTTTTTGGTTATAAGATGGATTTACTGACAGCAATGACATGCCGTCTTAATGCTGGATTAAGGGCATATACAGACAGAATGTTCGATTTGGCAAAGAAGAGCCTTACATCCTTTCCTCGGGTAGAAATGCCCTTTACATATTTATTTGGGTGGCTGCTTCTGCATTTTGAATCTCTCCTGGATGCTGGGATGGCTAGACCAGATGACACCTTTCTGGAAAGATACAGACACACACCAAAGTGGAAATATGACACTTTGACAGATTGCAGAACTACATTAAACAGGGGAGAACTCTGGAGCTTCACTTGTGTTCCTCCACCTGTTGGTTATGAAACCATGTCTGGGAGGCTGATTGATGGCATTGGTGGCAATGAATTAGATGAGATTCAACATGAATGGCTGAAGAGGATCAAGCCATCTCATTTAATCTGCCGCCGCGACAACATCACTTATCTGGAACCATATCTTCCGAGCAGGTTTGCTCGGCAATTTGGTTATGATCAGTTGCATGTGGGGAATGTAACGACGTGTTTTGCTTATCAAGGCGGGTTGATTGATGGTGCCAGAGCTTGGATATATTACATTGCTAAAGGTACAGGGGCTACCTTTTCCATGCCAGATCCGGTCACCTATCAGAGAGGAGCTAGAATATTGGCGTCTTACGCCAAGTTCTATGTATCAGCTAATACCTTTGATGAAAAATTTAACATCTTAGGTAGAAGCTTTATTCATATTGAAAAGAAATCAACTAAATCAGCCCTGCCTAGAGATTGTCATGACCAAGAAGATCTGCTGGCTACTGATGAAGTTGATGATGAAGTTTTAGAAACTTTCTTCTCTGATGACCTTCATCAACCATTACATGTACCCATCGGGAGTGCTGAAGAGAGTATATCTACCGATAATACCCCGAAGAGGAAGCGGGGCAAAGGTGCTGCTGGGCCTGCCCCAAAAAGAGTCACTCGAGCAGAGACTCGAAATCGTGGAGGAATTACCATTCCAGGGACTTCTCCTGCTTCCAATCGAGTCAGAGATGCTGATGAAGCAGGTAGTGATCCAAAAGAAAATTATCCTACTGTTCCATTCACAAAAAGAATAGGAAGGAAAGTGATAGTTTCAAAAACTAAATCCTTAATTTGTCTCGATGCAGAGAGTCCCACCGATCGTGCTATGCGATTGGCTTCAGAAAAACAAGCTGCCTTTAATTTTTCTGTAAAGACAGAACCTGTTGAAGAAGATATTCCTGAACCTGCTGGGTCATCCATGCCTTCTGATATAGGATCGATTCCGCCAATGGTCGATGATGCGCAGGTAATTAGTCAACCTGCGGTAGAGGCCGAACATCAGACTGAAACAGCTAATGACTTACTGATTTCGGGAGAATCAGTGAAGGAAGCCACTTCTCTCAAACCAATTGCTGAAGCTTCAGAGAGCGAACAAGTTGACTATGAACCGTCGTCTCATTCTTTTGGAGAAGAAGACATGGAGATAGACGATGAATCACCGTCTAAAACTCCAATTGATGTACTGAAGACAATTGGTCAACACTCAGGATTGACACCAGAGCCGGAGAGGCATATGGAAATAGAAGTTCAAGTTCCGAGTACTTCTGGGGCGGGCAGCAGTGAAATAAATCCCGTGTCAGAAAGCACTCTGAACAGACTACGAGCCGGTCTGAATGATCCGAAGGAAACTGAATATGAACCAGCTCCAGGCAATATTTTATTCATTAAAATTTTGTCTTATCTCTGCTTTATTGTCTTTTAGTTTTGATCATGCTTCTTTGATTCTAACACCTGTAGGAACTGCACTGGCTATGAGTTCTACTCAAGCCCCACTTGTCCAAACTGATGTGGGTGAGGGGAGTTCACATTTGTCGAGTTCTCCAAAAGCACTCTCTTCAGCTCCCAGAATAGAGGCTCCTCCTGCTCCTTCCTTTACTATTGCAGCGACTCCCGGTTTTGACACAGGGATAGCAAAGATCATGGGGATGTATTCAGATATTATTTATTCATATCTGGATATATTCTCGAGACGACTTATGAAGGATGAGACTATGCCCTTTTCGAGTCTTCGAGAGGCGACTAGTTTTCCACTTTCAGCTTTGAGACAGGCTGGTTATGAGACCCAGTGTGTCTTTTTTGAACATCTTCTGAATGATTTAGAAGCAAACATCCATAAATACTGGGAGATTAAAAAGGAGGATATTGAGTCTCTGACTGCAGCTGAGATTACTCAATTGGAGAATGAAGCTCAAGCTCAGCACATTGCTCTGACAGAATTCCTCGCTCAGTCTTCTAAAGAGTTAATGGCGAAAGACGAAGAAATAATAAGTACTCGTCAGAATATGGAGCGCCTAGAGAAAGATGAAGCGTCAAAAGCTGAAGAGCTTAGAAAGTTGAGGAAAGAGCTAGCTCGTATTCAGGAGCAAATTGCCTCCGTGGAAAAAGACCAATCAGAAATTGCTACTGATCGTAAATCTGAAGCTGAACGCTGTAAACTTTTACAGCAAGAGCGAGAATTGATGCAAACCAATCAGATTGAAGAGACCAATCGCCGTAGCTCTATTATTGTGGAATATGACCAACGGATGATTGGAGCTGAAACAGCAGAGCGAATCAAGAAAGCTCATGAAGAAAAGATAAATAATGTAATCGTTCGTATTCAGGAGATAATTGCTCCTCCTAAATAGATCTTTTATATTTATCATGTATTGAAGTTTTGATACCCATTTGTAATCAATGTTTTGGTTTTGATTGAAATGAATATTTTGACTTGATTCAATTCTGTGGATGATATTTTTGTAGAAAACATGTTCATAGGTAAATAATACATAACATGTTTCAATAAAATAGAATATACAAATAAATTTTGTAACTCTATCATGATATTAAACCAAAGATAATTTTAGTTTAATACTTGATTAGATAAACAGAATTCAGATATAAAGATATCTTTAGATTCTATTCTCCATGATCTTTGGACTCGGAAATCAAAAAACGAGATATCATTTTCATAGAATAGAAAATATGATACATACTGAGATAGAAAATTCAGAGGTAATATGGACATAATTTTCTATACAAGATCTTTATTAAGTCCACTGGGGATCTAATAAGACAAAATATCAAATTCTCTGGAAAAATGATACGTGGTAGAATATCAGTTTCCTCTGGGGATAACGATATCGAAATAACTTTTGTAGAAAAGAATTAACTTTGATTTTATATTTGCTGGGGAATGATGAAAATATTATACATAATATTTCTTTAAGAATTTGCCATTGATAGGCATCATCGTGATTTTCCCATCCATAGAGGCAAGCTGGTATGCTCCGTTAGAGAAGACTTTGTTTACTACGAATGGGCCTTCCCACTTCGCGTCAAATTTGCCTTTGCTCATATGTGACATGGTCATAGGACGTCTGACAGTAAGGACCAGTTCTCCCTTCTGATATGCTCTGACTTTGACTTTCCGGTTAAAAGCTTTTGAGATTCGGGCCTGATACAGCTCGATATTTTGTTGAGCATACAATCATTTTTCATCTAGAGCTTCCAATTCTTGAAGTCGAAGATGATCATTATTTTCTGTTGTAAGTTCATTGGAGATTGCAATTCTCAGAGAAGGAATCTGGATCTTAAGGGGAAGAACAGCTTCACACCCATATACCAAAGAGAAAGGCGTACATCCAGTCGTATTGCAAACTGTGGTGTGGTAGGCCCATAAACATTCACCAAGCTTCTCGCTCCAGTTGCATTTGTTGGAAGAAACGAACTTTTTCAAGAGTTTGATGATCGTTTTATTGAAAGCTTTTGCCAATCCATTAGCTGCTGGATTATATGCTGTAGAAGCTAAATTATTGATCCGATGGTCGTCACAGAATCGAGTAAATTTCTGACTGACGAACTGCGGTCCGTTATCATGGATAATACGCCGAGGAACACCAAATCGATAGATGATATGATGTTTGACAAAGTTAATAACATTAGAAGTTTTTACTTCAGATAACGGGATTACTTCAGCCCATTTGGAAAAGTAATCGATTATTGCTAGAATAAACCGATGTCCTTTTGATGATGGTGGGTTAATAGGACCAATAACATCCATGCCCCAAGCTTCAAAGGGCCATGATGCCACTGTTGGGTGTAAGAATTCTGACGGTTGATGGATAAAGTCCGCATGAATTTGACAGGCTTTATATTTCCGAGCATATTGAATGGCGTCAGCCACCATCGTGGGCCAATAATAACCCATACGTCGGATACGATAATGAAGTTTAGGACCCGGTTGATGAGCTCCACAAACACCATCATGTGCTTCACGGACAATCTGTTGTGCTTCTTCACCAGCGATGCATCGGAGGAGAAGACCGTCGTAGGACCGACGATATAGTGTCTTCGTAGTATGATTATAATAGAATCTGAGAGATCGACGCCGAATAAACGCTGCTTCACTCGGATTATCGAGAAGTATGTCATATAATACAAAGTCTAGAAACGGACGTCTCCAGTCTTCAGTTGTGGCTTTTGTTTCATTAGAAGACATATTCCATAGTAGAATCGGAAGAAGATGAGGACACTTTGTCAAACTTTAATTCAGCATCAAGGTTGAGAGAATCTTTGTCTGGACTATGGAGAAAAACCAAAGCCAAATTATTCTCAATGCAGAATAGTTCTCGGTTATAAACCACTATTACTTGCTGACGTCTGATTGGTATGGCTAATACAGCAGCAAGATTAGCCAAAGCATCAGCTTCTGTATTATAGGCTCGTCGAACATGTTCAATAAAGAAACCTTCAAAGGAGGAGGCCATAGAGAGTGCTGCTCGATGATAAGGTATCAAATCCTGATGACGAACTTTATACGTTCCTCTGATTTGATTGATGATAAGCTTGGAGTCTCCATAAACTTCCAAATATTGAATATCTAGATGTTTAGCAAGTTGAAGACCGATGAGCAACGCATTGTATTCGGCTACATTATTTGAACATGATTGATCCAGAGAATAAGCCCTCTGAATAGTTAGTCCTTCTGGGGATACGAGAACAATCCCAACTCCTGCGATAATATTGTCATTAGGACCTATTCTAGATGCTCCATCAAAGAATAGACGCCAGGTAGGAATTTCTTCAAAAACCAGATTTGAATCCAGAACTTCATCTGGAATCTCATCATATAATTTAGAATCTTCTGGAACTGCATGAGCTGCCAGGAAATCAGCAAGAGCTTATCCTTTAACTGACTTTTGAGGAATATAATACATGTCGTATTGAGCTAACAAGATTCCCCAATTAGCTAGTCTGGAGTTGAGAATACCGGGTTTCTTCATCATAATCCTGACGGGATTCACTCTGGAAATGACGTGAATTGTTTGACCGATAATATAATGTCACGTTTTCTGAACAGCAAACATTAATGCTAGGCATTCTTTCTCGATTGGAGAATAACGCGGTTCAGCACCTGTCATTGTGCGACTGAGATAATAAATAGCCTGTTCATGGCCATCTTTATTTTTCTGGGCGAGTAATGCACCAAGAGAATGATCCATGGCTCGAACATACAGAAGAAATGGTATTCCCGAGACGGGAGGTACCAAAACCGGAGGGTTCATGAGATACTGTTTGATATCGTCAAATGCTTTTTGACATTCTTTGTTCCAGACGAACGATACACCTTTCTTCAGAAGTTTGTTGAATGGTCTGCAGCGTCCTGATAAGTTGGAAATGAATCTCCTGATATAAGCAATTCTTCCTTGAAATTCTCGTAGCTCTTTTAAGGTGCGTGGAGGACGCATCTCTTGAATGGCTTTGATCTTCTCGGGATCCACGTGTATACCTTTAGCGGTAATGACGAAGCCGAGAAATTTGCCACTAGAGACGCCCAGGAAGGATTTAGTAGGGTTCATTTTAAGTTGATGCTGACGCATTAAATCAAAGATAGTCTTCAAATCTTGGATATGATCCTCCTTTTGTCGACTTTTGACTGCAATATCATCAACATAGCATTCGACTATTTTTCAGAGATGTTCCCGGAATATAGTGCTCATTGCTCGCTGATATGTTGCTCCTGCATTCTTGAGACCAAACGGCATCACTGTATAACAGTATGTACCGATCGGCGTTCTGAAGGAAGTATGTCTCTCGTCGTCCGGAAATATTTTGATTTGATTGTATCCTGAATACCCATCCATGAATGACATTCGTTCGAAATCACATGTGTTATCGATCATGACATCGGTAATTGGAAGAGGAAACTCGTCTTTAGGACAAGCTGCATTGAGATCACAAAAGTCTATACAGACTCGGATCTTGCCGGTCTTTTTAAGGACATGAACGATGTTAGCCACCCATTCAGGATGTTGTTCCTCTCGAATAAATCCGGACGCCATAAGCTTGTTGACTTCAGCTTCAATTGCATCCATAATGTCTGGACGAAATCGTCGCTGTTGTTGTTTGACAGGTTTAGCATTTGGCATGATATTAAGTTTGTGCATTGCAATCTTTGGATCTAATCCTGGCATATCCTCATAACTCCAGGCGAAGACATCGATATACTCATGAATAAGCTTGATCATGTCTTGTTTATCTATTTCTGAAAGACTTTCGCTGATGAATATTGGTTTAGGGGACCCTTCTTCCCCAACATCAATTTGAATCAGTTTTTCTTCAGTAGGAGGTTCCCTCTGCTCGAACCTGAATTCCCATTGATTGTCTAATCTTTGAGCCTATTGCTCTGATTCTGGTGATATTTCAAAATCATCCTCATCTTCATCATTTTCTTCCGGGCTATCAACAGAGACCATATTGATGGATAGAATAGAGCGATGGAGATTGCCAATACTTGTGTCAGAATCCCAAGAAATGGAATCGGAAGACTCAGATCGTTCATCTTCAGATCGTTCGTCTTCATCGAATTTTGAATCTTCATGGACTATGTTGATAAAGGAGGTAGGAGCAATGTAACCCAAACCACATTTTGTCCTTCCGTATTTTAATGGAAGAATTCGAACAGGCATTCTTCTTCCTTTTCCATTATTGAGGCTGGTTCTGAAGTCATAACCCATATTCTTGATGATATTTTTGGACTGTTGACTATAGCGACGTAATTGTAACCTTCCAGTATCGTCGTTTTTGTCATCTTCTTCCAGATTAGAAGGATTCTAGGGTCCTTTGTAGAAGAATATTAGATTTTCTCCCTTCTTTCGAATAGGAACCACGAAGTACAATTTTTGTATAGACTCTAATGATACATCTGTATGAAGAGTTTGAACAACTCCTATAGTTAGTGGCTCTAAGCTATCTAGCAATTGTAAATAACTTTGTACATGATTACAGACATCAATATACTACAAAGGAGATGCTTCATTAATATTAGATACTGTATTTACAACAGAAGGCTGAGCCTTATCAGACTTAGTCAAATTAATGACAAAAGGGGGAGAGGAAGAGCGATCAGAAGTTTTGTTTCGATTAAGATCGATAACAAAAGGCTCAGAAGAGGTGAGCTCCCTTGAAGAAGATCGTGGATAAGTAGTACGTCCACTGACTAGAATGACTAGAGTATCGGGTCTAGCCTGAGAAGATGGAGGGGGAGTGGTGCGTCCACTGACAGAAATTATCAGCGAACTTTGTGGAGCTTGGGAAGACGATATAGTAGTACGTCCACTGACAGGAATTATCAGTGAGCCTTGTGGAGCTTGGGCAGATGATAAAGTAGTACGTCCACTGACAGGAATTATCAGTGAGCCTTGTGGAGCTTGGGCAAACTGCGGAGGAGTGATACGCCCTTTTACAGGAATAATAAAGGTATCGACTTTTGACATCTCATCATCATTATCCATAGCTTGCAAGACTTTTGAGTATTCATCTTTGTACATGCGAGCGTCATTGAAGTAAGCTTCGACTCCTTTGAATGGATAGAGATCTGCAACCTCCTTTTGAACTTCTCTATTATCATCAACATATTTGAAGCACTGATGAAGAGTCGAAGGAACGATATTATGTTCATGCAAGAATGGTCTCCCCAATAGAGTATTGTATGAGCAACCACGATTGTCGATGATGTAGAAAGTAACTTTAGTGCGAAGATCGCCTATTTGAAATTTGAGGCGAATTTTGTCCAAAGGCTCACTTTTTCCTTGATTGAATCCCAAGATGGTAGTGATAGTGCTGGAAAGACTATGCACAGGTATCTTCAGTGCATCTAGAATAGCCTTCGACATAATACTGAGAGCAGATCCTGGATCAATCAGTAGACGATCAACCTTCATAGAATCGATATATCCTGTATGATATAAAGGGCGGTCGTGTCGATTATCCTCTAGCAGCATATCGTCCTGCGTAAAGGTAATGTTTGGAATTAATTCTAAAACATTATGGTAATAAGAAACAGGTTCTGTTTCCAACTTCTTGAGGAGAGTTAGACAGGTTTCTGCTTGCAGCAGTGCTTCACTCAGAGTTTCTCGAGTCTCTTTAGAGAGGCGTAAGAGCTCAAAGATTGATAATTTAGCTGGTGTATTGGCTAGTTGAGCCAATATATCAAAATTATAAGGCTTTTCAAGTCCTGTAGGAGATGACTTCTTCAATGGTTTATCGAAGCGAACTTGTTGTTTGCCTTTGTCAGCTGCTATTGGTTTAGAAGGAACTGTCTCAGCAGGAACATTTGAAGGCTCTTCAGTAGAGACTGGTGTTGGAGCTGAAATCGGAGGGACATCAGAAGTTTCTCCAGGAATGTCAGCATAATCTTTCAGATATATTTTTCCTGATCGAGTTCCAGCATGAACTTCGACTTCAGATTCTGGTTCAGGGTCTATGGAAACCATGTTACAATTCTTCATCTTGCTCTTGGTTCTTTTATGCTTGATGAGAGCTTCATTCCAGAAACCGAGACCAACACGAGATTGATTATGTCTCATAGTGATGGATAAAGGTGCTCGGAGTCCTTTGCCTGAGTTCAAACCAGGAGCAGTGGTTAGATCATAACCCATCATTGCCATTAATTCACGAGATTGTGAACTGTATAGATGAAATACAGGCTTGTACCTATCTTCAGATTGAGGTACGGATTTTATCTCCGTAGGGAGTGAATTTCCTGCCAAGATGAAATTAGAGGTTAGATAAAAATCGGGTGTGAAACTAGAAGTCACATTGCATGACTTAGTCTTTCCGAGCTTCTTTTTAGACAAAGGAGTCTTCCGAGGAGAAGAGGAAGACGTCTCAAACTCCGTCATTAAATTCGGGTGGATCCACATGATTTCTCCCTTCTTAGTTGTGATAGGAACAAGTCCTTCATTCTGTGCTGGTGGGATGTTCACCACTTTGAGAGTTGCTTTGGGGATAGGAACAATCCCACTTTCCACCATTAAAGGAGGGAAGTCACCGAACTGCATTGAAATTACATTTGTTGTGACTGTCTTGTCTTTGGGTGTCAGTGTCACAGCTTCTGATTTAATCATCTCTTGGATCTTTCCTTTTAATACATAGCAAGACCGGATTGTATGACCCAGTATTCTATGATATGGACAGTATTTTGGATAATCTATTTTGTTGGCTTCATCAGGCTTTTTGATTTCTGGCAATTGTATTTTGTTACCTTTGAGCAAGCATTCAAAGATACCCTGAACATCGTCATCATCGAAAGAATATTCTTCCTTCGGCCGAGGAGGTCTCTGTTGTTGATTTGTTGGAGCTGGAGTAGCTTGGGTAGTCTTTACCTCTTGACTATTGCTCTGGAGATTGACTTCAAGAGCCTCTTTTTCTTTACAATTATTGGGTCGAGTACTGTTGCTAGCACTCTGATTTAATTCTTTGGGAGCCATTTGTACCCCCAGGCCTTTGAAGGTCTCAGCACTGACTTCAGCAGCCTTGGCACTGGCGATAAAAGAAGGCCAATCTTGAAACTGAGTGGACCCTGTCCATATACTGATGATTGGTAAGAGATTCGACTTGCAAGTGTCGATAGTAACAGCATCGGGAGTTCCAAGAGACATTTTGAGGGCTTCTCTTCTGAATCTATCAATGAAGTCCTCAGTGGTTTCATTATTTTTCTGTTTAATTCTTATGAGGGCTGACATGGTCATGTCAATGCGCCCTTCATAGAATCATTCAAGAAATATTTGTTTGAACCCAGCAAATAAAGTAATGCACCCATCCGGGAGACTTCTATACCATTTATAAGCTGTTCCTTTAAGACATCCGACGAACACCCGAGTGAGGAGGGCATCGCTTGGTTGCAACTGATCAGTCATTACTTCAAAATGATTAATGAATTGACTTGGGGAGGTAGTTCCATCAAAGAAAGAGATAGTCGGAGGCTTGTATTTAGGAGGATATGATACTTGCTTCCATTCTATCGGGTAAGGTTGCTTGATACCTAACCTTTGTAAACCATCATTTTGTTTAAATGCCTCAAATTGAGTTCAGAGATTCCTTAACTCTTCAGTAACAATTCCGGAAGATTGTGGAGTTGTAACTTGTTGAGTGTAATTGGGAGGAGGGACTGCAGCATATGTACCACCCCCATCTCCAGACTGACTTGGAGTGGTTTGTACAGGAACATTAGATTGTACCCCCGAAATAGTAGAGGGTTCCAGATTTGGGGTAACAGGAGTATTTAATACCACTGGTAGTACTGTTTGTTGAACTTGCTGAGTTTGATGCTGAGCTTACATAAGAGTGTGCATAGCATTCAATGTATCTGCCGTAGCTCGTAACTGTTGTTCCAAGGAAGAAATCCTCTGCTCATGAGCTTCAGTGCTAGTTGAAGGTTCATGATTGCCGTCTACCATGTAAGTGGTAATCATTCGAGAAATAGACGATGAAACAGTCTGTTCTGAATCATCGCTGTGAGAGTCAGTATCTTTCCCAGGACTATTTACAGGAGTCAATACTGGAAAATTGGACTCTCCAAGGAAGTCCTCTGTGATCTCCGGATTACTACTTGGATGAGAAGAAGAAGAGACCCTGGCCAAGGCTCCGACATCTTCAGAATCTGATATAGCATCAGACCGTATGCTACCCCCAATATTTCTGGAAGTCATGTTGACAGAAGCATAAAGAGGTTCATCTTCATCCAATATTGGTTCATATTGAATCCGTTCGAAAACAGATCGTCATTTTGGTGAACAACAGCACTGGATTACAACCCGAGGTTGGAAGTTGCAACCATACTTTTCATAGCAAATATGAGCAATGTCATGGCCAGATGGAGTGTCAATTCTCCGTTTATTTTGCAAATACTCCCGGAGATCCGTAGGAACAGATTAGAAAGTACTTGAAGATAGTTTCTGTGTAGAAACTTGTCTTTTGTTCTTCTGTCTTCTCGGTTCTTGAGTGTATAAAGACTGATTAATTTGAGCCACATAGTTCTTGGCATATTCTGCATCAGAGTCTAGTATAATTGTCTCAGTTTGATCAGGCTTCTTAATACCAGAAGTGGAACTGAGATGATTCTGATTAAGCTTGTTACGACGATCCGTAGGAGATATGACTTTGGTATCAGTCTTGGATACTTGTAATTTGCCTTGCTCAGATCGAGAAATTTTGAGAGAAGGAAGATGGGTATTATTCCGACTAGGAGTCGGTAATAATCCATCTTTAGAGGAAGTAGCCAAAAGGCGTTTTCCTTTGTTTGATCTAGTAAGAGTACTAGTCAAATTAACTCCAGAGGTAAAGACCTTAGGAGTAGAGGAGTTGACTAAAGAGTCTTTCTCCTTGGTTGGTACAAGATGTGCAAGTTGTGGGGGAACCATTTGTATGTTCTGTGGAAGAGAACCCCCAGCCTGATTTTGAGAAACATTCAAAGGACTGTATCTGTTAGCATACGCTGACTTCAGTTTGGACTTCTGGTCATACACTGCCTTTTTACTAGCATACGCCGGCTTTGGCTTAGCATACGCTGCCTTCTGTTGGCTTTTGTACGCTGCCTTTGCCGTATGCTGCCCTTTGACTGCCATACGTACAGAGTCATCAATGGCTAAAGAGCCGACTGCGGTCGTAAGAGGAGAAGGAGAAGAGACTTTGACATATCCAGAGATGGTTTTCCTTGGATACGCTGACTTGGTTAAAGAACCCACTTTGTCAGCGTGACTAGGAGAAGCCACTGTTGCCGTGTTCAGGGAAGCCGGAGTGTGCTTCATTGAAGTTGAAGACGTGTTCTTGTCAGTGTGAGAAGTGACAGAAGCGTCTCGGGCTGTCGAAGAAGACTTAGGGACATAGACAGAGCATCCCTTCTTCTTGGCAGCAGGTAGAGCGGAGGAAGCAATTCGGCCCTCCTTCGCCTTGAGCATTTCTTCGTAAGCAGATTGGTCAAATTGTACGACCATCGTCTTCTTCGTCGAGCCGATCGACGAAGTATCGTATTGAGTTGTTGCTATCTCATTGGAGGAGACAGCTTTCCCCAGCAGAGTCGCCAATTTGTTTTCCATAAATAAATTCACTTTATTTATTTTGTATCTGAGAAAATTACAACTGTAGGAATCTAATCTAGAAGACGATTACTTTATCCCTTGGACGATGCGATGAAGAAAACTCGAACTTTGAAGAACTTGGACAGCAACTGGGCAATCTTTTTGTTCTCTCTGAATTAATTGTAGTGTCTGATGAAGATGAAGAAACTCTCTTTTATAGAGTTATGGATAACTGTTCTGAAGCATACGCTCAGTCAGTTACTTGACGTGTGCATAACTGCAGGAATGCGTGGCAAATTCTTGTGGAGACACGTTGGAGTGCGGTTGAAAGTAGTAGAATATATCTAGGAGAGATTGATGGCATAAATGCCACGTTGCATAACTTCTGAATAAGTGGGTAACCGAGTACAGGATACGTGAGAACGTGTATTGACTGTACGTTGAAAGTCATCCTGGATGCATTTGCTGTGATACGCTGTCTTTGAAGAGGAGTCATACGCTAGCTTTTGAAGGCACATGTCTTGCATACGCTGACTTGGGCAGCATAGAGCCATATAAGGCTGATACGCTTACTTTATTGATAAAGAGTCGTATGGGGTCCATACGCTCACTTGGTTGGCAAGGAGTCGTATGGGGTCCATACGCTAACTTGGTTGACAAGGAGTCGTGTAGGGTCCATACGCTCACTTGGTTGACAAGGAGTCGTATGGAGTCCATACGCTCACTTGGTTGACAAGGAGTCGTATGGAGTCCATACGCTCACTTGGTTGGGCAATAAGCCTTATGGAATCCATACGCTCACTTGGTTGGGCAATGAGGAAGTAGACACGTGGCTGTCCTCAATCTTCTCAAATACGCCATATCTTCAAATACTGACAAATATTCCTCGAGCGTCGTGCTGCAGATATGATGGCTGACAGACTGTCAGAAATGACAGTAATGATGGCTGTGCATTTATGATGGCTGCTGAGCTGTCCTCGTAAGAGACAAAATTATTTCTCGAAAACCTATACGACGGCTAATCTTCATAGAGCAGCTGTCTTTTGCACGAAAGACGAAGTGTCAGATTCATCCTTCATTAAATACATGCTATGCTGTCATCTCAGGAAATAATAAAATATTCACTGAGCGTACGGCCTTTAGATGAGCGTATGGCCTTGGCTGAGCGTATGGCCTTGAGCGTATGGCTTTGACTGAGCGTATAGCCTTGAGCGTATGATTTTGGCTGAGTCTTATGTCAGCGTGTCATAATTTTCACACCCTACAAGTCTTTCGGCATCTGACCCGAGGTCGGCTTCCTCTATGGTGAAGGGATGCGGGTCGTCCTTCCGACCGAAGATGATTGGATGGTCCCCTCCCTCGATTATTCGGTAAGCGTCTTCTACTGGAGTAAGCTGGATTGCTGTGTACACATTTATCACCTATGTGTGTAGGTGAGTGCATATACCGTGTTCCATAGCATACATTGTACATAGCTTATTGAGCTCGATGTAGTTCAAAGATAACCCTTTATTGATGAAATAAGGAATCTATTCTAGGGGGATTACATCATCAGCAGAGGGAACATCAGTGTGGGCAGCCACATACTTGGCTAGCTCCGGTTCCTCTTCGGCTACCCCCTGTGTAAGTGAAGACTGAGGGGACGACCTGGGTATCTTGATCGTCAGAGGTTCAGCTGATGGAGCAGAGCGTAGAGTTGTTGGCAGACTAGCGACCCCCAGTTTGGTATTTGATATGGAGTGAGGAGTTGCTTGCTCGCTAGAAGTGTCAGATCTTGCATCGGGGTGATGACCCTTCTTGGTAAGGCGTATCGTCAGTGGCCTATCGGAGGGATTGAGCTTCTCCATTTGGGGTTGACCGACTCTCGGCAGTCTGATTGTTAGTGGCCCCATTGTGGGTCTCGGCACTTGGCCGGACCTTGGCAGTCGGATTATCATCTGCTCCGCCTGGGCCGAGAGGCTGATCGCGTCCTTCCGCAGAGTGGCAGTAAGGGGTGCAGACCTGCCCGGTTTGCGAGCTTGGAGGTTGATCGTCACAGGTTCTTCTGATCTTGTAGCTGTCTCGGTATGAGCTTGTACATTTCCTTCATCAAGGTGCCTCTTTGACTTTTCGTATAAGCAGGAGTCTGAGTAGTAGGATTCGACCCCTTTGAAGGGATCGATATCAGCAAATTCTGTCCTCACGAAGCCGTATTTGTCGACATATTTGAAGCACTGGTGTAGCATGGAAGGCTCGATCATGTAATCATGTATCCATGGGCGCCCCAAGAGGATATTGTAAGAAGTGTCTGCATCTATGACGTAGCAGGTGACTTCGGATTGGAGATCGCCAATCTGACACTTCAGACGAATCTTCCCGATTGGGTAGCTCCTGCCCGAATTGAAACCGCTGATGGCGGTGCTTATGGGTGTCAGGCGATGCATTGGGATGCGGAGATGATGTAGCAGACCCTTCGGGATGATGCTTATGGAAGAGCTAGGATCTATGTGCATTCGATCCACCTTCACGTCGCCGATGTATCCCGTGTAGTATAGTGGGCGATCATGTAGGTTGGTTTTGATGAGCATGTCCTGCAGAGTGAAGACAATGTTGGGCATTGCTCCCGTACAAGCGCTGTCTTGGAGATCTGTAGGCGGGTTTTCTCCCGTGAGGTTGACCTGAGCCAGGTACGCGTTGGCATTTTGGAGTGCATCGCTCAAAGCTGTACTAACATCCTTGGAGAGTCTCAGGAGCTCGTATAATGATAACTTGGCCGGTGTGTTGGCCAACTGTGCTAATATGTCGAAGTTGTAGGGCTTCTCCAACCCCTGTGATGCCTACTTACGGAGGAATTTGTCAAAACGAGTCTCCCTCGGCCTAGGCTTATCGGTCGTCGAAGGCTGAGCCGGTCCCGGAGCATCATTTGTAGTGGGTTGCTGATTTTCAGCTGGGTTGTCAACCACAGGTTGGGATTGCGCTCCAGACCGTGTGATGACGGCTGTAGCTTCTTCGATATCTGCCGAGATCGTACGGCAGGATCTGACTTTTCTACTCTTTTTCTTACAGGTAGAAGATGATATGGGTCGAGTCACTTTCGATACCAAATATGGATGGATCCACATGACCTCCCCTCGTGATTTGGTGAGGGACACTAGACCAGCAGCCTGATCTCGGGGAGGTGGAAGATTAGCAATCTCCATTATCGCAAGAGGGATGGGGACCACCCCGTCTTGAGTTTCCGTTGGAGGGAAGCTGCCGAATTGTACCGACACCATATTGGCTGCCATCGTTACCTCTTCAAAATCGATGGCCAAAGCGTTCGAATCGATGAGGTTTTGGATGTATCGTTTCAGCTAGTAGCAGTCGTGTGTAGCATGGTGGACGTAGCGATGATAATGGCAGTACTTTGGATTCTCTATCTCTGTCGGCCGCGGTTCCCGTCTTGGCGAAGGAAGCTGAATTCTGTCCCCTTGTATGAGTATGTCCAAGATGGGCTTGACGTGACCATCTTCGAAGGAGTATGTGATCTGCGGCCATTGTTTGTCTACTGGCTTTGGCTCAGGTTTTTGTGTCGTGTCGGCCACCATAGCCTGCTTGCCCCTGCTGTCTCGATTGTTGGAGGAATTACCCCCATTGTCGTTGTTGGTGTTAGGACGTTTGCCCTTGTTCTCTCCGTCCGAGATGTGCAACCCCAATTGGCGAGCCTTCTTCAATCGTTCTTTCGCGCTTGTGGCGCTGATGATGAACGTCTTCCAATCCTTGAATTGACTTTCGCCCATCCAGAGATTGATCGTTGGAAGCAGTTTCTTTTGGCAAATTTCAATCAAGAAGGAATTCAGATTTTCGGAGGGCAGCTTCATGGCGGTTTGGCAGAACCGCTCAATGTAGTTCCTTGTCAGCTCCTTCTCCCCTTGGACGACATCCATGAGGGTGGACATGGTGATGTCCTGCCCTACTTCGTAGAATCTCTCCAAGAACATGCGCTTGTAGCCGGCGAAGGAGTGGATGCAGTTGTCCGGCAAGTTGCGGTACCAGTCGAAGGCGACCCCTTCTAATGCCCCGATGAATAATCGTGTGAGGATGGCATCGTCGTAGGGCAGATGTTCGGTGGTGACCTCGAAGTAAGTGATGTACCGAATCGCTGAGGTCTTGCCATCATAGGGATTGATGTTGAACGGCTTATATCTTGGTGGGAAGGGAACATCCCTCCATGCAGCCGGGTACTGTTGCCGTATTCTGAGGTCTTGAGAGTTTTCTCGAGCGTGAAACATGGCTCGGAGCTCCTGGACCTCTCGTCTTGCTTCCCTGGCATCATCTGCAACGGTGGGAGCCGTTATTTCGGAAGGATTGTTGCATGGGTTCGGTGCCGCTGAGTTCGAGTCGGCATTGACCGCGGGACCCTTGCTTGTTTAGCCAGGTGTTCCTCCTTGGAAAGTTGGAAGAGCTGCCTTGATTTTATCTATAGACTTGACCAAGGCCTGTAGTATGGCCTCCAGAGTGTCGATGCGCTGGCGATCACTGGAACCACTTTGATTGCTGTCCGTCATGAACACCGTCCTTATATGATGAGAAACGGAAGGGACGGTGGCGGATGTATCCTCCGAGTAATACCCATGTACCGAGAAGTCATCGGGATTTGTGAGAATATTCTCTTCTGGTTCGGACTCGGAGGGAATAGTACCCCCGGCTTCAGAGCTTGCTTCATCTTGAGAGTCGTGGACGTCCTCAGGGACGCCGGCCTCGGCTGTATCTGATGGAAGAGTTGTTTCCTCGGGCTCGTCTCCTTGGAACCTCGGATTGTTGTGGATGTTCAGAGGGGTGCTACCCCCAGTTCCAGCGACCCCCAGTGATGTGGATGATGAATCTCCCATTGTAGCAGATTTCGTCTTTGAACGGGTGCCTTGGAAAACTCCAGTAGTGGACAACCGTTTAGACGACAGTTTCTTAGCTGTAGTGGTTGATATCTTTGGGCTGGAGATGCTTGTCTTTCTTTTTCTCCCCTTGGCGGGGATTTTCTGAGTAGAATTGCAGGAGACAACAGGAGGTGCCTCATCCCCGGAGCTTGGGTGTTGTAGTCTTTGGAAGACGGATGACCGGTCTTCTTTTACTGTCGCATTGTTGTAACAGCAGTTGACGATTGTCTGGGTGCAGTGACGTCCATGTGAGGACTCTTTGCACACCGAGGCCCCTTCTCTTTCCTTGCGTTTGTGGAGGATGGCCTCACGCATGTCAGTTGGGTCGGATCGACCATATTTGTTCCCTGGATTTCTGGAGACTTTTGGGAACCTCTCTGTCCGTTTGCCGCCGGGGGCTGGACTCGAGTGGTTCTATACAACTTACCGTCAGAGGCCCGTATAATAGTACACGGGACGCTCGGATGGTCAGAGGTCGGGTCAACGGACCGAGCTTGCCAAGCTCGTGCTGCCTTAGACTTCTTTACTCTAGTGTGTAAGGGCACATAGTAGGAAGAGTCTAAGTGGTGCTGGAGAGAATCAGACATGTCTTCTTGGGAGCACAGAAGATCAGGACCATAGGAGATGCGGTCGAAGACAGAGCCACGTGGAGTAGGCGTCATGCGGCTGGAATCAGTAGTCCTCATGCGGCTGGAAGTCGTAGCCGCATGGGTTTTCTCCATACGGCTGGAAACCCTGACCGCATGAGTATTCTCCATGCGGCTGGAAATCCCAACCGCATGAGTATCATCCATGCAACTAGAAATCCTGGCCACATGAGTGTTATGCATCTGGATAGCGGTTTCAGCCGCATGGTCATCATTCATGCGGCTGGCCAGCTTGGCCGCATGAGTCTTCGCTTTACGGATTGTCCCCTTGTTCGATTTCTTTCTGGAGCCCATAGAGTCATTCTTTGCCCCTGCAAGTCCATCATCGTAGTGCTTTCCTTTGCCGGACTTGGGGACAGCAGAGTTTTCTATGGCTTGAAGTAGGGCCGCGCGAGAGTCGCCTTCACCGTCTTGGGTAGCATCGAGGACTTGGGGAGGAGCAAATGATTTTGGCCTCCACTCTTTGTGAGCCTTCGTTGTGCGGGTGCGCTTCTGGAATGGGCCAGCGCTTCCTTCGGAGAGAATTTCTTCGAACGCCTGTTGGTCGAAGCGGACAACCATCTTCTGTTGTGTGGAGCCAAGTTTGGCTGTATCCGATTGCGTCACCAACTCTTCGGCCATGGAGAAGTTTGTCCCCAGTGGAGTCGCCATCGTGTTTGCCATGAAATATAAAAGAAGAGAACAATTATCGGAGGATCGAACTTTTACTTCACGTTACAAACTCGCTTGTACAAAGAAAGCCTAGGGACGAAAACCTAGGTACAACAATCTAAGTACAATTGTTTATTTTAGATTCTAGGGGGGTGACGATAGAGGATCGGGAAAGCGACGGCAGCTCTGCCTTACTCCTTGGACGATCGGTATGCAGCCTTGGCTCCAGAAGATTGCTTGGCGTTGGAAGAAATGCTCTCTTTGCTCTCTCTGCTTCTCCTCTCCAAGTATTCTGGTGCTCTCTCTCTATATGTGTACTCTTCTCTGTATCTCTCTGCCTGTGTGTCTCTTCTTTTTCTTCTTCTTTTTTTCTCCTCTTCGCAGGGGAATGACATCCTGCTATTTATAGGAATGGGATGGGATCATTAGGGTTGCAAATGATTGCTTCTTGGAGATGGCGGCGGCCTGTGGATTGGTCAATCTAGGCCATTCGTTTTGATTGTGATGAATCTGGACCATTGAGTGTAGACTACACCAAATCTTATCAGCAATTAATGCTGATTGGAATAAATCTTCCTCATAATGATCTTCTGATGTCTGCGAATAAATTTGATTTATTCTCCTGCCACGTGTCCAAGATTATTGAGATTTGACCCAATCTCTGATTGCAATAAAACTGGAAGATTGATCGGCTTAGAACACGTGTTCTAAGAGCCACTGGGGGATCTGAACCGCATGACGATTGAGTCGCATATGATTTTGGGCCGCATAAGGTTAGGGCCACGTGTCATGGCTGCTCGGGTAGTGGCTCCCCCCTTCGAACCCTTGAACCACATGGAGATGACCATTGCGAGCCGCATATGGATGCATCCGCCTAGGCCGCATGGAAATGGTCCTCTTGAACCGCATGGAAAGGCCTCTGCTTGAGCCGCATGAGGCTGTTTTGGCCTGAGCCGCATAGGACGGCTTCATTCTGAACCCCATGAGAAGTCTTTGCTCGAGCCGCATACGAACGCCCACGTGGCAAGGCCACGTGGCATTTTTATGGATCTCGGGAGATTGTGTCAGAGATCTCTTTCTCTTCCCTAGGGGGCTGTCATTATGACAGGGTCATAATTATTTCTTTTGTATCAGAGCTGTCACTTTTTCAGAATTGTCAGCCGTCACAGTAATTAATGCAGTATGGGTCGAAGGGGAGTGCTGTTATGCCACGTGTCTTCTGAGCCGCATGAAATGTTTCAGACCGCATAGTTCCTGAGCCGCATAATCCTTCTGTGCCGCATATACTGTCTGAGCCGGATAGACTGTCTGAGCCGCATGGGGTTCCCTGGCCGCATGGGTCATTTTCTTTAATATTTTCCATGCTTCTACAAGACCCCCTTCAAAGTTTTCAATTTGCAAAATTGAAATACTTTGAATAAGAAGCATGGTCGTATTCTTCTGGCCGCATATGCCGCCCTTGCCGCATAGATAGGTGAGTCGCATGAATTGACTTAGCCGCACAGATAGTTCTTCTCAAAAATCCCCAATCAATAGCTCTTCTTTTGATGTTCCAATCCAAACAAATCAACCTCAAACTGAAATAAAACTCAAATAGCAGCAAGAACAGTAATATTAGGATCCAATGCAACTTGTTTGGGAGAAAAGGATCAAAAATAGATTTTCTATGGTTTTTAAACATGGAGACTCACCTCTTTCTTCTCTTGCAATAAATTCCTAAAGAAGAGGCTAGCCCTAGATTTTAGGAGAGATTATATAGTGGGGGAATCCCTAGGTGGGTTAAGTTGGCTGGACAAAATTGTTAGGGTTAGGGTTTGGGCACTTGACTAATGGGCTTTGGGCTTAGCCATGAATCAATGACTTAAAATCACAAGTCATGACTTGTGGTCAAAATCCTTCCATTCAAACTCAATATTCCTAATTGGTTTCCCAGACTAGAGTATGGTTAACTAAACTTGACCTAGGATCTCATATCTAGTCAAATCCAACTTAACTAGGGTTAGGTCACAAAGTCAAAGCTAGTCAAAGTTAACCTAGTCAACCCTTATTCAAAGAATTCCAAAATAATTTCTAAAAATTCCCATAAATTCAAATAAATTCTAATAAATTTAAATTACCCTAAAAATGTCAAAAATACCCTCAAACTAGAAATATGGTAGTGACTAATCTACCATCCTTAAAAGAATTTCGTCCTCGAAATTGAAAGGCGAAATACAACTGATGAGAAAGATAGAAAGCATACCTCACGGTCCAAAAAGATAAGGTTAACGCTCGCGCATCTCATCCTCCTACTCCCAGGTAGACACTCCTGGAGAATGATGCCTCCATGCGACGCGTACCAAGGGTATCACCTGGTTCCTCAGAACCTTCTTCCGTCGATCCAGAATCTCCACTGGCTGCTCTGGATAGCTGAGAGAAGGCCCAACGTCTATCTTTGAGTGATCGAGCACATGGCTAGGGTCAGCCACGTACCGTCTCAACTGTAATATATGAAATACATTATGGATCCCCACTAGTACAGGCGGCAAGTCTAGCCTATATGCAACGTCACCGACTCTCCCGCTGATAACGAAAGGGCCGATGAAGCGCGGGCTAAGATTCCCGCCTCCACCAAAACGTATCGTACCACGAGTCGGAGATATCCTCAAGAAAACCTGGTCTCCGACCTAATCACAAGCAAGGTCTCAATTAATATAATAAACAAACATGATCAAAAATTACAAACAAAGAAACCTAAATCTAATCCTACTCTAATCTGTACCTCAAACTCCAAGGGCTTCCGGTGGCTATCGGCCCAGTGCCGAAGTCTGTCCTGCGCCACGCGGAGTCTGTCCCTGATGAGCTTCACCTTCTCGGCTGCATCAACAACTATCTCTGGCTCCAGTAAAGCTCGCTCACCAACATCATCCCAAGATAAGGGTGTACGGCACCTACGCCCGTACAGAGCCTCGAAAGGTGACATCTCAATGCTGGCCTGGAAACTATTGTTGTAGGCAAACTCCACCAAATGAAGATGATCCTCCCAGGATCCTCTAAAGTCCAGGATGCACGTCCACAGCATATCCTTAAGGGTCTGAATAGTCCGCTCTGACTGTCCGTCCGTCTGGGGGTGGTATGCAGTACTAAACTTGAGCTGAGTGCCCAAGCTGGTCTGCAGACTCCTCCAGAAATGGAAAGTAAAACGGCTATCCCGATCTGAGACGATACTGACTGGAACCTCGTGAATCCTGACTATCTGCCGCATATACAACTCTGTCAGCCTCTCTGTAGACGTACCCACTTTGAATGGCAAGAAGTGGGCCAATTTGGTCAACCTGTCGACGATGACCCAAATTGCATCTTTCCCTCCTGGTGTGTGCGGCAATCCTGATACGAAGTCCATAATGATATGCTCCCATTTCCACTCGAAAATGGGCAGCGGCTGCAACAATCCACCGGGCCTCTGTCTCTCTGCCTTGACCTGCTGACAGACCAAACACCTAGCCACGAAGCGAGCCACCTCCCGCTTCATTCCTGACCACCAAACATGCTCCCGTAGATCTTGGTACATCTTGTTGGCACCCGGGTGTATAGAGTACTGAGATCTGTGGGCCTCCTGCATAACCTGCTCCCTGAGATCTCCACTGGGCACACATAACCTGGAACCGTGCCTCAAGGCACCATCCTCTGCAAAAGAAAACTCGTCCTCCAGCAATCCTGCTCGAACCTGCTCTCGGAGACACCGCAGAGCAACGTCCTCAAACTGTGCCGACTTGATCCTCTCCACCAAGTCTGAATGAATCTGCATCCCCCATAGCTGCATCTGCACTCCGGGCATGATCACCTCAATTCCAAGGCTCTCCAAGTCGGCAAGCAAATACCGATCCATGGTCAAACACATGGCTGTCGGATACCTACTCAAGGCATCGGCAACCACGTTGGCCTTTCCTGGATGATACTGCAGTACAATGTCGAAGTCCTTCATCAACTCCAACCATTTGTGCTGCCTCATGTTCAACTCCTTCTGAGTGAACACATACTTTAAGCTCTTGTGATCTGTGAAGATTTCTACCCTCTCACCATACAGATAATGCTTCCACAGTTTCAGAGCAAATATCACTGCTGCCAGCTCCAGGTCATGGGTAGGGTAGTTCTTCTCATGGGGACACAATTGCTTGGAAGCATAGGCAATCACCTTCTCGTGCTGCTGTAACACACAACCCAGCCCCTTTCCTGAAGCATCACTATAAATAGTGAATCCACCTGATCCTGAAGGCAATGTCAGAATCGGAGCTGTCGTAAGCCGCTTCTTCAACTCATCAAAAGCTGCCTGACACTCCTCTGACCAAACGAACTCAGCATCCTTCCGGGTCAACCGAGTCAGCGGCTCTGCAACCCGGAAGAAATCCTGCACAAATCTCCGATAATACCCTGCCAGCCCCAGGAAACTCCTGATCTCTGCAACTGAAGTCGGCGCTGCCCTTGCCTCAACTGCTACAATCTTCTTGGGGTCAACTGAGATACCATCTCCAGTCACCACATGCCCCAAGAAGTCCACCCGATCCAAGAAGAACTCATATTTGGAGAGCTTCCAGTAAAGCTGCTCCTTCCTGAGAGTCTCCAGCACGATCCTCAAATGCTCCTCGTGCTCCTCCTCAGTCTTGGAATATACCAAGATATCGTCAATAAACACCACCATAAACTGATCCAGATACTGGTGGAATACCTTGTTCATATGGTTCATAAACACTGCTGGTGCATTGGTTAGCCCAAACGGCATAACCAAAAACTCGAACTGCCCGTACCGCGTCCTAAAAGCGGTCTTGGGAATATCCTCCCTCTTCACCTTCACCTGGTGATATTCCGACCTCAGATCAATATTAGAAAATACCCGAGCTCCACTCAACTGGTCAAATAGATCGTCGATCCGCGGTAGTAGGTATTTGTTCTTGATCGTGAGGTTGTTGAGTGCCCTATAGTCAATACACATGTGTACTGACCCATCCTTCTTCGGCACAAACAACACTGGTGCACCCCAAGGCGACAAACTCGAGCGGATGAAGCCCTTGTCCTGTAGCTCGTCCACCTGCTTCTTCAGCTCCACCAGCTCGCTGTTGTTCACCCGATAGACACGATGAGAGATGGGTTCCGCTTCTGGAACCAAGTCTATCGAGAACTCTATGTCTCTGTCTGGTGGTAGTCCCGGCAACTCCTCTGGGAAAACATCCATATACTCCGCTATCAAGGGGTGTGGAATCGTCTGCTCCTCGACCGAGACTCCACAGAAGACTCCGCTGCTCTGCTCTGCCTGACGTCTGGAGTACTCGAAATCTGGCTCCCCCGGTGCTCTGAAGAGAACTCTACCCCTCTGCAATCAATGCTGGCGTGGTGCCTGCTCAACCAATCTATGCCTAGTACTATATCGTAGTTCGGCAATGGCATTACGAGCAGGCTCACCTCCAACTCATGGCCTCCCAAAACTACTCTCCGACCCTTACAAACATCACTCACGAGGATAATACAACCCCCGGTCGTGATCTTGTAAGTCCTAGGCAACGATTCAGCTATGATACCGTGTCTAATCGCAAAAGATACTGATATGAAGCTATGCGAAGCACCGGAATCGAATAATACAAATGCTGGACTGGAGTCGAGTAGAATCGAACCTGCAATTAGATCTTCTATCGCCTCTGCATCCTCTGCTGCCATGGCAAAAGCTCGTCCCTGCTGGCCTTTCCTGGCCTGCTGCTGGTGCTGGACGAACCTCTGCTGCTGCGTCGGCAGGGCTGGTCCCCTCTGCTGGCCTGCTGCTGCTCTGGCTCCTCCTCCCTGGGCTGCTCGTCCCCCAGACCTAGCACAATCCCTCAGCTGGTGATCTGCCGCTCCGCAAAGAAGGCACCTCCCGAGCCTCTTTCTACACTCATTGAAGACATGCCCAGGCTTCTTGCAGAAGGTGCAACTGACTGTCTGGTGCCTGATGATGAAACTGCTGCTGGTGAACTGGCCTCTGCTGAATCGGCTGCGGCTGGAACTGCCTCTGCTGCTGATGCTGAAAGTGGGGCCTCTTGGCCTGGCCCCGCTGTTGCTGCTGCCCCCAACTGGGTCTTGCCCCCTCTTGAGCCTAAGCTCAAGATCATCCTCTGCTAGCAGGGCTCCCGTCAAGATCTTCTCGAACGTAGCATCCCGGTTGCCCTTGGTCAAGGACTTGACCTCCTTGACTAGACCCTTCCGGAACCTTTGGGCCTTCGCCGTCTCGCTCAAGCCCTCCACAAACCTGCCGAGGCGGCCAAACTCCCCGGCGTACTCCTCCACTGAGAGACTCCCCTGGACCAGGCTCTCGAACTGCGACTCCAAGCTTCTAAGTGCTGAATCTGGGAAGAACTTCTTCTTGAAGAAGCCCTTGAACTGCTCCCAAGTCTGCCCAGGTACCCCCACCCTAGGGTCTGACTGATACCAGGTACGAGCAAGATCTCGCATCCGGCTAGCTGCAGCCTCGATCCGAAGATCTGCTGGTATCCTGGCCAAGCGGAAGATCTCCTCTATATGCTCGATCCACTCATTGGCATATAGGATCCCCTCTGTCCCCAGAAAGTCTCTGGGGCTCATCTTCTGAAACTGCTCGATCTACGGCATCCTCGGCTGCTGTACCACTGGTCGAGCTACGGCTGTCATGACGGCCAACTCCATGCCTCTGTCCTGTCGAGCCTGCTGTCTGTCCATGAACTGCTGGAAATACGCGAACATCTGAGCTGCGTCCACGTATGCTGGAGGCGGTAGCTGCTGGAAGGGATCCTCTGGAATGACCGGGTCCTGCCTCCGAGTCGGTGGATGCATACCCCCTGCTGCGGCTGTCGAGGTCTCAACACAAGCTGAGGTGGCAGGAGCTGCAGTCCCCTGGCCTCGCCGTGCTGGCCGAGAGGTAGCAGTCTTCTCTATAGCATCCTCATGAATGGCACGCTGCGATCGAGTCTCTACCATCCTGAAGATAGACAAACAAGAGTATCAATTTCTGACAAAGAAGCGAAATAACAAAGGCGGACAATTATAATTCAAAGGATCAGCTGACAAAAGGATTTAGATGGCAGTAAAAGAAATTTTCGTAAAGTGATTGAGTATCTTAAAATTAATGTCCTATATCCTACTACAGGCTGTAGTGATACTCTAATTCGAATACCACTACACTTCTAGTCTAGACCTGCATGAGCCACCATTAAAAACGTGTCACGACCCGCACCCACTGTGAGGGTACGAGAACGTAACAACGCCCAGCCTACGCCGCAGTGTCGGCGGTAGAACGCTGTCCTAGGTCAACAATCAACTAGCAATATATATCTCTAAACAGTTTATACTCCCCAAATGGGGGTGACATAGCAGTAATAACTCAATCACAACTAAGGAAGAGATAGCACGATATGAAATAGAACTCAAGGAAATAAATAGATAAAAGTAGTCTAAGATAATCCCAGCAATATCCAGGAGTACATGGTCTCAGATACAGAATGAAAGAATATATACAACTCTGAACTCCAAATAAAGTCTAGCTAACATGTCTCAAGACTGCATAAAGTAAGATAAGCCTAACTAATCTAGTCTAGGCAATCGGGGTGATATCCACAGCTAGAGCTGGGTCCTTCCGAGGGTCCAGCTCGCAGGTGTCATCTAAGGCTGCCCTATAGTAAGTGTCCAGACCAGCCTCCTCCTCGTCCTCTGTAATATTTTTAATAGGTCTAGTCAGGACAGAAGCGAGTACAGTACATCTCAACAGTTCATAGCAGGTTAGAAAATATAATCATGCAGTAAAGTAAGATACATTTGCTGAAGAATAAAGTATGTAAACAGAGAGAAAGAACTGTAATAGAAATATCTACTATAAGTAAGGAACTAACAGTGGCTAGTGAGTCAGAGTACAGGATAGCACATGTGAACGGGACAGATTTATACATGATCTAAACTAAGGAGTTGTACATGATCTACACTACTATAGAATTGTTCACATGACTACTAGCACTCCCCCGTTCCCTAATTAATACACAAGGATCTAAGCAGGTTATGTTATTGTACATGATATCACATGGAGCCCTTGAAAGGGTGCATATGATAGTATATATGAAGGCTCTGTGAACATGAGAGTATATGGTTCACCAGAGTGTACATGTATGGTGAAAGTACAGGAGTACATGATGAAAGTGAAACGCACATGACACAATGTACCCGATGCTCCCGAGGGGGATAACATCGCATGAAGAGATCCGTATAGTACTAATCCGTGATAATGTCGTGACAGCACAAGTAAAGTAATTTAATGCAGGAAATAATTCTAAGCAGGATATGAAATGATCAGATAATGTACTCGCCTGGTATCTGAGTGTCCAATATGAAAGTACTGTCCGAGGAGTGGGGTCTGGCTCCTAAACAGAACATCACAAGTCACAACAAGTCCAAAATGGTAAAATGAAGTCCTACTATGCATTCTACCTGATTCTAGGTCAATCTTGGCCAAAGTCAACTCTTGGTCAACCTTGGTCAACCAACGAGTCAAACCTAAGTCAACTATGGTCAAACTAGGTCAACCAAGTCTAAATTAGGTCAAACTAGCCATTCTAGGCTAAACAAGTCTATACTAGTCTAAACTAACTTACACTAGCTAGCACAAACCCTTACAAGGCTATGCAAGCCTATACTAGCTATATCACAACATAGCTACTAGCTATAAACTAGAATACAAGTCTAACAAGTCAAATATATATCTAAAACCTATCACTATATATATATATATATTAAAGTCTAACCATACCACATATCTACATATTTATCACACTACACATTATATATACATACACATTCTATATTCATATAGATACTAAATACATACCTTTACATTACACACACATACATATATAGATATATAATATATATATACATGTGCATATAGAGAGGGAAAGCATGTGTGTGTGGGTTGCAACATGTGACAGGAATATGTATAGAGTGTGTGTGTGTGTATGTTGAAGATGTGTGTGAGTGTGCAGGAATAAAAACAGTGAAGAGAGGGAGACAAGGCTGTGTGTGTGTGTGTGTGTAGAATATAAGAGAGTGTGTAGGGAAACCTGTGTGCTAGAGTGTGTGTATGTGTATATGTTGCACAGGAAAATAGTGAATGAATAGGAGTATAAACAGTACAAAAACTGGACTACAAGGGGAGGAATTACACACAGTGAAATAGCAGTATGGGGGGTCAGTCCCTATACTGATTATCAACCCAAAATCAATCTCAGATTTACACATGGAAAGGGACTCAAATCAGTTCACAAAATCTTATGATAACACAACCTATTCTCAGATTAAACAGTGGACATTTCTACCTATAAACTCAGTTTTAACAGAACTCAAGCTCAGATTTTAACACATAATATTTCAGATTTCAGAAATGAGAAAAGACATGCGAAATGACTCTAACTCAGGCAATTCCTCAGCCTCAGAAGGCGTCTCGGAATCCTGAGTGTTGGTCATGGTCTGATCCTCGACGAATACCACGTCGCTGCTTCTGTAGAGCTTTCTTTCCACAGGGTCGTAGAGTCTATAGACAAACTCATCCCGACCGTAGCCGACAAAGACGCATCGCCTCGTCTTCGACTCAAGTTTGGTCCTCTCGTCCTTCGGTACATGCACGAAGGCCTTACAACCAAATGCCCGCAGGTGATTGTATGACGGCTCTTTGTCGTACCATACTTTATCAGGCACATCACCCTGTAAAGGAGCACTAGAAGATAAATTAATAACATAAGCAGCTGTGAGAAGAGCCTCACTTCAGTAACTGCCCGACAAGTTTGCTTCTGACAGCAAACATCGCACCCGCTCCATCAGTGTCCTGTTCATGCGCTCCGCTACACCATTGAGCTGAGGTGTCTTGGGCGGAGTCTTCTGGTGTCGTATCCCTTGCTCTCTGCAATACGCATCAAAGGGACCGATGTATTTGCCGCCATTGTCGGACCGAAGACACAACAACTTCTTGCCCGTCTCCCTTTCAACAGAGGCCTGAAACTCCTTGAAAGTAGGCAGCACCTGATCCTTGGTCTTTAAGGCATAGACCCAAACCTTCCTGGAACAGTCATCAATAAAGGTTACAAAGTAAGAAGCACCACCAAGAGATTTTACCTTCATAGGACCGCAGACATCCGAGTGAATCAACTCGAGCAACGCCGGCTTCCTCGAACTTTGGTGACTTTGGAAAGACACCATATTTTGCTTCCCAGCTAAACAGTGCATGCACTTCTCCAACTTTGTAGACTTGAGTCCCGGAATCACCTTCATGTTCACCAAGTAGCTCATCCCCTTCTCGCTGATATGGCCGAGCCGCCTGTGCCACAACTCGGTAGACGCATCGCTGACTGCGTTCACCTCCTGTGCCCCCTGTGCGCTCCCCTCCATATAGTAGAGACCGGACTTCTTGCTTCCTCTGGCAATCACCATCGAACCCCTGGAAAGCTTCCACTGACTGTTCCCGAAGAGATCGAAGAATCCCTCGTCATCCAACCTTCCAACCGACACCAGGTTGAAACGGATATCAGGGACATGACGAACATCCTTGAGAACAAGAACCGTACCCGTCTTCATTCTTAAATGCACATCTCCAACGGCAACCGCCTTCGACACATCTCTATTGCCCATCTTCAACACTCCACAGTCGCATGTTGTGTAAGTGGCAAATAGTGCCCTGTTGTGAGATACATGTGCTGAAGCCTCTGAGTCCACCAGCCAAGAATTGTCATCGCAGGCGAGGTTAGTAATGACCTCATCACCTACGACGATCATATCGCCTCTATGCACCAAGGACGCCGCTGTAGTGTTCTCTTCTTGCTTCCCCTTGTCGCCCTTCTTCTCTCTCTTCCAAGCGAAATAATTCTGCTTGATATGGCCCTTCTTACCACAATGGTAACACTCTGAGTCCTCGTAACGACCCTTGGACTTCCTCCTGCTCTTGTCTCTGCCACCACCTGGACCCCTGCTTTTTCCCCTTCCGCGGCTCTCTGAAACAAGTGCCTCTGAGTGGTGGGATGTGGATGAAGTGCCCTGAGAACGTCTCCGTATCTCTTCATTCAATACCCCGCTCTTGGCAAACTCCAGACTGACTACGCCCTCTGGAGCAGAAGCGATCATAGATACTCGTACGGTCTTCCACGAGTCTGGCAAAGTACACAGCAGCCACAGTCCCTGAACTTCGTCGTCGAACTTGACTCCCATAGAAGATAGCTGGTCAACCACGCCCTGGAACTTACTCAAGTGATCCGAAATAGACGCCCCATCCTTGTATCGCAGACCCATCATCGTCCGGATCAGGAACAACTTGTTTACCCCGGTCTTCTTCGCATACAAGGATTCCAGCTTATCCCACAACTTCTTCGCGTGCTCAATATTGGCAACGTGGTTGTACACGTTCTTATCAACAAACTGCCGTATGTACCCACACACCTGTATATGCTCGAATGTCCAGTCCTCCTCGGATTTATCACTGGGCTTCTCGGATGCAAACACGGGTAGATGCAGCTTCTTGACGAACAGCAAATCTTTCATCTTGCTCCGCCAATAGTGATAGTTTGTGCCGTTCAGATTCACCATGCACACCGTCTTCGCGTCCGTCTCTCCTCTCTGGTTTCTCTGTCAACTACTGACACTCCTTCTGAATTCCAGAACCTGGCTCTGATACCACTCTGATGGAAAAGAAATGCGGAAACCTTTCCCCAAACGGAGAGTAGCTGCGAGAGGACCGAGCAATACAAACGCACGAACCCAAAAACAACCACACAAAATAATCCACGCAGACACAGAGAATTTTTTACATGGAAAACCCTTGCGAAAAAAAACTACGGGACGATCGGAGTCCAACCCTGAGAAGCCTCCACTAATAGAATAGAAGAATTACACCCTCTACAAACTCCTCCCGATCCAAATCGGATCCCCACAACACTCAGAAGTAAGAACAATGATTACAAGTCTACGAAGAGCGAGAACGACGAGTAGAGATTACCCGAAACATGATCTCCTTTGAAAACGACCTTCAATCCTCTGTCTTCTCTCCCGAAGTTGTAATGGCACTCTTGCCTTCTTCCTCTCTCTTTTTGTGTGTTACGTTGTGTTATTGTTACAATAGATTAGGGTTTGGAAATCCCAAGTGAACTCCCTAATCCCGTAACCAACCTGGACCGCTGGATTAGATCCAGTAGTGAAAAGTCACCCAAATTCCCGCATCAGCCCCGACGACACAGAGTTCGGCCAGAACTCTGTGTCGGGAAAACAGAACCTAATCGCCAAATCCTGGAACAGCCAGACCGAGTTCGGCCCGAACTCGCCATAGGACCGAGTTCGGCCCGAACTCGGCAATCCCATTCCAGAACCTCCCTCTGGTCAGCAACAGCAGCAGCGACTCCGCATCGCTTACTTCCCGAGCTTCTTCGACACACGAATGGCGCTCGTCGCACTCCAGGGTCTTCTCCACATAGGTTGGAAACCCCACCCACTCCAACATAACTCCATCTCCACCTTTCTATTCAAGTTCATCTACAACAGTGACCTGTTTTGGCAATTCGTCAGAGGATGTTGGTCAATATTAAGGTTTCATGGGTAAGTACTTGCCTTTCTCATAATCTTAAATGTTGTTGCAGATCCATTAGAGGATAGTTACTTCGCTATTGTAGTTTTCTAATTAAAACACGTCGATCAATACTATTTTATTGCAGTACAGATGAGGATAAGAACAAGGAAGTTAAAAAAATATTGTTGATGTCATTATCGATATTTTAGATGCAATATAAGATGAGCTCAATCTTTTATTTTATGGACATATATGAAGGTGAATGCTACTGCAAGTTCTTATGGTATCTTCATATGTTTCTTTGTTATTTTCATCCTACAGAAAGTTGTTGATTAATCTTATTTATTGTATGATTTCCAGGTTGTTAGAGGTGGTAGAAGGATTGAGGTCTCGATTTTTGATATTGTTGTCGGTGATATTATTCCTCTCAAAATTGGTGGTCAGTTGGCAAACACGACTACTTCTTGTTTGGTTAAGTTTTTCTACCTCTGTAATATGTCTGTACTGAAGCTAATTCGGTTATCTAGATCCCTACTGATGGCATTTTGATCTTTGGCCATTCACTTGCAATTGATGAATCTAGTATGATCGGAGAGAGTAAAATTATGAGCTCTTCTCGTTTCTTAGTGTCATTTTGTCGTTTGTCTCCAGTAACATCACATTATGTTGTATTGCACATGATCAAAAAGACCAAAAAGGCATCATTTTTGATGTCTGGATGTAAGGTTGCTAATGGATATGGTACTATGCTAGTGAGTGTTTTTATATGTACTGGTAATACTTGTAGCTTTGTGCACTAACAATCATGATTTTCTAATGGCGGATTTTTGAATGCTTGTAGGTTATCCTCCATTTTATTGTGATGAACCAATGACAACATATAGGAAGGTAAGTCTACTGAACTTAAATATCATATGATATGAGTCTACATTTTTACTAGGCTTCTAAAAGTTCTAGTTCCAGTAGATAAATACTTATGGCCTACAAAACTTGCAAACAAGCTTTCAACTGTTATAATTGATCACATATCTACATTTGTTGTCAACTACTATGTCATATCATATGTCAAATACTCGCATGGTATATGCTATCATCTGCCTTGATGTACATAATCTTGATAACATAACTACGTATGTTGTCAACTACTATGTATCTTGGCTTTAGTATTTCAGATAAAAAAGATGAGAAAATTTCTAAAGACCCTATGGACACAAAGTTAAAGCATAATTGTGCACTTCTATTCAATTTTGTTTTGGTTAATTCCAAGTAGTTTTGCAGAACTTAGAAATTATGTTAAAATTTAAAGAAACTTCCCCATATTAATTACTAGCCAAGACGATACTCTGTGATGTGTTGTTCTACTAGGCATTGCAGGGGATAGAACGAATGTTAAATAGAGACATTTAGTATCTTCTTTCTCGATCAAATTAGTCTAAGACAACTTATCCATTCAATTTATGAAGATTGAAGAACCTTAATCGATCATGCCAAACTATTTGATGTCATCCATAGTTTTCTTTGTTTTAACAAAGTTGGAATAGATTGGTTACCTTCCACCATACAGTTTAGACAGGACATCCTGTTATATAGAAACTTTTTTTTAATTTCATTCACATTTTATATTAAGTTTGAAGTTTTAGCAACATAGGATCTAATTTTTCGATAAAAGCTATTAACATTGCTATGACCAGATCAACTGATAATTCATTCAACATTTGTTCTGAAATTTAGCAACTCAACCATGAAATGATAAAAGCTAAAACACAATTAGAAAATACATCTCATTCTAAGTAACAAAAGAAGATGAGATACCTACAATTTCATATATCAAATGCCGGAAACAAGTAAATCGCTTACACCAGCTGAACAAGGATCCATCTGGCTGCCTCACAAATGTTGTCACCTGATCCCACTCAAAGGGCAAATCTACCCCTAAAGAATGGAGAAAAGCTATCATTTCAAGATATACAGATCTACTGATAGACAAAATATTCTAACAGAAAAAATAAAAAAATTAATAACTACCAACATAAGTCAACTTCTTCATATGCAACTCAGCTGCAACTCTTCCAAGAGTCCTCATTGGTGCTGCCAACTGCAGGAATTTTTTTTAAAAAGTGAGATATCCTTAATGGGAATGCAAAGCATAGTCTCAAACGAATTTTCATAAACAATGGATCAGCTGGGCACATCTAGTCAAACTAACACATTGATTTGATAAACAGGCTGCCTGTGGCAAACCAGTTGAAAGGGGACTAAAATGTCAAAAAATAATAGCAAAGATACTAATGACCTTAGGTTCACATAACTTTCAGTTCTGCAAAAACTGAATATGTATGGTTAAAGAAAATAAGCTGACAGAGTACTACATCAATTGGGTATATCAAGTATACAAAACATTTATGTAGAATAATGTTCATATTTTTTCTTGCATGTCATGAGATTATCAAATGATTGTATGACTTGAAAGAAAATTTTCATAAAAGAACGACAAAAAGTGGCCCTACTATGGGTACTGAGGTGAGTCCACGAGCACAACGATAGATTAAATTTTGGAAATAATCTTAGAAGGAGCATTACTTGGTATATACAAAAGGAACAATACTATAATAGCAACAAAGCCTTATTCCAAACTGGATCAGCTAGATGAGTTCTTCACCTACTTAAAAAAATGACGAAGGAAGTCCATTTTATTGGACATGCAAAACCAAAGATGTTGGAGACAGAGACATTGATTAAGGATGAATGGTCTGATAAAGAGGGCAAGATCTCCAAAGACATAAGACAATGAGAGAAAGGAATAAGAGCTCTTATGAACTCCCGGGTAGAGGAAGATTAGGGGAAGATGCAAGAGGTCAAATCAAATCAATTCATGCTAGGATAAAGGAAAATATAAGCTACAGTTTCAATTTTCATAAATATTGTGCATATAACCTTAACCCTTCTTTGTGCAACTTATACATGTTGTTAACCAGATACCTTCTTATCAAAATGTAGAAAGATAGATGAAGCAAGATGTATGTGTGTGCCCAAGGACATTGAAAAGAAAGTTGCCCTCTTACATGTGATGCCACAAACTCAACAAATTCAGAAATCAGAAACTTCTAGAGAAAAACACTAATGTCCTTGATGCATAATTAAGGCACAACAAAGTTGCATCCAGCCCAGCCAAGCATTCTTCAATATCGTGCATGAAGTATCTTCAAATATATAGATCACTAACATCAGCATAACATTCCCACTTCTTTAATTCACAAGTTCTACTCACACTACGTTTGTGTCAGTTAACTTCAGCAGATAATTTTACGTTTGTGTAAGGACCTGAATGTACGATTTAGCAAAATTAACCAACAACTAAAATATTACAAATTGTCAGCATCAAATATGAACCTCATGCTAATATGTAAATTTTCTCTGCATATGAAGTTGGACCCGTGCCTTCCATGAAATGCGAGAGTATTGACAACAAATTGTATGTATCTATAATTTCTAGATGCATCTCTAACCCGGTGGTAGGGACAACCTCCGTGGCTTCCGAAGGATATACCGCACCTCCAGAAGGAGCCGATAGGCTTCGGACTAAGATTCTCCTGGGACGATCCACTCCATCCCCCAAGGATTGAATGGTGAGCACTTCAGCAGCACTTTCGGGGTCCTCAGAGTCCGTGGCGGCAGAAATTATGGGATGCCTGGGAGTGGATGAAGAGGGCTAGTGCACAGCTTCATTGCCAATAAGGGGAAGTTTGTCGCGGGACGAGGTAGTAGCTGGACGAATGGGAGGATGAGGGTGATTTTTCCTGGCTAGATCGGGCCTGGTGTCGGGAGCGACGGTCGTTCCGCTCTGGTCGGCTTCCTTGGAGAAGCTGTTAGCTTTCACTTTATATTTGCTTTCTTCATGTCCTAGATGTCTGCAGCACCTACAGTAGAGGGGAGGGTTTTCGTATATCAGTGGCTGCCAATAACTTCGGTTGTTCGAAAGATTGATCCTCACGAGAGAAGGAAGAGGCTGACTTATATCAACTTCAACAAAGATCCGTGTCGTACTCGGCCTCGTCAAGTCCGCCGTAGAGCTATCTAGTTTCAGGAAAACTCCAAAAACTTTTGCTAGTCGAAACAGGGCATTTTTGTCGAACAAATGATGGCGGATTCCCGATAAATTAACCCAGATTGCAGCTAGAGAAGATTCGATAAGCGGATCAAAATCCACCGACCATCGGAAGAGTCGCATAGGAGATTTCTCCACACCCACTGAAGGCGAGATCTCAGACGAAGGAAGTCCGTCTCGAGGCGGGGAATGATGAGAATATACTTGTTATCCACCACGCCGATCCTACAGGGTCCGGCAAGCCCGAACCCCTCAAAAGCATGGCAGACCGCTGCAATCTGCGGACGCTTGTGGGAGAACTTCCCCTATCAATGCCAGGGCGAGAGGATCCACCAGGAGGCGTTCATCCTCCTCCGTGAAGGAGACAGCCGGCACTGCCCGAAATCGCTCGGAGGGGCGCTCTGGGAGCTTTACGGCCGGGAGAGAGGGAAAACCCTTCAGAGCTTGGGCGAAAGAACGGAAAAGAGGAGCGCCTGGGTCTAGAGGGGGAGGGGGAGGGGGGCCGGCCGGAACATCACCTCCGGCCATTGGCCGAGGAGAAACTCGATCCGCGTTGGAACGCTAGGGCCGGCTGGGGAGCAGCGAGCAAAAAAGTTATATATATATATATATATATATATATATATATATATATATATATATATATATATATATATATATATATATATATATATATAATCATCAAAAAATATATATATATAGGATTGTGATATTTGATGTGAAAATTTTTGGTATAGTCAATTCTTGTTACAATTTAAATAGTAATGTCAAAATAGTATCAAAATTAGGATATATTTTTTATTTAACTTTTTTAAATTTATTTAAAGTTTTTGTTACAAGAATTAAATTTCTTCTTTGTGACTAATACTTTTGTGTGACGTACAAATATTTGGTAACTAAAAGAAACTTTTAAGTGACAAGAATAAAATTTTAATCTTGTGGCTAATACTTTTATGTGACAATAATATTTTCTTGTAACTACAACTAAAAATTTTAGTGACAACTATTTTCCTTATCACACATAACTTGTCTCTAAAATCATAATTTTATTTCAGTGACCACATTAAGTGACGACCAATAAAAACATGGTCACTAAATGTTTTAATTGTATGACGGACAATATCAGTTGTCACAGAAACACATTATGAGTGACAACAAAATTTATTTGTCACAGAAATATCCCATTCAGTGACAAGTTTTACACTTGTCACAGATTACTTGTCACGGAAACTCGAATTTCTTGTAGTGTAAGAAAAATAATGATGTGGCTAATGAGGATTGAACTTGAGCCTCTTGGTTAAAATGTATACTTACCAGCTGCACCCACACTTAATTACAATTGTTTACAAAACATGAAGTATATAAAGGAAGGTTATATATATATTTTAAGATAACAAATGGTAGGAAACCGGAATCAAGCATAGTAATGTTATATCTAGCCTCCACCTGATTATTATTATTTTACTGAACTTAGCAAAATTACTAAACTTAGATTTTCTTACATTCAATATGTTATATCTAGCCTCCACCTGAGTTATTTGCAAAATTACTGAACTCAATCATTATTATTTTTATTTTATTGCTAGAATGGCTTTCCTTACATTCATTATGTTATATCTGTAATATATTTTATTATATTCATGTTAGAATGGCTTTTCTTACATTACTATGCAAAGCAACAAGCTGTTTATGCACTATCACAGGTAATGGTTTTGAGTATCAGCTAGCAATTAGGCAAAAATTTGAGTTCTGATACATAATCTTCAATTAACTTAAGTATACCAACTTTAGTGTGTTACGAGGGTAATATAGCATATAAAAGGGGTATGATTATCCTGGCCTCTTAAGCAGTTTCACCTATGCGTCGGTGGTCTGTAGGTGCTTGCTTTTTTAAACACAGCCCAAAAGGTGCTTTTTCTTTTCAGATTTTTTTTCACCATGTGTCTGATGTTAGAGTCGAGCTCTTTTTACATCTCTTTTCTAACTTATGTTAATTTAGGATGTATAGAGAGCTGACCTCAGCGTCTTCAGTGGAGCAAATGGCTTCCTTTCCTCCGTGAATGTCTTCCACATCCTTACATTTAGAATACAACAGGGAATGGTTTATTCTTGGTCAGATGTCCGTTGAATTGCAAGACATTAAGATTGTTTCACCACAACGACCGGGCCAATCTCATCATGGACTATAAGAACTTGCATTTATTCTTAAACCTGCCAACCTTTAACATGGCTTTCATGAATAGTGATAATGGACTCAGATGGTAGATGCCGCTATACCCACCAAATTGGTATATGTTATAGGAAAAGGCTTTTGTATATCTTCACACGTCTTTGTTATGGACTTATCTTACTAGCAGTTGGAACTTCATGGATGTCAAGGGAAAGTCCAGTAATAAAAATTGGAGATGTTGTTTACTACCCTGAGTTCTCCGGCTCATTTGTAAATCTGAACTTGGAGCTTTATCGTGCTTCTCGGAGACCCCTTAACATGCTTGGTATAGATATCATGTTTTGATAGGAAAGAAATCTTGCAACATCCTTTCAGGTCAAACCTTAATGAAGATATGTTGCATAGGCGACTTCGATATCACCATGCTAGCACTTTACCGTAAGACTGCAAGAAGGTGGAACATGTGGTCTATTCTTGGCATAACCATTGAAATCTTGAATTGACATTGTAGCCGGGGTAGCCAATACATTATCCCAGAGCTGGAAATGAAATAACTGAAACTTGCTTCTCTGCTGGAAGTTATAGTCCACCATCTTAGAAAGATATATAGAGGTCATCCATCAAGTACTTTCATTGTGGAAACTTGAATTTGTTTGGGATAACTTTCACAATTTCACTGTACTCGAAAATCTATTTTCTGCTATTCTTTCTTATGGATTATGCCCATAAACATGTAGACAAAAAAGTCCCAGTTTATTGTACTTCCACTACAACATTCTTTCCCTGAATATGCAGGTTCCCAAGCACTGGTCAGCCTTGTTCTGAAGATGGAACTTTCTTCTGAATCCTTTTCGTTAGTAGCCAAGGAGGTATATGCAATGTTCTTTGAGTTCTAAATTACCTATTCATATACTTATCATATTACCTGAAATACTTTGCAGCTGAATGTTCTATGATGTATTTATGTAGGAAAGACGGTTCTCAAGAAGCACTGAGACGTATTACTAAGCTTGTAAATGATACTCTTTCTAGTTATGGTACATATAATATATCCTGATCCGAAGAAGATGTGCTGGTTGCCATTAATAGTGGAAAATTCGAAGGGGGTCCTCATGGTCGACACTGGGTGATGGATCCTATTGATGGTACTAAAGGGTGAGAATTTAGTTTTAACTTCACACATCAGATCTAACTGCTCTTCTTTTTCCCAAATCAATATATTACATTTTCAAATACTAAGTATAAATATTTGATTGCCATTGTGTGTCTTGAACGTAGAAGGTCTATGACATCATCTTGAAAATAAAAATATGTGGCTGATTTCTCACAGTCCTTGCGCTCCCCAATTTTTTAGACTTGCTACATCGAGAATTAGCTTATTTTTATATCAGGCATCTGTGTTGTTGATAGATCACTTGTAGGTTTTGTGATGAAAGCTTTATTTTCCCGTTTCTGTTGCATCCTAGTCATATGAAAATATCCACAGTATTGTGTCGATTGTGACCAAGCCTATATAATTTCCAGTATCTTATAGATATATGTGAATATTTGTGAACAATTGATATTTGTGTTCTTGTTCTCTCAGGAACTTGCTAAAAAATGAAGGTGTTGCATGCTATGAATAGGGGAATGTTGTGGATATGGAGGGATGTGCTTCGATATGGTTTGTTACTTTTTTGTTTCATTTTGTAGTGTTGGTGGATTATGTTTTGTGGTGATAAGTGATGGATGTTTGTGGTTTAGATGTTTAAGTGGTATGGAAACAACAGATGTGGGATGTGTACTTTATGGTTGGATTATGTTGTGATTGGACAAGTGAAGAATACTTTATGGATGTGTATTGGAAGTTTTTGTTGTATGAACAATACAGTTTGTTAATATGAAATTTGGGTTTTATATTAATTTGATGTGTGTAGCTTCTGGATTGATATAATGTGTGGTTGATTAATATTATATAATTCTTGACAGAATTTTGACATGCTTCTCTTGACGGAATTTTGGCATGCATAATATAGCCGTGAAATAGTGCTTTTCATGACGGATTTTGTTCGTCAAAACAAAATACTTTTATTGACGGCTAAAGGCCGTCATCTAGGCCGGAGTCAGGAAAAGTTTTTGCCTATGTTGATGGTTTCTAAAACTGCTATCTTGACGGCTAAAAGCAGTCAAGAAAATTACTTAATATGATGACAAAAAATCGTCAAGAAAAGCCATGCCAGCGACCGTCAAGAAAAGGGAGGACTTTTCTTGACTCCGGCCTAGTTGACGGATCTGCAACCGTCAAGATACCCATTTCTTGACGGTTTTTCCCTTTCAAGAAAAGCTTTTATTCTTGCGGGGATTAATATCCACTCTTGGTGGGGCTCAACAGTTTGTTACTTTAATTGACGATTGCACACTCATGACGTGAATTTTCTTGATGGATTCGAAACATGAGGTTAATTATGTATTTTTAAAATTCCATCAAATGTTGCAAGTTCTTTATAGTGACAATGGGGGTTAGTATGTTGAACTTCGTACATTCCTTATTAAGCATTATATTATTCGTTAAACACTTTTCTTTATACTCCTCACCAAAACTATAGTTATTGAATAAAATAATTGTCATCTTCTTGAGGTATTCTTTTCCTCCCTCTTTGCACTTCATTTGCAATTGTATTATTGAGGGTGGGGCCCTCACCTATGTGGTTTACCTCATTAATCGAAATCTATCCCAAAAAATGGATTTCTGTAAACTATTTCCATTTATCTCCTCTCATTTCAATGGTCCTCCGGTTAAGAATCATTTGCCTCATGTATTAGGTTTTATCAAATATGTCCATATTCATTTACCCCTCACTAAACTAAATCTATGGGCTCATAAAAAATGACTCAAAAATCTATCATTGTTACTATCCACTAAAGAAAAGATGTTTGTAAGTATCGATGTTGTTTTCTATCAACAGGACATGTATTTGGTGATTTTGGATCCTAACTTCAGGGGGGGCGCAGATTTATGTTCAAACCATTGATTATTGCTTTGGGGATGCACTAGAGTTAGGATTCAATGTTCATGATTGGGTTGAGAAAAATAGAAAACATGGTCCATGGAGGACCACTAATCGGAGCCTCCATCGTCCTGAGAATCCTAACTCAGACCACCACCAACTAAGCAACAATAACCAAACTCGAGTTACTACCGAGTTAGGATCATGAGACCGACCAGGCTTCCTTATTTAGTCGACTGTCCACATCAAGTGAAAGATTGATCCAAAATGATTATGTTATTTCTCCTGCTACTAATAACCAATAATCTCTATCTCTAGATGCACCACACCATGTAGATTTCCTAAAAGTGTTTGTCATGGTATTCATAAAACCACTTATGAAGTTCATCCTAAGTGTAAAACTCGATACAATGTGACCAAACTAAATCCAGGGTTAATGTATTGTATCCATATACATTTTGTGTCTACCAATCATCTATCATAATTAAACAAGTTATTTGTGTATCAATTATCTACTATATCAATTCCTAATAATGTACAATAGACTTTAGTTGGTTTTTGTTGGCGATAAGCAAGAAATGTAGAGAAAATATCCTGGAAAAGAATGCTACATAGAAAATAACCCACTTACCATTTGGCAAGAAACCTATGGGATGCAAATGGGCTCTATTGTGAAATACATAGTTGATGGAACATTAGAATGGTTCAAGGTGAGGTTGATAACAAAGGGATAGAAGTATGTAATCGACTATGTTGACATGTTTTCTTAGACTAGATTAATAGAGTCTATGTTGTCTTATCCCTAGTGAAGAATCTAGGGTGTCCACTACATCAGGTCAATGTGAAGAATACGTCTCTACATGGAGATCTAATCGAAGAAATTCATACATATGGACTTCCCACAATAGATTAATATTCCAGAAGAACGTGATAAATGAATATGTATATTGGAGGAACCCCTTTATGGCTTGAAAAAGTCTCCACAAAAATGCTTTGGTAGATTCACCATGTTCATGAGACCATTTGCTATAAATAAAATAATTTTTTTATCATACTTGCTTTTTGAAGAGAAGAAATTGGAAGTTTATAGTGCTTATCATTTACATAGATGACATGGTAGTAACATGGAATGACCCTATAAAGGACATCCTTGCAGAGATTCTCCACTAAATGTAAAGGATCTCGTGTCCTTGAATTGCAGAGATATTCTCCACTAAATGTAAAGGATCTCGTGTCCTTGAAGTATTTTCTAGGTATTAAGGTACCAAGGTGTAAATAAGGAATATTTCTATCATAAAGGAAGTATGTCATTGATATGTTGAAAGAAACCCATATGTTGGCATGTTGATCTGTAGCTACACCACTAGAAGAGGGACTAGAACTTTGTATTGATGCAAACCAGGTACCAGTTGATAAAAAATATATCAGAGATTGGTATGCTGATTAACATATTTGGTGCATAATAGGCATGATATTGCTCATGCCTTGAATGTGGGTTATAATTATATTAAGAGATTGCTATGTCAATACATGCATGATTGAGGAGAACAACATATAAATGCGGTCATAAGCATATTAAGATATTTGAAGGGAAGTCTTGGAAAAAGAACTTTATCTAGAAGGAATGGTCAAATAAGAATTGAAGGTTATAATGATCTAGACTGGATAGATTCAACTGAATATAAGCGTCCACGTTACTTCACCTTAGTTGGAGGGAACATTGTTAATTTGGCTGTAAGATGGAGTGAATAAGCGAAATATAGAAGTATAACACTAAGGATTTCTGAGATTTTATGGACTAGGCTTCTACTACAAGATATAGGAGTTAGATACAAAAGGTCTATGTACGTAGTTGTTTTGTGAAAATAAAGCTGCCCATGATTTGCATACAATCTGGTTTAGCATGATACAACAAAGTATGTTGATATTGACGGAGTCCCTATTAAGGAGAAATTATTAAGGAGAAATTTGAGGATAAATTAATCGAGGTACCAACTATTACAATAGAAGATGACATCAGACTAAAGCTATCTCGAGTTAGAAATTTTGCAAGTTCTTAAACAGGTTAGGCATATGCAATATCTGTGCATCAACTTGAAAGGGGTGGGGGGTTGATTTGTAATCTATAATTGTCAAGTTAATTACTATTGTATACCTAACTTTAGTTGGGGGGGGGGGGGGGGGGGGGGGGGGGGGGGGAGGGGAGTTCATTTGTAATCTTATAATTGTCAAGTTAATTACTATTGTATACCTAACTTTAGTCCCACATCGGTTGGGCTAAAGAGAAATGTCATGACTTTCCCATATATATGCAAGTCTTCAAATATTTTTAGGATTATTAATTAATAAAATTAGAGTTCTCTCTGAATTTTCCATCATGGACAAACTTTTATCCATATAAAATATATAAAAGGTAAAGTAAACATTGGATACAAGCAACAAGCTACAAATTGATGTTACAATGTCAAAACAATAAAATAGGAAAGTACACGAATAACTTCCCTAAATCCTTGTAGAACACTGAGTATGACTTCAGCTCTAGATAGTTGATTATTATACTTTTATATGACAACATCAAGATCAATAATAGATATATCATCGAAATTTCTATGGTTTTTCACCCCACAAATGCACCAATCTATATCATAATGATACAATAACTTTGTATCTTTCTTTCACGTGAATGATAGAGTTTCTTAGTTTATGAATTAAACCACCCTTTCAGACCTTATGAGGCAGAGGCTTGCTCATGGTGAATCTTTTGTAGCACTTGTTAAGACTTTGCTGCAGCGCAAAAGTGGACGACGTGTCGTCAAAAAGATACGCGAAGCAGAAAGGGGTTAATCCATCCATCATGACATAGTTTGAGCAACATTTATCTTGGTTCTTTGGCAGCCGGTGCTTGAAATAGACTTCCTCCAAACAGTTCGGTGCCCCTTCGTTCAGCTCCGCCTTGCACTTGTCAACGAATGCTTGATCACGATTAATAGGTTGAGGCTCGTGCTCAAGCTTGCATCGGAGAAGATTAAGCTGTAGCGATTGAGTAGTCGTCGGATCGTCGAAAAGGTATTCCCAGCAATCAGACCTCTCTTTGTCCATCTTCAGATAGTTCTTGCAGCATTGCACATGGTTCCGCTGAAGGAACTAGGAGAAGTATACGTTCTTCCAGCAGTTAGGTGCTCCTTTGTCCAGCATTGACCTGCACCTGGTGGTTCTTTTTGCGTAATTGTTGCCTTCGTCCACCATGACCCTCTCAGCATTGGTGCGAATACTGTGGGCATGGCAAAGAGAGACCAACATTGCCAGCAGGAGCACCATGACATGGATGACACTGTGATAATTCGCCATAGCAGAGCTTTTGGTGGATTTTGCTTAGTAAATACTTGGCGACTCTCATGGCCTCAATGGGTGGGATATATATAGTACGAGTAATTATCTTTTAGTAAGTGGTGATATACCAGAAAGCATTTAAGGCACTAAAAATCACTGCCAACTCTTCCAATAACGCTAACTCGAACCACTCCTAGTGGACCATTTTAATTATACTTAGATGCAAGCCAAGAATCAGTGCGTTTCGATGCTTATCAAAGATGATGGTCAACGATGATCAGTCTACTTTGTCAGCATGATCCTGTAGGACGTCGAACTCAGATACATGTTGTTGGAAAAGATTATCCTCTGTCTAGTTATCATGTTGAGAAAGCTGAGTCCACGACGTTATCGTTTTGTCAGATTTTTTCTTTAGCAATCATACTGTTGGAGTTGGACGGATTTTCCAACCTATGTGGAGAATATCCCGAAATGCGACGAGCATCATCCGTGTCGGAGAAGCTCGAAAAGTCGGAGGCGACGAAGAGGCGACAATCGGCAGACTTTTCAGCAAAACAGCATTGTACTGCCAATGTTGGATTTTTGCTTTTGTTTCGTGACATATTCTCACTCGCCGACTTGCTATACCAGGGTATACCGCCATTATACAACCAATATACCGATAGTCAGGACTGACACCATTGGATCGTTTGGACGGTCATATATATATATATATATATATATATATATATATATATATATATATATATATATATATATAATAGGTTTTTCTAACTCTAATCTATCAACAAGATTGATGCTTACAACTTTTGGAAAAGAGAGAATGGGAATTGACGGCTACTTCGAAGGGGCAATTGTTTTAGGTACTATTATCGTTGTTTTTTATTATTTGAAAGTCTATAATCCGTTTTAATTGTCCAAGTAGTTGTGGGTCCTGTTGGATCTGTGAGAAGTTTGTAGAGATTGTAATAATCTAATTCAATAGTAAAGACTTTTCAAGGTTGAAGTCCGATCATCCCGAGATTTTTTTCACAAGATTTTTTCACGTTTAAATTGGTGTCTATGTTTTGGCTTTTGTGTGATATTGAAAATTAAGTTTTCTTTTTTGTTTTTTTTTTTTGTTCTCTCAAAATCTTTTTGTTTGGGAATGGTTGCCGCATTTTATTACCAATAGAGTGGTATCGGAGCTAGGTTGGTTTTGCTGTACCAATAGAGTGGAATCAGAGCTTTGGGTTGAAAGTATCAGGTGTCAGAGTTGACAATCAAACCAAGGACAAGAGATGTATGCAAAACTGATGCGCATGATAAACCTAAGCAGAAAAATACCACTTGACGGAGCAAGATAAAGAATTTGATGTTTGTTAATAAGCTGCATTTTTCGGTATTTTCTTTCGAGGCATCCAGTAAAAAAATCGATGAAGACTGAAAATTCGAGCACATACAAGTATGTGGGTATATCAGGCAGTTTGTGGACAAGAATGTGTACAATCACATCGCCAATATTGATCACGCAAGAACACTATAGTAGAAGCTTGAATCCTTGTATACAAAGAAGTTCGCAGTAAACAAGTTGTTTTTTATCTGATAAATTATGGGTCTAAGGTACAAGGATGGTACGTCCATTACGGATAACCTAAGTGAGTTTTAAAGCATGGTAGACCAGTTATCCACTACGAGAGTAAAGTTCAACGATGATGTTCAGGGACTGTTGTTGCTTTGTACGCTGCCAGACTCGTAATAGACCATACGAGTGTCTATGATCAGTTCTGCTCCAAAATGCATGGTTAGTTGGAGTTTGCCAAGAGCGGGGTGTCAAATGAAGAGATGTATAGAAAATCTTAGGGCACTTAATCTAAATCTCATTCAGAGTCGCTTGTTTCAAAGAACCATGCATGGAAGGAGAAAAAGCAAGCTTCCAGGCGATGCCAGAGGCAAGAGCAGAGATAAGTCAAAGGGTCGTTACGAGAACTCCAAGTGCTACCATTATGGCAAGAAGGCCCACATCAAGCGAATCTGTTTCACTTGGAAAAGAGAGACGAAGCATGACAAAGGGAAGCAGAGTAAGAATACAAGAGCAGTTTCCTCAGTACATAGAAGCGATATGATTATTGTGGGTGATAACGTGGTCATGAACCTCACTTGCGATGACAATACTTGGTTGGTGGACTCAGGGGAACCCAGATGTGTCAAAAGCACGTATCTCACAACATGACATTGTTTTCTACTTATATGATGTGAGACTATGGAGTATTGAAGATGGCCAATGCAGATGTGTCAGAAGCTATTGATATTAGAGATGGGCATTTGAGAAAAAAACCGATGCGACTCATGTTATCAAAGGTGTTCGTCATGTCTCCAATATCCATTTCAACTAGGTGTTGTTTAGAAGGTTTGATGATGAGAGATTCTTCAGCCTCTCTATGAACTCTCAATGGAAGCTTTCCAGAAGCTCAATGGTGATTGCTAGAGAAATCAAGAAGTCTGCTCTCTATTATATGAGAGGAAGAATACACGAGACACAGAAGGTAAACGAAGTCTGTAAAGCATCTACCGACTTATGGCACATGCGCCCTAGCCATACCAACATGAAAAGAATGAACTACTTATTAAAGAAAAAAGTGATTTCGAGACTAAAGTCTACAAAATTGGAGAAATGCATATAATTTTTGGCTGAAAAACAAAATAGGGTATCTTTCCAAGGTCACCATCATCAAGGAAGATGACTTTGCTCAAAATAGATCATTTGAATGTCTTTGGTTCTGTAAAAGTAAAAATATATTGGTTGTGCTTCTTACCTTGTAACTTTTATTGATGATTATTCCAGAAAAGTTGGGACTATGATAAAAAAAGACCAAAGATCAAGTGCTGCCTACTTTCAAAGGGTTTCATACCTCATTTGAAAAGGAGATAGACAAGAAGTTAAATTCGGTTAATGGCAATACACCATTTGATGCTTAATACAAAGAGCAAGGAATTTGATACCAGAATACTCCGCCAATGGTACATCATCTCAACGGTGTAGTGAAGAATATGAATAGGACACTGATAGAAAGGGTACGGTGTTTGCTTTCAAAAACAAAATTATCGAACAATTATTAGGGTGAGGCTCTCAACACTGCTTCTTATGTTACTAATTCATCTTCGAGTGATCCTTAGCAAGGAGATATGCCTGATAGAGTATGGTACTTCACCTGAAGAGGCTGACCTCAATATGATGGAACTGGTGATTCCCCGGACCCTTCCTTTGGTGTACGTATTGATCGATAGAAAGTTAAACAGATCTAATACGTGTTCTAACCCTTCATAGGTGGAAACTAGGGTTCACGAATTATACCTACGGCGGAAAAGAGACAAGTAATTCCTGGCAATCTCGAGCGGACGACCCCAAGATCTTCTGTACGTATTCCTTCCTCGAGTTGGACGTCGTGTGGGCGACGATCTCCCAACCTTTTCTTCTCCTTGGCAGCCCTCTTTTTCTCTCCTTACGTGAATCACGAATTTAGAGAAAGTTTCAGATTTCTGATCAGTAATCTGGCGGCCAGAGAATAGAGGATATATATAGGCTACGACAGGGACCATGAGGAGAAATTAGGATTAGGCCTCCTAACGGATCTGGATATCCCGTGTTCAGCCTGAACACACAATCCAGGCCCATTAACAATAGCTCGGTCCACTAATGAGCTATTGTTGCACTACCTCCATAATCCCAAATTATGTTTGTGGGCTCCTTTTATTATATGCTTGTTTGGTTCCCCATATTAAGATATCGTATGTCCGCCGATCAAATTAAGTTACTGACAACTATATTGATTCGACTTCTTTTATCCTTAAGTAGTACCGCTCAACTTTATTTGTCTTGTCAGATATAATCCACCAGCAGGGTTTACATGACAATCCTTATGAGCTCCTTAAGGGGACATCATCAACCCGATGTATCGGGACATGGATTCTATTTATAATCAACAACCCATCATATATACAATGTTATTTTCCAATTCATAAAGGTTGTTGATCCATAATGAATCCCACTCTTTTATGAGGCAAAGTAATGCACACTACATATACATGTCCGTTATTATATCCGGATTAAGAGCACAAGCATCCATGATAATAAAGGTGTTTGTTCTCTTATGTAGTCAGTACAAAGGGAACAATCTCAAGTGGTCCTGTTCAATATACACAAAATGTACTAGTGTAAACCTATAGTCAAGATAGACTAATACCAGATTACACTTCAACCTTTCCAATAGATTGTCCAAGTCCATCTAGGTTGTGAACTATTTATATACTCCATAGGGAACTGATAATATGATCTTCTGTGTGACACCACACACCATATTATCTACAATATAGAATATCAGACATTTGTATTAACACTTGCAACAAATACAATATGCAAACATTTGTCCATATGATTCTCATTCAAAATTTAAGGAAATAAGGTTACTACAAAAGTGATGCTTTTAGTATATAACCCTAACAATCTCCCACTTATACTCAAAGCATTGCTTTTCAGTATATTGTTACAAATCTTCCACTTATACTTAAAGCCATGCTGCTATACATCTGACTCCCATTCCCTCAACATGACTATCAAAAGCCTTAGCTGGTAAGCTCTTTGTAAAGGGATCAACTAGGTTGTCGGCTGATGATATCTTGATCACAGCAACTTTTCCTTTCTTTATGAAATCTTGTATCAGGTGGTACTTGCGCTCAATGTGTTTTCCTGTCTTATGGGCTCGTGGTTCCTTCGAGTTTGCATCTGCACCACTATTTTCATAATAAAGTGTAATAGACTTAGGCAAACTAGGTACCACATCCAAGTCCAACAGAGTTTCTGAGCCAAACCGCTTCTTTGGCAGCCTCAGAGGCTGCACATACTCGACTTCCATGGTGAAATCAGTAATATTTTTTGCTTGATACTCCTCCATACAATGGCTCTACCTCCCAAAGTAAACACATAACCTGTGGTAGATTTTCTGGAATCCCTATCTGACTGAAAATCTGAGTCTGTATACCCCAAGGGAACTAAACTATATGTCTGGTAAACTACCATATATTCTTTAGTCCTTTTTAGGTACTTCAAAATATGCTTTACGGCAGTCCAGTGCTCTTGTCCTGGGTTAGACTGATATCTGCTGACCATGCCTACAGCAAAGCAGATGTCTGGTCTCGTACATATTATTGCATACATTAAGTTTTCTACTGCTGAAGCATAAGAAACTGCCTTCATGTTCTCTATCTCTTTAGGTGTCCTCGGACACTGCTCCTTTGATAGAGCAAATTCCATGTCTAAAAGGTAAGAAACATTTCTTAAAATTTTGCATACTAAAACGAGTTAGTACAGTATCGATATAAGAAGCTTGGGATAAGCCCAACATCCTTTTCTTACGATCTCGTAGAACTTTAATCCCAAGGATGTGACCTACTTCTCCCAAGTCCTTCATATCAAACTGTTTGGATAACCATACCCTTACATCAGATAACACCTTAATATTGTTTCCAATGAGCAAGATGTCATCCACATAAAGTACTAGGAACACCACCACATTTCTGTCACACCTTCTGTTTACACATGATTCATCCTGACATTGATCAAATCTATAGGATTTTATCACCTGATCAAAACATATGTTCCAAGATTTGGAAGCTTGCTTAAGTCCATAAATGGACTTCTTGAGCTTACAAACAAGACGCTCCTGGCCCTTTTCAATGAACCCGTCTGGTTGCTTCATATAGATGTCTTCCTCAAGACTTCCATTAAGGAAAGCTGTCTTGACACCCATTTGCCAAATCTCATAATCGAGATGAGCTACAATAGATAAAAGAATCCGGATAGACTTAAGCATGGCTACAGGAGAAAAGGTTTCCTCATAATCGATACCCTCTCTTTGAGAAAAACCTTTTGCTGCAAGCCGAGCTTTAAAGGTTTCAACCTTACCGTCTGATCCTCTTTTTCTCTTATAGACCCACTTGCATCCAATGGCTTTTACACCAATGGGTGGTTCTACAAGCTCCCATACCTGATTAGAATCTATAGATTCGATTTAAGATATCATTACTTTTTGCCAAGACTCTGTATCTTTATCTTGGAGTGCTTTATTGTAGGTACAGGGATCATAATCTTGTTCCTCAGGGACGAAGTCTGAGGACTCTCCCAAGAACATATATCTATCTGGTTGTATCACAACCCTCCCACTACGACGAGGCACTATCGGTTGTGGTATAACATTTGTGACACATTGTGCAGTTATTTGTGGTTCATCCTCTTGTACTGTTGGTACTGAAGTACTTGGTGTCTCACGTTTCAGTTCTTCTAGAACAACTCTACTTGTGGGTTTATGGTTCATCACATAGTCTTCTTCTAAGCATCGGACGTTGGTGCTAGCAATGACCTTCTGATCCTTAGGACTATAAAATAAACCTCCTTTCGTTCCTCTTGGATAGCCTACAAACAAGCATACTTTTGTACGAGATTCCAACTTATCTGCTTTCCTATTCAGTACATATGCTGGACTACCCCAAATGCGAACATGTTTCAGACTAGGCTTATGCCCAATCCACAGCTCTGTGGGAGTAAGAGGTACTGACTTAGAAGGAACCAAGTTCAAAATATAAGCTGCAGCCTCTAAGGCATATCTCCAAAATGAATCTAGAAAATCCAAATAACTCATCATTGATCTAACCATCACCATAAAAGTTCTATTCCTTCTTTCGGCAATACCATTCAGCTGGGGCATTCCAAGTGCAGTCAATTGGGATGCAATCCCAGCCTCTGATAAATAATCCCTAAACTCTCCAAAGAGGTACTCGCCACCATGATCTGATCGTAATGACTTGATATATTTTCCATGACGTTTCTCCGTTTCAGCCTTGTACTCGTTGAATTTCTCAAAGCACTCAGACTTACGGCGTGTCAAATAAATGTATCCATACCTTGAATAATCGTTAATAAATGTGACAAAATATTCAAAGCCACCTCTAGCTTGGATAGTCATGGGTCCACACAAATCAGAATAATCTAATTCCAACACATCTTTGGCCCTATGCCCCTTTACTGTAAAAGGCCTTTTGGTCATTTTACCTTCCAAGCAGGATTCACAGACTGGTAGTACCTCCACTTCCAATGAACTCAAAGGTCCATCTTCAACCAGTCTTTGAAACCTTCCTAGGTTAATATATCCCAATCGCAAGTGCCAAAGATATGTTTGGTTCATACAAGAAGGTTCTTTTCTCTTATTTAAGTTAGATGACATATTATTCATTTCCATAAGTTGCATTATGGGCGAAATAGGATTAATGACATACAAATTATCAACCAATGCACCAGAACAGATAAAATGTTTATTCTTTCTAATAACAATATTGTCATTAAAATAAACTGAATATCCATCCTTAACTAACATAGAAACAGAAACTAAATTCCTTCTACGTGAAGGTGCATAAAGACAATCTCTCAATGTCAAAGACTTACTTCTACCAAAAGATAAAGTAACATCTCCTAATGCAACGACCGATACTTTTGTAGCATCACCCATGAACAAGCATATCTCTCCATCACTGAGCCGTCTGGTTTCCTGGAACCCCTGCAATGTATTGCAGACATGATTAGTGGCTCCTGTATCTACATAGTAGGTGGCGGTAGATAACACCGCTAAACATGTTTCAACTACTAGTAAATAAGATATACCTTCTTTGTTCCCTTGTTTGAGAAGTGAAAATTCAGTCTTCCAATGTCCTGACCCTTTGCACTTGAAACATTTGCCTTTCGGCTTTTTTACCGCGCCTTGAGGTCCCATGCCCTTCTTTGCTGAGTTTGCCTGTTTCTGAATATTATTATTCTTCTTACCGCCTTTTGGCTTAGAAGTAGAAGTCTTTTCAGAAACAAAAACATGACCACTCTGCCTAAAGAGAGATTCAGCATCCTATAGCTCTTTTGTAAGTTCTGCCAAACTATACAACCTTTTGTTCATATCGTAATTAAGGCAAAAATTGTTATAACTTTTAGGCAGAGTCCCGAGAATGATATCGACCTGGGATTTCCTATCGATTTCAGCTCCAAGGATCTCCATCTCATTCAGATGACCCATCATCTTGAGAACATGATCCCTTACTGGTGTACCCTCAGCCATTTTTGTATTCATCAAACATTTCATAGCAAACTGTCTAGCTGCTCTACTCTGATGTCCGAAGAGTTTTTTGAGGTTGTACATCATGTCATAAGCAGTGGCCATGGTCTGATGCTGATGTTGCAGTACATTTGACATAGATACCAGAATGTAACACCGCGCCATCTCATCTGCCTTTTTCTACTTCTTATAAGCCTCTTTGACCTCTTCATCAGAGTTAGCATAAGGCTTAGGTGGGCATTCCTCAACAAGTACATATTTATACTCCTTAGTAGTCAGAATAATATCCAAATTACGTTTCCAGTCAATATAATTAGGTCCAGTAAGTTTATTTTCTTTAAAAATTACCATAAGTGGACTGAAAGAACCTATTTTTTTAAAATCCTGAGAATCACATAAATAAAATTATGTAGGACAAAAAAACTTTTTGAATTAACTAAATATTGATTGCCTCAAAACAATAATAAGAAATTTACCAACACCTTGAACACCATGAATTTAGCATGCCACGATAGTGTGGACATATACAAATTCAACTTTGTTCAAGTAGGTTTTTCTTATTAATTTTACTATCATGTCAACATAACTTTATGACAAATAAAATTAATATGCTGGTCTTACTCTAGTCATACAAATAATAGCAGTGACTCCGATGGGGAGGATACCATTATTTGTATCTAAGTGTATACCATTACTTAATAATATGTCCATTACCTTGTAATGAGTTCCTTCAGATGGAGAAATGAACACATACTAGGTAACTTTCTACAATTATCCCTAAGTAAGTTTGTACTGGTGATCCATAATTATACTTATCCGATATGGAGGAAAGCACTAAAGCCAACACGCAAGTATAATTATATCACCTACAAACCAGTAATAGAGACCATAGGATTTATACTACATAAATATCCTCTCCTACTTAGTTATTAAACAATGAGAGTTTTTCTACTAGTTGATATTATGTCCATGTTGTCCATTATTAATGTATGCTTGGTTTTTCAAAAAAAAAACCACACAAAAATAAACATGCATAATCAGAAAAAGCAAAGTGACAAAAATAAGAGAAAATATCCAACTATTATGGTCAGAAACAGCTACCACCGCCATCACGATTGATCAAAAATAATTAAAATTACATCAATCCTATGCCTTCCGAAGAAGTTCACACATAATCTAGATTGAAAAATTAAAATAATAAGCACGATCAACCCTCGTAATTTTAATTACATCCACAGCAACAACAACATCCATGACATGTCTATGGTTTAAACAACACAATCAAAAACATGCATTGGACCATAATAGTTGGATCTAAGATGCTTGTAAAACCGAGTTAGAACATATCTACATCTACCGACTATTACACAGTGTAGGTTTTATTGGACAACATGGACGTATCAATCAATACGTAGATCAAAAGTGGCTCTGATACCAATTGATGGAACTGGGGATTCCCAGGACCCTTCCTTTGGTGTGCGTATTGATCGATAGAAAGTTAAACAGATCTAATACGTGTTCTACCCCTTCATAGGCGGAAAGTAGGGTTCACGAATTATACCTGCGGTAGAAAGGAGACAAGTAATTCCTGGCAATCTCGAGCGGACGACCCCATGATCTTCTGCACGTATTCCTTCCTCGAGTTGGACGTCGTGTGGGCGATGATCTCCCAACATTTTTTTCTCCTTGGCAGCCCTCTCTTTCTCTCCTTACGTAAATCACGAATTTAGAGAAAGTTTCAGATTTCTGATCAGTAATCTGGCGGCCAGAAAATAGAGGATGTATATAGGCTACGACAGGGATCATGAGAAGAAATTAGGGTTAGGCCTCCTAACGGATCTGGATATACCATGTTCAGCCCGAACAGACAATCCAGGCCCATTAACAATAGTTCGGTCTACTAATGAGCTATTGTTGCACTACCTCCCTAATCCCAAATTATGTTTGTAGGTTCCTTTTATTATATGCTCGTTTGGCTTCCCATGTTAAGATATCGTATGTCCGTCGATCAAATTAAGTTACTGACAACTATATTGATTCGACATCTTTTATCCTTAAGTAGTACCGCTCAACATTATTTGTCATGTCGGATATAATCCACCTGCAGAGTTTACATGACAATCCTTATGAGCTCCTTAAGGGGACATCATCAACCCGATGTATCAGGACATGGATTCCATTTATAATCAACAACCCATCATACATACAATATTATTACCCAATTCATAGAGGTTGTTGATCCATAATGAATCTCTCTTTTATGAGTCAAAGTAATGCACACTGCATATACATGTCCATTATTATATCCGGATTGAGAGCATAAGCATCCATAATAACATAGGTGTTTGTTCTCTTATGTAGTCAGTACAAAGAGAACAACCTCAAGTGGTCATGTTCAATACACACAAAGTGTACTAGTGTAAACCTATAGTCAAGATAGACTAATACCAGATTACACTACAACCTTTCCAATAGATTGTCCAAGTCCATCTAGGTTGTATTTGTAAACTCTATAGGGAACTGATAATATGATCTTCTGTGTGACGCCACACACCATATTATCTTCAATATAGAATATCAGACATTTGCATTAACACTTACAATGAATACAATATGCAAACATTTGCCCATATGATTCTCATTCAAAATTTAAGGAAATAAGGTTGCTACAAAAGTGAAGCTTTTAGTATATAACCCTAACACAATATGCCTCCCAGTCTTGGACCTCCTGGTGCTGAGTAGTGTCCTGCTCCTTCCTCTTCCAAAAAAAGAAAACAAACAACTTCAATGACACCCGGGACACACAAAGAACCTATAGAGAGAAGTAGGTGTGGGCTCATATTAGCAAATGCGTTATCAAAGAAGCACAAGAAGTAGAAAAGAATGGAAAAAAGTGGTGGTAGAGGCATTGAAGGCTAAGTGTAAGTATTTTGGGCAAATATTTGCTTGTGATACTAGGGTTGGTGGCACTAGTACCTAGAGTAAACACATTCTTAATGTGTATAAGAAGTACATGCCCACTGAAGACTAGCAACAAAAGGTGCTTGGTATTAGTATTGGAGGTGATGGTAATGTCAAGAGCTTACTTACTTGTAGAGGGTGGAGCCAAGAGGCAAGTGTGAAAGCTATTGTGGAATTCATAGTTATTACTGAGAAGTCATTTAGTATTGTGAAAAAGAAAGAGTTTAAGTAGATGACGAGTATAGTACACCCTAGGTTATGTGTTCCCTCTCGAAGAACATTGTTAGGGAATTGTGGAGGATGTATGATGACATAAAAGCGGATTTGAAGAAGGATATATGCAACTATAGGGTGACTTTGACCACCAATACATGGTCGAGTGTGCAAAATATCAACTATATAGTGTTAACAACTTATTTTGTGGATGATGATTGGAAGATGCACAAGTGGATTCTCAATTTCTGTTCAATTCCAAGTCATAAAGGCAAAGAAATTGGTAAAAGGATTAAGCAGTGCTTAGTTGAGTGGAAAATTGAGAAGATTATGTGTATATCAGTTAACAATGCTTCGACTAATAAGGTGGCAACAGAATAGGTTGTTGGAAAGTTGAAAAAATAGCTTAACTCATTCTTAGCTTAGAGGAGAAGTATGTGTCATGCCCCAGAACCAGAATACTGGAAAGCGGAAGACAGACACAGTCAGCTACGTACATTGAAGTGTAACCCACCTCGATATACGGTCACGGCTGTCTAGATGCATGAGGGTTTAACTACAAGCCAACCGTCTCTTATGGTCAAGAACAAGTCTACGGTCTTAATCTCAAGCAAGCAAGTAAATGTTACAAGATATTAGATCATCAGACATACAAGGTAAGGCGTCCCAAATATTACATATTCAGATGATCATGAAGCTAGTTATACGACATGCGAAGACTAGTAAGAGTTCAAGTCATACATGATCAACCCTAGGATTTGTCAATCATGTTACAACCCTTAGACAGACAAAAGTAAGTTTTAACACGAGCTAACACTTGTTCGGTGGCTAAATGCCTCAAAAGAATAATTTACAATAGAGCGGAGAATAAAAGAAGAAAACACACTCGTTGCCAGGGTTACGCCTGTTGTTCACCATTTGGCTAGAAGACAGGTAGATCCTCGGGTGCTACTCCAAAATTTGGCCATACAAAACCAGCTGGGTCAGAACCCAGAAGAGCAAGTGCCACAAGGGAGGCTTCACTAAAGGACTAAAACCAGTATATAAGCACATAAACACATAAATGATAACGAAAGACATGAGTTAGATAGGGTGATAAACGATAAGATAACTAATAGAATATTTCGGTAACCAAGTTACAACCCGCAAACCAAACAAAGATCGGGGTTGTAACCCTTCACCTGAACAGAACCTAGTCTTCAATCATTTATCGACCAGAGTAAAGCATAACAGTAATGTACTGAAGTAATCATAGATTGGCACCATCTAGACAAGACTAGACTGGACTCCATCCATCAATCACGGCCAAACAATGAGTACGACTTGATAATTTAACTAACTAGGGTTATCACAAGCCTAGTTACTACAAGATGCAATGAGTTGTTCCAGCAGTCACAAGTCCTGCAGACTATCCAGTTATCCTTCCACAGGTTGAGAGAGTTGATTAGGTAACTTTGTGGTGCAACATATGACAGTGTGCTAAAAATGTGCCATACTCGTCGGCAGGCTACAAGTTTACTTGAGGTGCCCAGATAATGGGATTGCCTATGACTAGGAATTCTCTTTGTGATCTACATGATCAAACTAGTCATTAACATAGTCAGATTCAGTATGAATCCCTGACCGTAGAAATCAGAAATTCATGTCCTAGATATGATGCAAGATGGGACATATAGTTTGTACAGACACAATCAAGAGAAATCACCCACGGTGTCAAGACGAGAGTTACTTGTTAATTGTCAAGATTACTTGTCAAGACTGTGCCACCACGGTACATGTCATGTTTACTTGTTACTTGTTAAGAGTGCGCCACGACGGGCCACTGTTAGAGTTATCATGTCAAGGGGCTTGTCAAGAGTGCGCCTCAACGGGCCACTATCAAGAGTTATCATGTTAAGCCATATTGCCATGTCGTATTCATGTATGCCAAGAATTTACTGGTCAAGAGTGCGCCACGACAGGCTACCGAAAGAGTTATCCAGGAGTATACATGTCATGTTAAGATCATGCTTAAAGTCCAGAGTACATAGGAAACACGAATAATATATTATACAAGGCCATCATGGAAGATGCCCAACATGCTCAAAGGTCACAACTTACACTAAGGACCATGGGGTCAAGCATGGAGAAAGTAACATAAATTATCATGGCAAAAGGAAGGGGGCCAGGGACAACATGCGCCGAAGGAAAGCATGCGCCAGGGCAGTATGCGCCCAAAGCATCATGCGCCCATAAACAGGCATGCGCCCAAAGAAGCATGCGCCCGAAGGAAGCATGCGCCTAAAGAGCATGCACCCGGGTTCTTGTACTATGGAAGGGCATGCGCCCAAGAGTGCATGCATCCAAGAGTGCATGCGCCCACATGATGAGATAGGGTGCACTATAAGACAAGCCTGGTGACTTGCCTCCATGGCTATGTGGGCGCATACCAATAGCTATTTGCCCAAGCAGAATGAAACATAATGCCTCAGACACATATCAGAGACTATGCGTCCACGCAGGAGGAAAAGCTTTGGGCGCATATCAAGAGCTATTTCCCCAAGCAGAAGAATACAGGGTGCCTTGGGCGTATATATAGTGCTATGCGCCCAAAGGAAAGGCTACGGTGGGCGCATAAAAAGAGCTATGCGCCCAACACTGTTCTTTTTCTCCATGCCGAGAGCATGAGTTCATAGAACCCATGAACTTCCCAAGTTTATAAATCCCTCAAAACAACTCGAAATCGGGATATTCAAAGGTCTAAATTTGGTAGAACGAGATTCTCTACAACATGGAACAATCAAAACTCAAAAATAATGAAGTTTGATAGATCAAAATCCAAGAAAACCAAGATTTGAGTAAACTTAGATCTACAAGGTTTTATCCACCAAAACCAAAAATACTAAATACTAAAGAGTCATAAAATATGTAAGGAGGACATTGGAATAATAAAACATGAGATCTCTCATGAAGCAAGATTACACTTGCCTAAGTGTTTGGGAGAAAATAAATGAAGAAGAAAAGTAGATAAAGAAACAAATAAAAGTAAAGGAGGAGAGAGAAAGGGGTTGGGTTATATAGAGGGTTCAACATGATGAACCATCTTGACCCAAACCAAACAAAAATAAATCAAGCCAAGCTAAACCAAGACCAAACCATGCTAGACAAGTCAAAATACGGGTCAGAAATCCGTACACGCATACTGAAAATACGTATAACGGAAAATGGGAGTGATAACTCTACCCACCTTAAAAGAATTCCATCATCAGAATTTAATCAAGAGGCTAGAGATGTCGAGACAAGCTATACTAATCACAAGCAATCTACGACTAGCAGTCAATCAAGCAATCCTTCATACAAGCTAGGAATTAAAGGCATAAGGCATAAGGAAGACATGAGTGAAACATGTGTGGATATCGCGATCGGATATCATCCTCACGCTCCCAAGTTGACTCACCCAAAGAGTGATGACCCTAAGCAGCGCGGACTAAACTAATAGTCTTGTTCTTGAGGACCTTCTCTCTTCGGTCCAATATGGATACGGGCCTTTCCTCATACGAAAGGTTGGTACCAACAACCAATTTTGAATGATCACGGACATAACTCGGATCCGAGATATACCGTTACAGGATACATGAAATATGTCATGTACCTCACGTAACGACGGCGGAAGAGCGAGACGATATGACACATCACCTACTCGCTCAAGAATATCGAACGACCCTATATACCTAGGACTAAGCTTTCCCCGTACGCCAAAATGAATAACGCCATGGTTATGCAAGATCCTAAGGAATACGTGGTCGCCGATAGAAAATTCAAGGAAACGCCGATGAGAATCGGCCCACTAACGCTGGCAATCTTGTGTAACTCGAAGATGATCTCCGACTTGTCTGACCACCTCGATAGTCTGCGTAACCATCTCTGGACCAAGCATCTGCCTCTCGCCTATATCATCCCATGCAAACGGGAATATGCACTTTCTGCCATACAATGCCTCAAATGGTGCCATCTGGATACTGGCCTAAAAACTGTTGTTATAGGAGAACTCTACTAGATGCAGGTGATATTTCCACGAACCATCGAAGTCAAGCGTACAAGACCGTAACATATCTACAAGAGTCTGGATCGTGCGTTATGACTGGCCATCTGTTTAGGGATGATAAGCTGAACTAAACTTGAGACGAGTTCCCACGCTTTCTTTTTAAGGTGGGTAGATTTGTAGCTCCCCTTCCCAAAAATTCTTGAAATATTTTTATTTTATTTTAAATAACGATTTTAGAATATTATAAATGAATATTTATAGTTAATTAATACGGTAGATGACTTTAGCCATAGTGGAGTTTTGGAGTACAAGACGACTAGGAATCATGGCACAGATAGTGCAGTGGCGTGCTTTGACTAGTGTATTAGTCATGCTAAGGAAGGCCGAGCCATAGTGATATCCTAACTAAGAAAACCAAGCCAAGTTACAACTTAACCCTATAGAATGTTTTAATTATTTATTAATTATAATATTGACATGTAGGAGACCGTTTATGTCGATTTAGCCCGAGCTGGGCCCGAACCGAATCCAAGCCTTCGTAGGTATGTAGTGAGATCAAATACACCCATGTAGACATATTTCAAGTAGATGCAATGCCTAGTATTGGTATATTAAATTTCGTTATTATTATTATTATCTTTATTGGGATTATTATTTAATATTATTATTTTATTGGTTATATTATTCTATTGTCAAATATATATTATATATGTGTGAATGTGAATGTATGTATATATAAATGTATATGTATATGTATATGTATATATATATATATATATATATATATATATATATATATATATATATATATATATATATATATATATATATATATATATATATATATATATATATATATATATATATAAATATATTATACGTGTGTGTATGGATATACATATATATAAATAGATATTATGCATACGTGTGCAGGCATAGAAGCATATACATAAATATGTGTGTTTGTGTACATAAATATATGCATAAATATATATGTGTGTATATAGATATTATTTTGTTATATATATATATATATATATATATATATATATATATATATATATACAGAATTAATAGATATAGAAATATGTGTATAGATATTTATACGTATACGAATATATATAGGTATAAATGTGTAGTGTATATAAATCTAAAATATATATATATATAAATGTGTATATGTATATATATCTAAAATACATATGGATAAATTTATAGTGAGTATATATATAGATACATATATTGCTAATATGGAAAAGGGAAAAAGAAAAGAGAAACAATGAAGCAGTGGTGGCCCTCAGCCTTGGGCTCAGCCCCATCCAAACTTACTAAACCAAAGCCACCCCCAGCCCGCACAGTGCAAGCCGGCCCAACCTTGCTGCCAAGCTTCCAAACACTGCGAACCCGAGCAGAGAGCCACAACCCGCGTATATAACAGAGAGGAAGAGATCGAAATTGTCGAAAACCCTAGCACGCCGTCACCTTCCCCACGCGACACCAGGCCCGGCACGCTGCCCAGGCGGTCGTGCGGCGCCGCAGCCACCGCCGGCCGTGCGGCAGGAGGCCGTACGCCCGCAGGCGCACGCACATGCGCGGGGTTGAAAGACATCAGTACAGTCGCAGAGCCAACTTCGTGGCCAGAGTTCTCCCTCCTCGGTTGACGATACGTCGTCCCGATTGCTCAGGTACGACTACAACATAACCGTCTCGAATCCCAGTTGTTAGATTTTGAAATAGTCGTGCGACCGACCCAAGAAATCGATACGAGACCGAAAACCTGTCCAGAAATAGGGTATATAACAGCCCATTCATCCCAGTTTGACGATCGATTCTGATCGATCCAGTACCATATTAGAAAAATTATTTGAAGGCACTTTTAGACAACATATAGGGCTTCATAGTTCTTTTTGTGGATTTGGAAATCATCGACTACGCGTCGAGAAATCGAATCCCAAAGTTTCCCAAAAACCTATTTTAAAAACTAGAAAATTGTTCGATACGACGTGTGTCCCACCAAACCGGGCGACGTGGTCGCGAACCAAAAGCATCAAAAGGTGCGTAACGGTTTTGTGGTCTTGTGGGCTTTGACAGAATTCAAATTGGTCGCGTGTGCGCGACGAATTTGGTGCGTATCCGTCGAAATTCACCGTATCGTGCACTTTGCAAATTTCCCAATTACTTTGTGCACGCTTGTCAGATCGAGACGAAACTTGCTCCATCAGGACCGTATCATTTTTCTGGTCCTGTATGCTAAGTTTGGTCCAATTCTGAGATAGTTGAATCGTACGTCATTTTGCGGGCCCCACGGAACTACTCAACGGGCGATTTTGTGCACGGCCCATCGGAATCCAACTCTAGACATACGGTTGGATTCGTATCGGAAAATTGGATCCGTAGACATGTAGTTTGACGACTTTAGAGACCGTTGACTTTGGCACGCTTTTCGGTGCAAAGTGGGTCCAACGACAGACACCGTTTTGGTCCAAAGTTACCGTTTTGCCCCTGTATCCAGAATTGGACTTAAGGACAGGCAATCCTAGCTATTTTGACTATTCTAAGAACATTGGTAATATTTATTTTAGCTTTTGGGGACTGTTGTATGGGTTTTGACTATTGTGGCATATTGAGTGGTTCAGATTGTCGGTTTCACCAACAGAGGACCACAGGCGAGTACATTCTCTGATCTTTTCATACTTCTTTGGATATGTTCTCTTATTATTGACTAGTATACTTGATGCTGACACGATGTTCACACGGATTAGTACCCTCTGGATCTTTCCATACGATGTTATCCTCTCGGATACATCGAGTATGTCATGTTCATGTACTTTATCATGGCCATCATGTACTCCATGTATTCATATTTATCCATGTGCACTCATATGTTATTCATGTACACTCATGACCATATGAGCTCCATGTATACAGTACTTGATATCCATGTGCAATAACATAACATGTATTGATCCTTGTGTATTGATTGGGGGCAGGGAGAGTGTGTTTGGTTATGTGATCATTATCCCCAGTAGTTGTATCCATGTGCACTCCATAGCTGTATCCATGTGCAACCCAGACCGTTTATATAACCAATTCATGCTCTAAATCACGTAGAAGGTTACATTTCTCTATTTATCATATTATGTCTCATTTTATAGTCTCTCTCTTGTTGACTTTCTTTACAGCGATTCATGTATAGTTTTCTATAGCTTGCTTTATATGTCCATTCCTGCTATGAACTGTTGTGAGAGATATGTGCTCGTTCCATTCCTGACTGGAAACCAATATTTTTCAGGTTTAGCCGCGATCACTATTAGCACTGGGAAGACATGGATATGCTGAGGCCGACCTAGATAGTGGAACTAGTTGTCATTTTCATTAATCGTGAGAACTTGTATTTTCCTTTAATTATAAATGTTGTAACAAATTTAGAAATATGAATGAGCAGCAAATATTATATTTTGAGCATTTATTTCTTGCGGGCTTGACAGCGTTCTACCGTCGACTCTGCGGCGTAGGCTGGCTTGGACACGTCTCGTATCCGAAAAAGCGGGTGCGGGTCGTGACAAGTTTTTGTGGTGGCCCATGCAAGTCCGTCTTCGTAAATTATGCGAACTCGCGGTAGTACCATATTAGTCGTACTGCTGCGAGCCCGCGCCCAGGAAATGCTCATTCACAAATAGATTTAAAATGATTTAAGAGGATAATTAGGACTAGGAGTCCCTTGTTCAAATTGACCGTTGGGTAGTTAAGGTTATTAGATAGGCCATACAATTTAGATAACTTGCTAGATCCCTATAGGTACACTATCACTTTTGATATGACAATGTGATCCAATGCGAGTATACTATTCGCTTGGTATGTTAGGCTTGCCTAGAATTAAGGCGTTGATTTTGATAAACAGTTCAATTTTCTTTTTAGATATAAATCTTATATCATAAGATTAGAATTGCCTGTTTTAAATTCTATTTTTGCTATAAGGAATTGGTTTATAAATACTGATTCTTTTATTTGTATAAAATCTCGAGGTAGACCGATTCGAGATTTCCATCAACCATTGAAATACATATGAAATAGATACTAGAATGTTTGTATTTCTTTCGTATTTAGTTAGCCCCCATGTTAAGTCTTTTATTTTAAATGTTATGACTGCTAGGACAATTTCCTACGCTCTATTTTTAGTCAACTTGTTTGAATCTCTAGAGGCTCATGAATTTTTACTGTTATAGTTAAAGGAATATTAGTTAACTAATAATGAGTAGACAACAGCGCACTGTCGTCAATTATTTGAGAGTGGGGAATGTGGGTTCACTGCAGCCAGCAGCACACTGGCAAGGCACAACCCATAGAAATGAAATCATTCAGAAGAATCATAGTCTATGGAACATTGCTAAAACTATGTCCTAGTTGACCACTTTAGATCTTAGATACTCTTGTGTCAATATAAGGTAGAGTGCCTGATAGCATATCACCTCTGAATCACGGAACCAAGGGTTTACCCCAACCAGAGTAATACGGGCGAGGCAAAATTCTCGGTAAAAGGACTTCAGGCGTGATTGTCAGTTTAGGATACTATAGAGGATAGGAAATATCCTGTATGCCCCTTAAGACCCAAAGCCAAAATAGTAAAAGTTCTGTAAGTTTGATAACCTGCCTCCCAACCTAGTATCCTGTGGCCCTTGTGATATATTAACAAGGAATTAACTGACACTAATAGGTTTACTTAGAAAATAGAACTCAGAAGTCCATAACCCATTAGTCGACCAAGGCCTTAGAGGTAGAAAGATTATAGGAAGACTGTATAAGCAAGAACACTAGGTAAGATTTTGATTATCTCAAAACTCGAACTACTATCTCCTCCTTCCAAAACTCTCGCGTACTTATATTTTGACTACCTTGACCAATGCCGCTATTACAACCTAGTTTTGCAAGCTTACTCTTTCATCGAGCTTGATTCGAGACGTATGATTATTGGGGACGCCCGCTAACATATTGTCTAAACAGAATCATTGTATTACGGTCTGATCAACCATGATGCATTGGTTCGCTTTTCATCTAATTACCCTACGTGGATTGAGATGTAGATGTCTCTAGGATCTCATCCGTGACTGCTTTGACAATTCTCCTTGAATTATACATTCGCCTTGGAATCGCGTAATTGTATTCAATGACATCTCTCTTGAACTCTTTATTATTTTTGTCTTTCACTGATTGGAAAGGCGAAAGCTCGTAATTGATAGATGGATACCGAGTATCCCCATGACTATGGTGGTTGTATACGCAAGTGTAGCTACCATCGGCCAGTCCTGTGACAGGAACCTTGCTTTGAGTTACTCGACCTTCAAACTAATATTGGGACCTTCTAACCATCTGAATTTGAGGAATGATCCTTGACTTGACTTAATTGTATCTACCGTATCTCGTACGTCGTGCCTTATTCTTTATTAGCAAGAGTCGATGTGCAATATCCGGACTTTGAAATTCTTTTAACCTTATTTTTAAGGTGGGTAGCCTGTAAGCCCTAAAATTTTAGGATATACGAGGATTACCGATTGATTAGGATAATTTTATTAGGATGATAATTAGTGCCCCTTGGACTCCCACTTTCCACCTAGATCATTTTGTGTCCCCGGCCGTGCCATTAATATTCGGAGCACGAGACCAGTTGTTACCTTCCAACAAATTTTATGTGTAAGACCTAGACGAGTCCACCTTCATCTAGGTATATCATGTCCCACTCAAACTCGTCCTCTTGTACTCTATTTTTATGGTACGACTTTTAGGTAAAAGGACTAGCTATAACATTTACTATAGTACCGATACACTTTCCAACCTCCATTAGAGCCTTAACCACGACACCATTCCTTCGACCCAATATATGGTTGTGATCTACTCGAAGCCCATTACACACATGCCACTAGTGTGCCACCCAACCTAGGCTCAAGTGCTACTTAAACACAAAAGTCACTGAAGGCTTATTTTTGGGCTTGAGGGACCTAGCTAACTAACTTGACTGGCAACTAGCTCAACCCCTTGGGTAGAAACCTATTCTAGGGTACCCTAGCCTAGTAGACATAACTTTATCTTGGGATCTTGTTCAGTCAATATGGATTAAAATCCAAGGTTCATACAACCAACGATTGATGTCCAATTAAGGAACCCATTAAGACCCAGTAGAACCCACCCAAGCATACCACCAAATTTGGATTACAAAATCGAACTATTTGATATAGGTCCCTATACCATTATGTAGTCTCCACCTCGTGGAATGTGAAGTCATTCGTAACCCTTATTCTATCTACCTAGAAGTCGCGATACGATCTTGTAGTGCACCTTTATCCCTTACTTGTGTGTTTAAATAAACACAGAATAGATCACAATCTTGATTTCATAAATTCTGTTCTATTTTGGAATCCTGTTTAGAGTAACTTCGAGAACGGGATTTATGTATTGCATGGATTGCAAACCCCTCTAAGAAATAAGTGTTCTTCGACTTAGCAAGTGACTGGACTAGAGTAGCCCAATCTAGCAAACAAGTCAGTGGTTCGTAAACACCTTTTTAGCTGTACCGTCGAAAACTCTCTACCCCTCTTGAAACTTCATAGTTTCTCTTGATTATCCTCCCTAATCTTCCTGTCCTGCCTATTTCAGAAGACGAATGGTCATGCTTACTAGAATTTGCCAATATTCTTAGCTACTTGTGTAAATTACTGCTTGCTAAGTTCGGGTTGCTTGGTAGATACGAGAGGATTATACATACCATATGCCTAGATATTTGTTGGTAGGATTGTTAGCACCAGTTAGAAGATTTTAAGATTTTAGTGTGAGGAGTAGTATGACCAAAGGTGGGTAGAAGTCCTCGAGATTTCGTAAATACCAAATGATTAGAGAAGGCTATAAAATATATATATATATTTTTTTGAAATTAAATTTGAGGAGATTAAGATAATAGTAGACTTGAATTTTAAAGAATAGCCATGAATTAGAATTTCGAGGACGAAATTATTTTTAAGGTGGGTAGATTTGTAGCTCCCCTTCCCAAAAATTCTTGAAATATTTTTATTTTATTTTAAATAGCGATTTTAGAATATTATAAATGATTATTTATAGTTAATTAATACGGTAGATGACTTTAGCCATAGTGGAGTTTTGGAGTACAAGATGACCAGGAATCATGGCACAGATAGTGCAGTGGCGTGCTTTGACTAGTGTATTAGTCATGCTAAGGAAGGCCGAGCCATAGTGATGTCCTAACTAAGAAAACCAAGCCAAGTTGCGACTTAACCCTATAGAACGTTTTAATTATTTATTAATTATAATATTGACCTGTAGGAGACCGTTTGTGTCGATTTAGCCCGAGCTGGGCCCGAACCGAATCCAAGCCTTCGTAGGTATGTAGTGAGATCAAATACACCCATGTAGACATATTTCAAGTAGATGCAATACCTAGTATTGGTATATTAAATTTCATTATTATTATTATCTTTATTGGGATTATTATTTAATATTATTATTTTATTGGTTATATTATTCTATTGTCAAATATATATTATATATGTGTGAATGTGAATGTATGTATATATAAATGTATATGTATATGTATATATATATATATATATATAAATATATTATACATGTGTGTATGGATATACATATATATAAATAGATATTATGTACGTGTATATATATATAAATATATATATGCGTACGTGTGCAGGCATAGAAGTATATACATAAATATGTGTGTTTGTGTACATAAATATATGCATAAATATATGTGTGTATATAGATATTATTTTGTTACATATATATATATATATATATATATATATATATATATATATAAATATACATATATATATATATATATATATATATATATATATATATATATATATATATATATAATAGATATAGAAATATGTGTATAGATATTTATACGTATACGAATATATGTATTGGTATAAATGTGTAGTGTATATAAATCTAAAATATATTTATATATATAAATGTGTATGTGTATATATATCTAAAATACATATGGATAAATTTATAGTGAATATATATAGATACATATATTGCTAATATGGAAAAGGGAAAAAGAAAAGAGAAACAATGAAGCAGTGGTGGCCCTCAGCCTTGGGCTCAGCCCCATCCGAACTTACTAAACCAAAGCCACCCCCAGCCTGTACAGTACAAGCCGGCCCAACCTTGCTGCCAAGCTTCCAAACCCTGCGAACCCGAGCAGAGAGCCACAACCCGCTTATATAACAGAGAGGAAGAGATCAAAATTGTCGAAAACCCAAGCATGCCGTCACCTTCCCTACGCGACCCCAGGCCCGGCGTGTCGTCCAGGCGGTCGTGCGACACAGCAACCACCGCCGGCCGTGCGGCAGGAGGCCGCGCGCGCAGGCGCACGCACATACGCGGGGTAGAAAGACAGCAGTGCAGTCGCAGAGCCAACTTCGTGGCCAGAGTTCTCCCTCCTCGGTTGACGATACGTCGTCCTGATTGCTCAGGTACGACTACAACATAACCGTCTTCGAATCCCAGTAGTTAGATTTCAAAATAGTCGTGCGACCGACCCAAGAAATCGACACGAAGTCGACCGAAAATCTGTCCAGAAACAGGGTATATAACAGCCCATTCATCCCAGTTTGACGATCGATTCTGATCGATCCAGTACCATATTAGAAAAACTATTTGAAGACACTTTTAGAAAACATATAGGGCTTCACGGTCCTTTTTATGGATTCGGAAATCATCGACTACGCGTCGAGAAATCGAATCCCAAAGTTTTCCAAAAACCTGTTTTAAAAACTTGAAAATTGTTCGATACGACGTGCGTCCCGCCAAACCGGGCGACGTGGTCGCGAACCGAAAGCATCGAAAGATGCGTAACGGTTTCGTGGTCGTGTGGGCTTTGACGGAATTCAAATTGGTCGCGTGTGCGCGACGAATTTGGTGCGTATCAGTCGAAATTCACCGTATCGTGCACTTTATAAATTTCTCAATTACTTTGTGCACGCTCGTCAGATCGAGACGAAACTTGTGCCATCAAGACCGTATCGTTTTTCTGGTCCTGTATGCCAAGTTTGGTCCAATTCTGAGACAGTTGAATCGTACGTCGTTTTACGGGCCTCACGGTCCCACTTAACGGGCGATTTTGTGTACGTCCTGCCGAAATCCAACTCTGGACATACGGTTGGGTTCGTATCGGAAAATTGGATCCGTAGACATATAGTTTGATGACTTTAGAGATCGTTGACTCTGGCACGCTTTTCGGTACAAAGCGGGTCCAACGGCGGACAACGTTTTGGCCCGAAATTACCGTTTTACCCCTGTGTCCAGAATTGGACTTAAGGATAGACAATCCTAGCTATTTTAACTATTCCAAGAACATTGGTAATGTTTATTTCAGCTTCCGGGGACTGTTGTAAGGGTTTTGACTATTGTGGCACATTGAGTGGTTCAGATTGTCGGTTTCACCAGCAGAGGACCACGGGCGAGTACATTCTCTGATCTTTTCATACTTCTTTGGATATGTTCTCTAGTTATAGACTAGTATACTTGATGTTGACACCATGTTCACACGGATTAGTACCCTCTGGATCTTTCTATGCGATGTTATCCTCTCGGATACATCGAGTATGTCATGTTCATGTACTTTATCATGGCCATCATGTACTCCATGTATTCATATTTATCCATGTGCAATCATATGTTATTCATATACACTCATGACCATATGAGCTCCATGTATACAGTAGTTGATATCCATGTGTAATAACATAACATGTATTGATCCTTGTGTATTGATTGGGGGCAGGGAGAGTATGTTTGGTAATGCGATCATTATCCCCAGTAGTTGTATCCATGTGCACTCTATAACTGTATCCATGTGCAACACAGACCGTTTACATAACCAATTCATGCTCAAAATCACGTAGAAGGTTACATTTCTCTATTTATCATATTATGTCTCATTTTATAGTCTCTCTCTTGTTGACTTTCTTTACAACGATTCATGTATAGTTTTCTATAGCTTGCTTTATATGTCCATTCCTGCTATGAACTGTTGTGAGAGATATGTGCTCGTTCCATTCCTGACTGGAACCCAATATTTTTCAGGTTTAGCCGCGATCACTCTTAGCACTAGGAAGACATGGGTATGCTGAGGCCGACCTAGATAGTGGAACTAGTTGTCATTTTCATTAATCGTGAGAAATTGTATTTTCTTTTAATTATATAGGTTGTAAATGTTGTAACAAATTTAGAAATGTGAATAAGCAGCAAATGTTGTTTTTTGAGCATTTATTTCTTGCGGGCTTGACAGCGTTCTACCGTCGACTCTGCGGCGTAGGCTGGCTTGGACACGTCTCGTATCCAGAAAAGCGGGTACAGGTCGTGACACATTCTGTAGACTCTCTCTGACACTGGTGCCGTTCCTGGAAGCAAATTAATGGTGAACTCTATCTCTCTCTGGGGGCATGTCTGGAAGCTCTTCGGGAAATACATCAGGAAACTCTTTTACTACTCTGGGAAACTGAACTGCTACTGCTACTGCCATCCGCAAGACTGGTGGAGAAGGTTCTACTTCGCCTCTGAAAAATAAAAACTCTGGTTCGCCTGGAATACCAAAAATAATCCTGCTAATATGGCAGTCTATTCTTGCGTATTGATCCTTCAACCAATCCATTTCTAGAACCACATCATAGTCGGCCATCGGAAATTCTATTAATCTAGCGAAAAACTCTCTACCGCTAACTACGATTTGATATGAGAAAAAGACTCTATCTACCCCCACAAGACGGTTACTAGTAAGTATATTGAGCCTTATTGATAATGACTCGGGCTCCAGTCCTATCCGTGTAGCAAATCGTACAGACATAAATGATTACGATGTACCCGAATCAAATAATACCGATACTGGAAAAGAGTTGACGAGAATGGTCCCTGCCACCACCTTACCTGATGCCAATTCTTCTGCCACGGTCAGAGCCATAGCCTGACCTTGTCCTCTTAGTGCTGGTCCCCTCTGCTGGAAGCCTCTATGTCAGTTCTGAATCTGAGCTTGGGCATACTGTTGAGCCTGAGGTGGCAATGGCCTCGGAGGCTCGTACTGCTGCTGCACTAGTGCTAGACCCCTAACAAATGGACTGGTTAAGGTTGATGATGATAAACTGGCTCTATGCGGACAGGACCCTATCTTGTGATCCGGTGCCCCACAAGCCAAGCCCAATTCCTGTGTTCTGCGACAATCTGATACTACATGTCCAGGATTTCCACAATGAGAGCAGCCCATTGCGGAAGAATGCTTCTGCTTCTGCTGCTGAGGGTACGTCGTTGTTGAGTGCTGAACCGACGAAACTGTGGTCGCCCTCCTAGGAGCTCCAATAGTCAAAGCCCTAGCTACTGGGGCTGGTGCTGATGACTGGAATATCTGTCCATGGGACCTCTTCCTTCCTCCGGTTCGATCTACTATCCTCTGAGAAGTATACTCATGCCTCTTCGCTGCTCATAAGACGGCATCAAACGTCTAGTGCTCAAACTACTGCACTGATATAATGATCTCTAGGTGGAGTCCCAGCTGGAATTATTGCGCTCGGTCCAATTCGATTGCCACCAAGGTGGGAGCAAACCGACTAAGCCTTGAAAACTCGACCGCATATCCATCGACCATCCTTTCCATCTGCTTAAGATTAGTGAATCTCGTATGCAGATCATACCGAGCTACTGCATCAAAATACATTATCTGGAACTTGTCGCTGAATACAGTCCATAAGACATGCGTCACCAAACCAATTGCTAGTATCGCCCACCAGCTGCGGGCTAAGTCTAATAACTGCAGACGCACTACGGCCACCTTCTCATCGTCTAGAATTCTAGTAGCCTCCAGAATAACCTATATGTCCTGAAGCCAAGCATCGACAGCAATAGAATCTTCACTGCCATCAAAGAAGGGATGGTTCAGACGCTTGAAGCTGTTGGCCGCGTTGTTCCCTTGATAACCAACTCTGCCTATGGCTTCTTGTACTGTCTGGTGTAGGGCATCGCCCCGACGATCTTATGACGTAAGCAATTCCCTAATGAGTCCCACCAGGGTTCTATTGTTAGGGTCTGCAGGCTGGACTGGCTGAATCGGGGGCTCTGGGTTCCCAGAATACATGACTCGGGAAGCTGCTCCAGAGTGCTGGGCTTGGTCCCCAGGTTGTTGCTGGTTCACTAGAGGTGCTCGACCTTGCTGATCGGTAGGACCAGGAGCAATGCCACTGAAGAAATGACATGGGGAAAAATAAGGAAGGACCAAGATAGATCGAGGATATAAGCATGTGATCAGGTCAAGATTTTAGAAAGATTATAAGACACGAGTAGAGATCAAGGGCGAGTGCTGATTGAGACATCTATTTAGTGAAACCCTCACACATCTTGATTTACAAGACCTGCATTGGCAACCACTTAAATCGTGTCATGCCCCAGAACCAGAATACTAGAGAGCGGGGGACAGACACAACCAGCTACGTATATTGAAGTGTAACCCACCTCGATATACGGTCATGGCTGTCTAGATGAATGAGGTTTAACTACAAGCCAACCGTCTCTTATGGTAAAAAACAAGCCTAGTGTCTCAATCTCAAGCAAGCAAGTAAATGTTACATGATATTAGATCATCAAACATACAAGGTAAGGTATCCCAAACATTACATATTCAGATGATCATGAAGCTAGTCATACAAAATACGAAGACTAGCAAGAGTTTAAGTTATACATGATCAACCCTAGGATTTGTCAATCATGTTACATCCCATAGGCAGACAAAAGTAAGTTTCAACATGAGCTAACACTTGCTCGGATGCTAAACGCCTCAAAAGCAAAAATTTTAATAGAGCGGGGAACAAAAGAAGAAAACCCACTCGTTGCCAGGATTACGCCTGGTGTTCACCATTTGGCTGAAAGATAGGTAGATCCTCGGGTGCTACTCCAAAATCTGGCCATATAAAGCCAGCTGGGTCAGAACCTAGAAGAGCAAGTACCACAAGGAAGGCTTCACTAAGGACTAAAACCAGCATATTAGCACATAAAGACATAAATGATAACGAAAGACATGGGTTAGCGAAAATAGGGTGATAAACGATAAGATAACTAGAGGACTATTCCGGTAACCAAGTTATAACCCGTAAACCAAACAAGGACCTGGGTTTTAATCCTTCACCTGAACAGAGCTTAGTCTTCAATCATTTATCGACCAGAGTAAAGCATAATAGTAATTTACTGAAGTAATCATAGACGGGCACCGTCTAGACAAGACGATTGGACTACATCCATCAATCACGACCAAGCAATGAGTACGGCTTGATACTTTAACTAACTAGGGTTATCACAAGCCTAGTTACTATAAGATGCAATGAGGTGTTCCATCAGTCGCAAGCCCTGCAGACTATCCAGTTATCCTTCTGCAGGTTGAGAGAGTTGATTAGGTGACTTTGTGGTACAATACATGATAGTGTGCTAGAAATTTGCCCTACTCGTCGGAACGCTACAAGTCCACTCGAGGTACCCAGATAATAGGATTGCTTGTGACTGGGAATTCTATTTATGATCTACATGATCAAACTAGTCATTAACATAGTCAGATTCAGTATGAATTCCTGACCGTAGAAATCAGGAATTCATGTCCTAGACATGATGCAAGACGGGACATATAGTTTGTACAGACACAATCAAGAGAAATCACCCACCGTGTCAAGATGAGAGTTACTTGTTACTTGTCAAGATTACTTGTCAGGAGTGCGCCACCACGGGCCACTATCAAGCTTGTACATATCATGTTTACTTATTACTTGTTAAGAGTGCGCCATGATGGGCCACTGTTAGAGTTATCATGTCAAGGGACTTGTGAAGAGTGCGCCTCAACGGGCCACTATCAAGAGTTATCATGTTAAGCCATATTGCCATATCGTGTTCATGTATGCCAAGAATTTACTGGTTAAGAGTGCTCCACGACGGGCCACCGAAAGAGTTATCAAGGAGTATACATGTCATGTTAAGATCGTGCTTAAGGCCCAGAGTACATACGAAACACAAATAATACATTATACAAGGCCATTATGGAAGATGTCCATCATGCTCAAAGGTCACAACTTACACTAAGGACCATAGGGTCAAGCATGGAAAAAGTAACATAAATTATCATGGCAAAAGGAAGGGGGCCAGGGACAACATGCGCCCAAGGGCAGCGTACGCCAGGGTAGGATGCGCCCAAAGCATCTTGCTCCCATAAACATGTATGCGTCCAGGGTGCATGTACTATGGAAGGACATGTACCCAAGATTGCATGCGCCCACATGATGGAGATATGATGCACTGGAAGACAAGCCTGGAGACTAGCCTCCATGGCTAAGTGGGCACATACCATGAGCTATGCGCCCAAGCATAATGAAACATAATGCCTCAGACACATATCAGAGACTATACGCCCAGGCAGGAGGAAAAGCTTTGGACGCATATCAAGAGCTATGCACCCAATCAGAAGAAAGCAGGGTGCCTTGGACGCATATATAGGGCTATGCGCCCAAAGAAAAGGCTGCGGTGGGCGCATAAAAAGTTCTATGCACCTAGCACTGTTCTTCTTCTCCATGCCGAGAGCATGAGTTCATGGAACACATGAACTTCCCAAGTTCGTAAATCCCTCAAAACAACTCGAAATTAGGAATTTCAAAGGTCTAAATTGGGTAAAACGAAATTCTCTACAACGTGAAACAATCAAAAGTCAAAAATAATGAAGTTTGATAGATCAAAACCTAAGAAAAACAAAATTTGAGCTTAGATCTACAAGATTTTATCCACCAAAACCAAAAATACCAAGTACTAAAGAGTCATAAAACTATGTAAGGAAGACATTGGAACAATAAAATATGAGATCTCTCATGAAGCAAGATTACACTTGCCTATGGGGTTGGGAGAAAATAAATGAAGAAGAAAAGTAGATGAAGAAATAAATAAAAGTAAAGAAGGAGAGAGAAAGGGGTTGGGTTATATAGAGGGTTCAATATGATGAACCATCTTGACCCAAACCAAACCAAAATAAAATAAGCCAAGCTAAACCAAGACCAAACCATGCTAGACAAGTCAAAATACGAGTCGGGAATCTGTACTCGTATACTGAAAATACGTATAACGAAAAACGGGAGTGACAGTATGTGCATGTGTGGTGTTATCTCACATCATAAACTAGATAGTAAAAGATGGTTTGAAGAGGTTGGATCGGGGTGTGCATGGCAGCAATCAGGCAAGCTGTGGAGTTTGTGAGATCAAGTCCATCGAGGTTAGCATATTTCAAAAGATGAATTGAGGCCAAAAAGTTAGATCAAATTTTTGTTGTTGTTATGGATGTGGCTTCGAGGTGGAATATCACATATTTGATGTTGGAGTACATTTTGAAGTATCAAAAGGCATTTGATAGAATATGTCTAAATGAAGATAATTCATACTTGGGTTATTTCACCAAAAAGGATGAAGTGTGTTAGTAAAGATGATGCAACATTGGAAGATAAAGTAAGGGTTGGGCCACTGACAGAGAAGGATTGGGATAGTGCATGTGTTTTGAAATTTTTTGAAGGTGTTCTACTTAGAGACGATAAAGGTGAGTGCCCACAAGTGTCCCATATCTCACACGACAGTCTATGATGTCATTGATGTAGAATCCGAGAACCATAAACTCTTTATGCCTGAGTATAACCAATATTTTCAAGCTAGCGGTGGTATGGAGGCAGTGCTTACGGGCATGGAAATGAGCATGGGAGCAAAATATCAAAAATATTTTAGTTCCATTAGGAAGATGAACCAACTATTTATAGTGTCACTTGTCCAAGACCCAAGATTCAAGTTGAGACATTATTTGCACTTTTGTAAAATGAAGATGGGATATACGGATGAAGAGGTTGAACGACAAGATCATTGTGTGTAGGTAATGATGAAGGAATTGTGTAATGCATATGCAACAATTCACGATGGTTCTTAGGGTTGTGACAAGGCTACACAAGTATAAATATTTATTTATAGATTAATATATGTTGTTTCCATAATACAAATTGTTAATTCGAAAGGGATTGACTATTTTTAGATGTTCAAGTGATTAGTTGCATTGATCCCAAATTTCCATTACAATTTGCAATTTGAACCTTAGTGACACCACATTTAGTGTTTATCTACATGTTATCAACCATGTTTAGTGTTCACTTTCATATATGTTATCAATAAGTATGCATTGTCTTTATCTTCACACATGGATACAGAGCAAATTTAGTGACTGACATCAAATTATATTATAAAAAAACTTTTTTGGCTGAAGTTAAACATGGATACAGTGACTGACATCAAATTATATTACAAATTCAGTGACTGACATTCCACAAGGATTAAATAAATAGGTTGACATCAAATTATATTGCAATTTTAGTATCCATTGCATAATTTGCATTGAAATCTTCATGTGATTCAATGAGTATCAGTAGCTCCTCATTTGGAAGACAAGTTGAACATCCTATATTATCGACAGAAACTCCAGTAATATTTGATGTGATGATGATGGATTGGGAGAAGAAACTAGAATGTTTTTCTTTCACATGAGGTGGATAGTTACCTCATATACAAAATAGAGTCAAATAGCAAGAATGACCTTGTTTGACATTTTGAATTGGTTGAAGATAAACGGTAAGGATTCATACCCAAATGCTAGTCTTGGTAGCAAAAGATGTGTTGGCTATTCAATTATCGACGGTTGCTAGTGAAAGTTCTTTTAGCACTAGTGGGAGAGTCATTGATCCATTTAGATCATCTCTCACTCCCCAATAAGTAGATGAGAAGTGAAGATGTTGAATTAACCATGTTGAGTATGAAGCAAGTGCGTCGGAAGTTGAATTCTATTAAGACTATGAAAGCGGTAAGACACTTGCTATTCAATTACTTTCTATTCTTTTACTTCTATAACACTTGCCATGTATTTGTTAATTTACTTGTTTTTAAAATTTTCTTGTCTTTGTTGTAGATTACCAAAGAGGCAAAGAGGAGAGAATAAGCTCAAATGCACACATGGAAAAAACTCAAGCTTATAAGAAAAAAAGGAGTTGCGAACTTGTGATTCTCAAGGTGTTTTTAATATTATGTTATAGGAGTTAGAGTAGTTATTCCTCTGCACTATTTGTGAGACTCGTCTCACAGTATCGGTATTTATATACAGATACGTACTTTGTATTGTATTTCATATTTTCTTGGGTTCCGAACACTTTAAAACATTTTCCAAAATTGTAGATTTTCTCCTTGGCCGGCATATCGCCAGTTTACCGGTGTATATCGATGGCATACCGTCCAGACAAATTTTCCATAATTTAGATATTTTCGATTTCAGATATTTTGTAAATAATGTTTTCGATATTTTTGTGAATAATATTTTGGATATTTTGGTGAATAGTATTTAGATATTTTGGTGAATAGTATAGATGCATCCTATTATACATTGGACATTTGGTTTTCTTTCAATGGATGAGATTGACTTAGAATGTGACATGGATCACGATCCAACGGTTACGATTAATTCACCCATTCTATATATACCCATTGACTTTTTCTCTCCTCTCTCTTTTCATTCCTTCTTCATTTCCTCTTCACTCTCCTTACTTTTCCTCAAGCTTAGGAAAGCTTGGCCTTGAGGCCTAGAGTGTGGTTTCGGAACCCCTTTTGGTGGTGGAGTGGAAGATTAGGGTTGGTTGCTAAAACCTAGGCAAGTACATCTTGTTCAAATGTGATATGACCATGCTTTATTTTGTTTTCCATAGAAACTAAAGTTTTATTATTTTATAATATGCTTCACTAAATTGTTAACATTTTTAGTATATAGCACTTTTGGTTTTGATCGGTGGTATTACGTAGATATGAGTTTATAAATGTGATTTTCAAGTATTTTGAGGTATTCATCTACCAAATGTTTTAATTTGTGAAAACTAATACTTCCATGTTGTAGGAAATTCAATTCTATGTAATTTTGACTTTGGAAAATCTAAATTTTGATTTAAAATGAGGTTTTTATGGCCGAAACAAATTTTGTCATTTTTCAAGTTTTCGTTGCTGTTTAGATAAATGAAATTCTGACAGAATACTGTTGTATACCAATGGAATACCGATTTTTTGCCCAGAAACTTACTGTCTTCTGGCCGGAATACCGCCGGTATGCCGAATTTGGCTGTTTTAGGCTGATTTGAGATGTTTTTTTCCCATTTTAGCCTATTTTTGTCCTTTTTGATATTTTCTTCGATTGTAATGAACTCTTAAGATGATTAGATGACCTTATATAGTTAGAGATTGATTATACACCCTATATATACTTGACTCTCATAGATGTGCACAAATTATTTTATGCTATGTACTTATCTTAAATAATTTTTCCTATATACCATGATATAGTTTCTATTTGATTTTCTGATATGCCATGATATGTTTTCTTATTGATTTCCCCTACATGCCATGATATGCAATGCCATGCCTTTTGTCACGACCCGCACCCAGTGTAGGGCACGAAAAGTGGGTATGTCCTACCTACGCCGCAGTGTCGGCGGTAGAATATTGTTCTAGGTCGCAATTAAAATTAAATATAATATGATATACTCTTCGTACGGAGGACAATCACAGCAGGATACAACTCAATCACCAAAACTAGAAGTAGCACGATAAGATAACTATAAATCCACAAGAGAAGTACAATAGAGAGAAATAAATTTTGTTGTTATCAACACCAACTCAAACAAGCATAAAATAAATACAACTCAAGACAACTGAAAATAAAATAAGAAAAACTCTATCCATCTACTCCAACCTCTACTATGTCTCCTCTAGGCTAGCAGGTAACCTCCAAGCTATCTGTAAAATTTATCAACAGGTCTAGTCAGAACGGGAGCGAGCACAATACATCTCACACAGTTCATAATATGACAGGATATGTAAATATGCTATAGAGTAAGATACATGAAACACTGGGAATATATGAAGTAATAGAGATGACTGTAAAGAAAAATATACTATAAATAAAGAGCTAACGGTGACTAGTAATGTAAAGTACAAGATAGACATGTGAACGGCTTGATAATAAACATGAAAGTTTGCACATAACTACACTACTTTGGAATTGTTCACATGACCATTTATACTCTTTCATACCCCAATCAATACACAAGGATCCGGACAGGTTATGTTATGGCACATGATATCACATGGGGGCCTATAAATGGGTGCACATGAATGTAAACAGGGGGGCTCCGTGAACATAAGAGTACATGAATCACGAGAGTGCACATGAATGATAAAAGCACATGAATACATGATGAAAGTAAAACGCACATGACATGATGTATCTGATGCTCCCGAGGGGGATAACATCTCATGAAGGGATCCATATAGTACCAATCCGTGTTAACAACGTGACAGCATCAAGTAAAGTAATCTAGAGCGTAAATGTAAATCCTATCAAGTATGAAACGGTCAGAGAATGTACTCGCCTGATATCCTGAGTATCCGAAGTGAATATACTGTCTGAGGAGGGGTATCTGACTCCTATTTAGAACAACAAAAGTCACAACATGTCCAAAATGATAATATAGAACATTACAATGTATTCTACATGATGTTTGGGTTAATCTAGACTAAAGTCAACCTTTGGTCAACTCTAGTCAACTACACTAGTCAAACTAGGTCAACTAGGTCAAGCCCTAACCCAGACAAGTCTCACTAAGCCTAACCAAGCCTAGGCAAGCACTCACACAATTCACAAGGCTACACAAACTATCAAACATGCACAATTACATATATACATACATATTTATATACATTACATGTATACATGTATGCTTACATTAAATACATACCATTCACTCATTCATTTTTGCTTATTTGACACAGATGTCATATTTTCATGCATTGCATACATTATGTATTACATATATTGCATTCCTTTCATACATTCATATTATAGGCATATCTCATTTATATCATCACTATTCATACATTACATACATTATTATATACATATATACATTTATGCATTTACCTATAACATATATTACAATACATACTTGCAAACTTACATGTCAATGCATTCACATATTTAATCATTCATTCATGCATTTCATTTCAATATAAAACATAACATAGGGTTTCTATATAATTATACAACACAATGTAAATATAGATTTAGGAAGGAGGGGAAGGGAACAAGTATGCATATAAGTTTAGTCAAAGGTACAGGTTTATGTAGGTTATAAACAGTATAATAGTGTCATATGTGTTCAGGAAACATAGGGTATATAGGTTCTGATTTTGTGTGTGCAGTGAAAGATTTAAAGGGAAAGGGGGTTCAGGTAATGCCAAGATGTCAAGGTGTTCAGTTTAGTAGCTAATCAAGTAGGTATCGATGTGTATGTGACAATGCAAGATAAGGTTAAGTAATGTGTACAGAGTTCAGATTTACAAGGAGTGGGTTTACATCAATACAATGTTGTAATGTGAATGTCAGTTATCAAGTAACTATCAAAGCTCACTTGCTCGAAACCCATTATCAAACAAACAATGCATCAAATTGCTCCCACAAGCAATAACCCAAATTCCCAGGCATGTTCGAATGTTAACAACATTAACTTAAACATTAATTGACAATTTAAAACCTATTAAATCTCATAAAATAGGATGAACAACATGGTTAATGCAATGTGTCAAGGTTAGCTATCAATGTATAATCTATCTCAGGAAAAAATAAAATAGAGATCAACTAAATCCCAACTAAACAGCAAATACTATTGATCCCCAGGTTGTACACATACACACAGACATGTGTACATATACAAAAACATCTAATTAATTATCTTAAATCAATTAATTCCATTTAAAACTCAAAATATATGAAGAACTGTGCAGTATCAGTGAATAAGGGGAATGCCCTAAATTTGAATCAAAGCACAAACAAACTTCAAATTTAGAGTTGGTAAACATTAGTACACATGTGTATGTGTCATACATGATAAATGGTGTCCACCAAAACAAGATACAACGTGTCCAAATGAGTCACACGAACACAAACACAAACACAAACTCGTACTGCATAGTCTCGTACGAGCGTGTCACGAGCTCGTGCACATGATACACGACACATGACATGTCATGCTCGTATCTAAGGTTAGGTCTTCGTGTTAGGCACCATGATTCGTGTCTAAGTGGTGTCGTGTCTGAGTTACAAAAGCGTATCAGTGAAGAAATCCTGTGCGTAACAGTGTAGTTCAAAACCAGTACACCACAAATTTTGTATCCGATACGACATGAGGAGTCGTGAAACTGGGCGAGTGGCTTGTCGGCCACTGCCCCGACCTCCACATCAAATTTGGTGGGTCCACGTAGCCTGTGCAGTGAGCACGACACGTGTGGCAGCAGGACACTCGAGACATTGTCTCGTGCTGCGTGTCCGTATCAGTTTTCGACACAAAAATGATACAAAAATCAACTCAGACAAATGGGATTGTGATCTACACATATACGGCTACAATATCATTTAATTATATTTCGAAAACAACATAAAATTATTCACAGAGGCATTTTATCAAATACTTACAAATACAAACTGATACGTGTCCGATATGGATACAAAATCGACACAAAATTATCCAAGACTCACACCACAGCTAGGGGACTCCTAGATCTATGAAACCATGCCAAGAAATCAAAAAAATGAAGAGGTTTGAATAGTTTACCTATTGAGTGTTAAACTCAAGAAAAAGCCCAAAAAATGAGAATCCTTCTTGCAACACAAAAGCTCTAAATTGTTTAAAAGCTGAGATTTCACATCATTAACAGAAAATATACATGGTTTAGATCCTATTGCAAAAGACTAGGGCTAAAAAGGAAAAAAATGAATAAAATAGGAAGGATTGAAGAATGGACAAACCTTGTTCTTGCCAAAAATGGATGTGGAGTAAAAAGAGGCAAGAGAGGAATAAGAGACATTAAATAGAGGAGGGAATCCCTAGGGGGCCGGCCAAGAATAGAAGAATTAGGGTTAGGGTTGATGACTAATGGGGTTTGGGTTAAGTGCAAGGCTAAATGAATCAATCTCTAAGTCAAAAACCCATGCACCTAAATCACTTAATCTCTCTATGAAACTTAGTTCAACATAAGTTAACTTGGGTCGACTTAAGTTAGACTAGGGTCCCACCATGCTAACCAAGTCACCATAGTCAATGTCAACACCTAGGTTAGTCTCCAAAGTCTGAACTAGTAGAAGTCAAAAATAACAATCATCACTCAAACAATTTACAAATAATTCCAAGACACCAAAATGACCAAAATATCCCTAGGCCAAAAATGATAAATAAAATATTCTAATCACATGGTTAGGCTCTAGGTCAAGTAGTCTCTAGGGTTTCACTAGCAAACTCCAAAATCATAAATTACCAATAAAATAGTTTTAAAATAATTAAAAATCACCAAAAATCATATCATGATTTAAATAATATTATTAAAAGATTAAAATTACAAAATTTCAAAATTACCCTCATTCAGAAAACTGGGTGTTACAAGTCTACCCACCTTAGAGAATTGTATCCTCGAAATTAAGATGGTCGTACATCTTCTAAAGTCTCGTCCCCAACAATCATGGTCTTAGAAGCACATCTAAATCATTCAATTTGAAAGAATAACATACATGGTCATGGCAGACAATATCAGTCTGAGGTCTCATCTAGCTATACTAGCCATACTACAGTACAAGGCATTCACAAGGTATCAAAACATACAAGGAAGGGGTGCTAAACTGGAAAAGTTATAAAAACAAGGTCATCGAAGTCTGAGCACGAGCATACAAGGATGGAGATTCAGGTCACAATTAAATTTAATTCAATTGAGTACGACCCAAGATATTAATATGATAAGAAAAGATGATCAAAGTCGATTGGTCGTGATTAAGGCAGCTAGGATTCAATGATATTGAAAACTTTTAAAGGGTGATTCAAAGATATGGAATAAGTCAAATTTCTCCTTTTAAAGGGGGAAAACAAGAGAAAAGATTTCATAGGAAAGTCAAGTTAATCATCTCTCTATGATACTATCAAGTTTATCATTTGCCAATCATATTTTTATCTCACAAGTTCCAATATAAAAATCAACCTTTATATGACTACCATCAAAATTATATCCTTCCGTCAAAAAGATTTGACTTTGCCATGATCACCATAGGCTAAACTTCTAAGTTCTGAAATATTATTCATGAAGCATACCCTTCTTACTAGGAATCAAAACTGATCACTTAATCATCATAAATCTAAATTCTTCCACCTTGTCCTAAATTGGATCCGAAGCCTATAAATCAAGTTTTATGTAATCCTTGAACTTATTCAATTTACTCTCCTTGTATTATTTAAATCTAAATCCACTAGGCCTGACAAAACTTATTCTTCATTATAAATTCAACCTTCATATTTCCTTCAACGTACACCTTCAATATTATTCTCCTGAAATTTAATTTTTTTATAAAATCTCTATATTTTATATAACTCAAAATCCTTGCGTTCTTTCTGTTTCTAGCCATTTCTGACAATATCTTATTCAATTTTGTATCTTCATTGCATATAGTTAAAATCTCTTCTCTATTACTAAATTCCTAAATTTAACATCATAGCCTTAAAGTGTAATGTCTCAAGAATCAATAACCAAAATTTATCCAAGTTCTCGAAACTAGGTTGACCTCGAATATCCTCATCAGTTATGAAATACATCTATTAATTATTCATACCCAAAAGATTTCTCTAAGTATGATTGTTCTTAAATTGATAATATAACTCTCTTGATTTCATCCTCAAATTCAGTCGCATCTCTATCCCAAACCTATATCAAGATCCATCATATTATACCCCTAGCAAGATTATCACAAGATAACCACTACCAAAATATAGTCAATTAGCGATGGAACATTAGCGACAGATTCTTTCCGTCGGCGTTAGCGACGGATTTGCGACAAATACCGACGGAATACCGACGACTAATCAATATATTTTTAATTTTATTTTAAGGGGGAGAAAAGGTCGCGCGTCCGTCGGTAGGGCGTCGGAGACATAGCGACGGATATATGGCCGTCGCTATGCAGTCGACTATTTGGCGAGAATTATTGGGAGAAGTGGCGGGACAAATCTTCGACTACGTAGCGACGGATAGTCCGTCGGCAAGTATCAAAAAGAGTGACGGACTAGCGACGGTTATATCCGTCACTAGCCCGTCGCTAAATATACGACCCAGACTTAAATTGAAACGACGGGGGAAACTTTTCATCCCCCCCAAATTTCACTCTCTCCTCTCTCTCCCGCGGCTTCGGCGATCGACGGCGTCCTCTCCTCTCTCTCTCTTCCGAAGGTAATCCCCTCTCTCTCTTTCGTATGATGGAACTGGGGATTCCCAAGACCCTTCCTTTGGTGTACGTATTGATCGATAGAAAGTTAAACAGATCTAATACGTGTTCTAACCCTTCATAGGCGGAAATTAGGGTTCACAAATTATACTTGCGGCGGAAAGGAGACAAGTAATTCCTGGCAATCTCGAGCGGACGACCCCAAGATCTTCTGTACGTATTCCTTCTTCGAGTTGGACGTCGTATGGGCGAAGATCTCCCAACCTTTTCTTCTCCTTGGCAGCCCTCTCTTTCTCTCCTTACGTAAATCACGAACTTAGAAAAAATTTCAGATTTTCTGATCAGTAAATCTGGCGGCCAGAGAATAGAGGATATATATATAGGCTACGGCAGGGACCATGAGAAGAAATTAGGGTTAGGCCTCCTAACGGATCTGGATATCCCGTGTTCAGCCCGAACACACAATCCATGCCCATTAACAATAGCTCGGTCCACTAATAAGCTATTGTTGTACTACCTCCCTAATCCCAAATTATGTTTGTGGGCTCCTTTTATTATATGCTCATTTGGCTCCCCATGTTAACATATCTTATGTCCGTCGATCAAATTAAGTTACTGACAACTATATTGATTCGACATCTTTTATGCTTAAGTAGTACCGCTCAACTTTATTTCTCTTGTCGGATATAATCCACCTGCAGGGTTTACATGACAATCCTTATGAGCTCCTTAAGAGGACATCATCAATCCGATGTATCGGGACATGGATTCCATTTATAATCAACAGCCCATCATACATACAATGTTATTACCCAATTCATAGAGGTTGTTGATCCATAATGAATCTCACTCTTTTATGAGTCAAAGTAATGCACGCTGCATATACATGTCCGTTATTATATCCGGATTATGAGCACAAGCATCTATAATAACAGAGGTGTTTGTTCTCTTATATAGTCAGTACAAAGAGAACAACCTCAAGTGGTCCTGTTCAATACACACAAAGTGTACTAGTGTAAACCTATAGTCAAGATAGACTAATACCAGATTACACTACAACCTTTCCAATAGATTGTCCAAGTCCATCTAGGTTGTGAACTATTGATATACTCCATATGAAACTGATAATATGATCTTCTGTGTGACACCACACACCATATTATCTACAATATAGAATATCAGACATTTGCATTAATACTTGCAACAAATACAATATGCAAATATTTGCCCATATGATTTTTATTCAAAATTTAAGGAAATAAGGTTACTACAAAAGTGATGCTTTTAGTATATAACCCTAACAATCTCCCACTTATACTCAAAGCATTGCTTTTCAGTATACTGTTACAAATCTCCCACTTATACTTAAAGCCATGCTGCTACACATCTGACTCCCATTCCCTCAACATGACTATGAAAAGCCTTAGCTGGTAAGCTCTTTGTAAATGGATCAGCTAGGTTGTCGGCTGATGCTATCTTGATCACAACAACTTTTCCTTTCTTTACGAAATTTCGTATCAGGTGGTACTTGCGCTTAATGTGTTTGCCTGTCTTATGGGCTCGCGGTTCCTTCGAGTTTGCAACTGCACCACTATTATCACAATAGAGTGTAATAGACTTAGGCAAACTAGGTACCACATCTAAGTCTAACAGAAAGTTTCTGAGCCAAACTGCTTCTTTGGCTGCCTCAGAGGCTGCCACATACTCGGCTTCAATGGTGGAATCAACAATACATTTTTGCTTGATACACCTCCACACAATGGCTCTACCTTCCAAAGTAAACACATAACCTGAGGTAGATTTTTTGGAATCCCTATCTGACTGAAAATCTGAGTCTGTATACCCCAAAGGAACTAAACTATATGCCTGGTAAACTAGCATATACTCTTTAGTCCTTTTCAGGTACTTTAAAATATGCTTTACGGCAGTCCAGTGCTCGTGTCCTGGGTTAGACTGATATCTGCTGACCATACCTCCGACAAAGTAGATGTCTGGTCTCGTACATAGCATTGCATACATTAAGCTTCCTACTGCTGAAGCATAAGGAACTGCCTTCATGTTCTCTATCTCTTTAGGTGTCCTCGGACACTGCTCCTTTGATAGAGCAATTCCATGTCTAAAAGGTAAGAAACCTTTCTTAGAATTTTGTATACTAAAATGAGTTAGTACAGTATCGATATAGGAAGCTTGTGATAAGCCCAACATCCTTTTCTTACGATCTCGTAGAACATTGATCCCAAGGATGTGACCTACTTCTCCCAAGTCCTTCATATCAAACTGTTTGGATAACCATACCTTTACATCAGATAATACCTTCACATTGTTTCCAATGAGCCAGATGTCATCCACATAAAGTACTAGGAACACCACCACGTTTCTGTCACACTTTCTGTATACACATGATTCATCCTGACATTGATCAAATCTATAGGATTTTATCACCTGATCAAAACATATGTTCCAAGATCTGGAAGCTTGCTTAAGTCCATAAATGGACTTCTTGAGCTTACAAACAAGATGCTCCTGGCCCTTTTCAATGAACCCGTCTGGTTGCTTCATATAGATGTCTTCCTCAAGACTTCCATTAAGGAAAGCTGTCTTGACATCCATTTGCCAAATCTCATAATCGAGATGAGCTGCAATAGATAAAAGAATCCGAATAGACTTAAGCATGGCTACAAGAGAAAAGGTTTCCTTATAATCGATACCCTCTCTTTGAGTAAAACCTTTTGCTATAAGCCGAGCTTTAAAGGTTTCAACCTTACCGTCTGATCCTCTTTTTCTCTTATAGACCCACCTGCATCCAATGGCTTTTACACCAACGGGTGGTTCTATAAGCTCCCAGACCTGATTAGAATCTATAGATTCTATTTCAGATATCATTGCTTTTTGCCAAGACTCTGCATCTTTATCTTGGAGTGCTTCATTATAGGTACAGGGATCATAATCTTGTTCCTCAGGGACGAAGTCTGATGACTCTTCCAAGAACATATATCTATCAGGTTGTATCATAACCCTCCCACTACGACGAGGCACTATCGGTTGTGGTGTAACATATATGACACGTTGTGCAGTTATTTGTGGTTGATCCTCTTGTACTGTTGGTACTAAAGTACTTGATGTCTCATGTCTCAGTTCTTCTAGAATAACTCTACTTGTGGGTTTATGGTTTATCACATAGTCTTCCTCTAAGAATCGGGCATTAGTGCTAACAATGACCTTCTGATCCTTAGGACTATAAAATAAACCTCTTTTCGTTTCTCTTGGATAGCCTACAAACAAGCGTACTTCTGTACGAGATTCCAACTTATCTGCTTTCCCATTCAGCACATGTGCTGGACTACCCCAAATGCGAACATATTTCAGACTAGGCTTACGCCCAATCCACAGCTCTGTGGGAGTAAGAGGTACTGACTTAGAAGGAACCAAGTTCAAAATATAAGCTGCAATCTCTAAGGCATATCCCCAAAACGAATCTGGCAAATTCGAATAACTCATCATTGATCTAACCATCTCCATAAGAGTTCTATTCCTTCTTTTGGCTATACCATTCTGTTGGTGCGTTCCAGGTGTAGTCAATTGGGATGCAATTCCAGCCTCTGATAAATAATCCCTAAACTCTCCAAAAAGGTACTCGCCACTACGATCTGATCGTAATGACTTGATACATTTTTCATGATGTTTCTCCGTTTCAGCCTTGTACTATTTGAATTTCTTAAAGCACTCAGACTTACGGCGCATCAAATAAATGTATCCATACCTTGAATAATCATCAATAAATGTGACAAAATATTCAAAGCCACCTCTAGCTTGGATATTCATGGGTCCACACAAATCAGAATGAACCAATTCCAACACATCTTTGGCCCTATACCCCTTTGCCGTAAAAGGCCTTTTGGTCATTTTACCTTTCAAGCAGGATTCACAGACTGGTAGTGCCTCTACTTCCAATGAACTCAAAGGTCCATCTTCAACCAGTCTTTGAATCCTTCTTAGGTTAATATGCCCCAATCGCAAGTGCCAAAGATATGTTTGGTTCATACAAGAAGGTTCTTTTCTCTTATTTAAGTTAGATGACATATTATTCATTTTCATAAGTTGCATTGTGGGCGAAATAGGATTAATGACATACAAATTATCAACCAATGCACCAGAACAGATAAAATATTTATTCTTTCTAATAACAATATTGTCATTAAAATAAACTGAATATCCATCCTTAACTAACATAGAAACAGAAACTAAATTTCTTCTAAGTGAAGGTGCATAAAGATAATCTCTCAATGTCAAAGACTTATTTCTATCAAAAGATAAAGTAACATTTCCTAATGCAACGACCGATACTTTTGTAGCATCATCCATAAACAAGCATATCTCTCCATCACTGAGCCGTCTGGTTTTCTGGAACCCCTGCAATGTATTACAGACATGATTAGTGGCTCCTGTATCTACACACCAGGTGCCGATAGATAACACCGCTAAACATGTTTTAACTACTAGTAAATGAGATATACCTTCTTTGTTCCCTTGTTTGAGAAGTGGACAATCAGTCTTCCAATGTCCTGACCCTTTGCACTTGAAACATTTGTCTTTCGGCTTTTTTACCGCGCCTTGAGGTCCCATGCCCTTCTTTGCTGAGTTTGCCTGTTTCTGAATGTTATTCTTCTTCTTACCACCTTTTGGCTTAGAAGTAGAAGCCTTTTCAGAAACAAAAACATGACCAGTCTGCCTAAAGAGAGATTCAGCATCCTGTAGTTCTTTTGCATGTTCTGCCAAACTATACAACCTTTTGTTCATGTTGTAACTAAGACAGAAATTACCAAAACTTTTAGGCAGATTTCCGAGAATGATATCGACCTGGGATTCTCCATCGATTTCAGCTCCAAGGATCTCCATCTCATTCAGATGACCCATCATCTTGAGAACATGATCCCTTACTGGTGTACCTTCAGCCATTTTTGTATTCATCAAACATTTCATAACATACTGCCTAGCTGCTCTACTCTGATGTTCGAAGAGTTCCTTGAGGTTATACATCATGTCATAAGCTGTGGCCATGGCCTGATACTGATGTTGCAGTACATTTGACATAGATGCCAGAATGTAACACCGCGCCATCTCATCTGCCTTTTTCCACTTCTTATAAGCCTCTTTGACCTCTTTATCAGAGTTAGCATCAGGCTTAGGTAGGAATTCCTGAACAAGTACATATTTGTACTCCTCAACAGTCAGAACAATGTCCAAATTACGTTTCCAATCAATATAATTAGGTCCAGTAAGTTTGTTTTCTTTAAGAATCACCATAAGTGGACTGAAAGAACCCATTTTTCAAATCCTGAGAATCATATAAATAAAATTATGTAGGACAAAAAAAAACTTTTTGAATTAACTAAATATTGATTCCCTCAAAACAATAATAAGAAATTCACCAACACCTTGAACACCATGAATTTAGCATGCCACGATAGTGTGGACGTATACAAATTCAACTTTGTTCAAGTAGATTTTTCTTATTAATTTTACTATTATGTCAATATAATTTTATGATAAATAAAATTAATATGCTGGTCTTGCTTTGGTCATACAAATACTAGCAGTGACTCCGATGGGGAGGATACCATTATTTGTATCTAAGTGTATACCATTACTTAATACTAAGTCCATTACCTTGTAATGAGTTCCTTCAGATGGAGAAGTGAACATACTAGGTAACTTTCTACAATTATCCCTAAGAAAGTTTGTACTGGTGATCGATAATTATACTCATCCGATATGGAGAAAAGCACTAAAGCCAACACGCAAGTATAATTACATCACCTACAAACCAGTAATGGAGACCATATAATTTATACTAAATAAAAATCCTCTCTCACTTAGTTATTTAACAATGAGGGTTTTTCTAGTAGTTGATATTATGTCCATGTGGTCCATTATTATTGTAGGCTTGGTTTTTCAAAAAAAATAACCACACAATAATAAACATGCATAATCATAAAAAGCAAAATGACAAAAATAAGAGAAAATATCCAACTATTATGGTCATCTTTGTTGCCCCGTCCTTAACTTTTCGAAACCAAAATCTGGCGCTGCGCAGATCTATTCGGGGTTCAACCTGCCCGGTCAGGTCGCGGGGTTCGGGGCAGCGATTCCTTCATCGAAAATCATATGTCTGCCTCTGGACTGCTTAAAACCAGCATCTCGTCCGACATCAGAAACAGCCACCACCGCCATCACGATTGATCAAAAATAACTAAAATTACATCAATCCTATGTCTCCCGAAGGAGTTCACACATAATCTAGATTGAAAAATTAAAATAATAAGTACGATCAACCCTCATGATTTTAATTACATTCACAGCAACAACAACATCCACGACATATTCGTGGTTTAAACAACATAATCAAAAAATATGTATTATACCATAATAGTTGGATCTAAGATGCTTACAAAACTGAGTTAGAACAGATCTACATCTACCAACTATTACACAGCACAGGTTTTATTGGACAACATAGACGTATCAATCAATACGTAGATCCAAAGTGGCTCTGATACCAATTGATGGAACCGAGGATTCCCAGGACCCTTCCTTTAGTGTGTGTATTGATCGATAGAAAGTTAAACAGATCTAATATGTGTTCTAACCCTTCATAGACGAAAACTAGGGTTCACGAATTATACCTGCGGCGGAAAGGAGACAAGTAATTCCTGACAATCTCGAGCAGACGACCCCAAGATCTTCTGCACGTATTCCTTCCTCGAGTTGGACGTCGTGTGGGCGACGTTCTCCCAACCTTTTCTTCTCCTTGGCAGCCCTCTCTTTCTCTCCTTACGTGAATCACGAATTTAGAGAAAATTTCAGATTTTCTGATCAGTAAATCTGGCGGCCAGAGAATAGAAGATATATATAGGCTACGGCAGAGACCATAAGGAGAAATTAGGGTTAGGCCTCCTAACGGATCTGGATATCCCGTGTTCAGCCCGAACACACAATCTAGGCCCATTAACAATAGCTCGGACCACAAGTGAGCTATTGTTGCACTACCTCCCTAATCCCAAATTATGTTTGTGGGCTCCTTTTATTATATGCTCGTTTGGCTCCCCATGTTAAGATATCGTATGTCCGTCGATCAAATTAAGTTACTGACAACTATATTGATTCGACATCTTTTATCCTTAAGTAGTACCGCTCAACTTTATTTGTCATGTCGGATATAATCCACCTGCAGGGTTTATATGACAATCCTTATGAGCTCCTTAAGAGGACATCATCAACCCAATGTATCGGGACATGGATTCCATTTATAATCAATAGCCCATCATACATACAATGTTATTACCCAATTCATAGAGGTTGTTGATCCATAATGAATCTCACTCTTTTATGAGTCAAAGTAATACACACTGCATATACATGTCAATTATTATATCCGGATTAAGAGCACAAGCATCCATAATAACAGAGGTGTTTGTTCTCTTATGTAGTCAGTACAAAGAGAACAACCTCAAGTGGTCCTGTTCAATACACACAATATGTACTAGTGTAAACCTATAGTCAAGATAGACTAATACCAGATTACACTACAACCTTTCCAATAGATTGTCCAAGTCCATCTAGGTTGTGAACTATTTATATGCTCCATAGGAAACTGATAATATGATCTTCTGTGTGACACCACACACCATATTATCTACAATATAGAATATCAGACATTTGCATTAATACTTGCAACAAATACAATATGCAAATATTTGCCCATATGATTCTCATTCAAAATTTAAGGAAATAAAGTTACTACAAAAGTGATGCTTTTAGTATATAACCCTAACATCACGGTGGTCGGAGGGACAGCGAGGGCGGCGGGGGCGTCGTGGTCTGGGGGGCGGCGGAGGAGGTGTTGGCTGCAGGGGCGTGGGAGGCGGGGGCTGGTGGAGGAGGCGTTTTAATGCGGGGGAAGGCGCGGGGGAGGCGTTTGGCTGCGGGGACGGGGAGGCGGGGGCTGGGGGGACTGGGGAAGCGGGGGCAGGGGGGTTGCCTGCGGAGGCGGGAGAGACGGGGGCTGAGGGGCTGGTGTGGCGGAGGGTCGGCTGGGGGGGGCGGAGGGTCCTCTCATATTTCGTAGATACAAGCTTAGATACTTACGTACATACATATATATATATATATATATATATATATATATATATATATATATATATATATATATATATATATATATATATTGGTTTGGGGTTGTTCTTAAGTCAACTCTAGTAAGTATGCAAACTTTCATACATAGTAATATATTCCTATATTTCGTGGTAGTTGATGTTTGGCGTAGTCATGTTCTTTCGAAATTCCTATATATCTTACAGACATAATCATGAATGTGGTTATCGATATATTCGTAGGTCGTGTAGCTTGAGCACGTGTAACATAGTCGTATAGCTTAAGCACGTGTAACATAGTCAGCTCTTGGAGCATGAGTCATGACGTGACGAGCTATCTCGACACAAACTTTGGGGTTAAATATACCTTATTATTTGAGGCTAGAACTTGTATTTGCTTCCAAACAAAAATTCCCTCTACACAAACATACATTTTGTGGTTATAGTGTTCCAATACATACGATCTCAATACTTCAGTCCCTCTTGTCGAAACAGAGTCATCACTATAACCAATTTGTTGCCTGGCAATTGATTGTTTCCAACAATTTTTTTTGGAATCAAGGTGATAGAATAGAAGCACTTCCCTTCTAAACATTCTTGGCACAAGTATAACTTGGAATTCTCTTGAGACAAGTGAGTCATTCTTGGTGTTTTTCTTTTGGCACAATAGTTTTGGTTCCAGTTCTAGTGTACCTGAATATGAATTTGCCAAACCCCTAGCATTTTAGAAGAGAAGTTTTATTTGTATGCTTGTTAATTAGTACTTCCTCTCTAATCACTTTTATGTAGTAAAAGTTCAGGCCACCTCCATGTCCTGATCTCCACTCTTAAGCCTTGATGATACATGATGCATCCAGGCTTCTACTTTGATTTAAGGATTTCGATTGGTTCTTCCCCATTTGGTGTTAGCTTGTTGAAGCTGTTGGTAAAATTTGCTTCAGCTTATGAGTGTACCTTTTACAAAAATACCGGTAGCAGTTTCTGAACAAACGCTTTTCCATTTTTTAATTAAAAGGCAATGTTTATCGATTCTGGTATCGAACTATCGGTATCGGACTATCGGTTCCGGTATCGAACTATCGGTATCGGACTATCGGTTCTGGTATCGAACTATCGGTATCGGACTATCGGTATCGGTATCCGTATCAAACTATCGGACTATCGGTATCGGTATTGAACTATCGGTATCGCTAGCGGACTATCGGACTATCGGTATCGGTATCGAACTATCGGTATCGTACTTTCGGTATCGGTATCACACTATCGGTATCAGACTATCGGTATCGGTATCGCACTATCGGTATCGGTATCGAACTATCGGCCTATATACCAGCGGATCCACCAGTTACATGATTATATACTAATTCTGTTTAGTTTGTCTTATGATACAGATTTTCACATCCAATCTGTGATGGATCGTTATTTCGTTGATCATACATGGATGTACAAATGACAATACGAGAGCAGAATAGGTATGAGTGACGATTTTCAAGCAGACGTGGAAGTGTTTCTTAAGTATGCCATGAGCAAAGCTCAGTATATGAATGGTAACAAAATCAAGTGTCCATGTCGTAATTGTCGTAATAGACGTTACAAAGAAGTGGTGTGTAAAGATCATTTGACCCGTAAGGATTTCGTACGTGATTACGGCCTGTGGTCATCGCAAGGTGAACTATATACGGAAAGACAGGCTACGAATGCTGCTACTTATGCTTTTGAAGATAATGCTGCAATGAATTTTGTCGTCGAAGACGACGAATGCTCTGTTGATTATGAAGACCTGCAGAACCTTGCACGAGAAATGGTGTACGACACGGTAGGGCCAATTTTGATCCAGAGGATCCTAATCCCTAGGTAAAGGAGTTCTATGATAAGTTTCAGGATGCAGAAACTTCTTTATATCCTGGTTGTGAGCATCATTTCGTACTGTCAGTGATGATGCGGTTGTTGAACATAAATTTCGATTTTAACTTGCCACAAACTTGCTATGATCGGATTATACAACTAATCAAGGAGGTGTTACCGAAGGAATCAAAAGAGCTTCCATAAAACTTCTACAAGTCGAAGATGATGGTCTGACAACTGGGAGTAGGGTACGAGAAAATAGATTGTGGTTGCAATGGAGGCATATTGTACTACAAGGAGAACGAAGATATAGAAAGTTGCAGCTTCTGTAATACGGATCGTTACAAGCCAGTCAGGAAAAAAGAAAAGTCAACTAGAAAATGACGTCCCTACAAGTATATGCATTACTTGTCGATCACGAAGCGCTTGCAGAGGATGTATATGTCTCAGAATACAACAGAACATAAGACGTGGTACAACGAAGAACGCACAAAGGACGATGGAGAATTGTCATATCCATCGGATGGAGAGACATGGAAATATTTTGATTTGCGTCATCCAGATTTTGCTGTAGAGCCTAGAAATGTACATCTGGCGCAATGTTCTGATGGCTTCGCCCCTTTCGGGCAGTCGGGATCTCAATACTCCTGCTGGCCTATCATTCTGACCCGTTACAATCTGCCACCATGGATGTGTATAAAAACACTTTATATGTTCTTGACAACTATTATACCGGGTCTAAAAATTCGACGAAGAATATCGATATATATTTACAGCCATTGGTGGATGAGATGAAACAGCTGTGGAAGAATGGCGTCGCGTCCTATGATATTTTCAGGAAACAGAACTTTCAGATGAGAGCTTCACTGATGTAGACAATCAATAATTTTCCCGTATACGGTATGCTGTCGGGATGGAGTACTCACGACACCATATCTTGTCCGATATACGTGGAAAATAGTAAGGCGTTCCGCCTTAAGCATGGAGGAAAAACTTATGTCTTTGATTGTCATCGTTAATTTCTGTCCGCGAGTCATCCTTATAGAAAGAACAAGGACGCGTTCAGAGCTGGAAAACAAGAATTTTCTCATCCGCCTGCCAGATTGTCGGGATACGATATTTGGGAAGATATAAAGGACTTACCCACTGTAATGGAAGATCCATCGAACAATCGTGTCGATGGGTTCGGACAAAGCCATAACTGGACCAAACGGAGTATCTTCTGGGACTTGCCTTATTGGAAAGATAATCTTATAAGACATAATCTTGATGTTATGCATATCGAAAAGAATGTGTTCGATAATATCCTCAATACCGTCATGGATATTAAAGGAAAGACGAAGGACAATCCAAAAGCAAAACAAGATATTACCGAGATATGCAAGCGTCCTTATCTGAACTTGATACAAAGGGGAGCTGTTGGACAATTAACTAAGCCGATAGCACAATACACATTGAGCAAGGAAGATAGATTAATAATCTGCAAGTGGGTATCTACTTTAAGATTTTTTGACGGCTATGTGTCGAATTTGTCTAGATGCGTTGATCTCAATGAACGCAAGCTAACGGGAATGAAGAGTCACGATTGCCACATGTTTATGGAATGATTACTACCCATTGCTTTGAAAGAGTTGTTGCCTTCTGCTGTATAGGTTCCGTTGGCCGAACTATCTATATTCTTCATGGATATTTGTTCAACTAAGTTGACTGTACAACACATGGTTGAACTTGAGGCGAAGATTATCTTAACAATTTGCAAGTTGGAGAAAATATTTCCTTCTGGCTTCTTCGACAGCGTAGAGCATATACCAATTCATCTAGCATACGAAGCCCATGTCGGTGCATCTGTTCATTATCGATGGATGTACCCATTTGAAAGGTACATAAAAATTGATATAATTTAAGTTAAATTTTAGTGGGTTTTAAAATTCATTCTTAATTCTTAAGATAATTTTTCTCTCTAGATACCTACACCATCTAAAGAAGAAAGTTGGCAATAAGGCTCATGTAGAGGCTTCGATATGCGAAGCATATCTTATCGAAGAGGTGTCAAACTTCTGCTCCATTTATTTCGATACTCATATTCGAAATAGACCTCAAAGGAATGACGAGAACGTTGAGGATGGAGGTATATTCAATGTAAGGGGCAAGCCTGTTGGGGCTAGTAAAAAATGGTGGTTAACTGACGACGAGTATGATGCCGCTCACCGATATGTCTTGTTAAACTATGACATACAAGAAGTGAGAGATTTGGAGAAGTAAGTCAGTATACTTGCACTCGTTATAATCTCTAATTTGATGAAGTAAGTGACTACACTTATATATTCTTATTCTTTCTAACAGTGTATTTAGAGATGAAGTCAAAGTGAGGACACCCGATATTACCGATGAGGGACTTCAAAGAGAGGTTGATTATACATTTTCGTTATGGTTTTGCAAATACGTAAGTAACTGAGATTATAATTGAGATTATAAATATATAATCTAAAACATTTAAATTATAAATATTTGTTTACAGGTTTGATTGCCTGAAACAACACTCACTAATGAGAGTGTTCGTTATCTGGCATTGGGACCGAAGAAGCAAACAAAGACTTGGCTAGGATATGTCATTAATGGCTTCAGGTTTAAGGCAACTCAGAATGCTATAAATATCGAATTTATCAATGACGACATCAGTACCAAGGATTCCGGTGTTTGCATAAGAGACACCATATATGACGACGAGCCAGACTTTGACTATTATGGAGTGCTTCGGGATATTATAGATTTACAATATACTGGCCCATATGATATGCATATTGTGATGTTCAAATGTGAGTGGTTCGATACGACACCAAATATCGATTGTAGAATCGATAAACAATTTGGATTTGTCGATATAAATCATCGCAGGAGGTATAGAGGGTCTGATACATTTGCGATAGCAAGTCAGGCTGTTCAAGTCTACTATACAAGCTACCCAAGGCATCGTAGAGATCAATTTGACTGGTGGGCAGTATGCAAGATTAAATCTGGAAATATATTCAACGTTGGAGACCCAGCATACCAAGAGGACCAGATCAAAAAGTCCCAATACTTGGGACAAGAGTTGTATACAATAGATGTTGAAGATATTGTTAAGGAAAATAGAGGGAATGAAGAGGTTGATACAGAAGACCTAGCTGTCAACCAGGGTAGAAAGAGGCGTTTTGTCCCAAATATTGAGGCAGAAGAAGAAGAAGAAGAAGAAGAAGATGAAGAAGAAGAAGAAGAAGAAGATGAAGAAGAAGAAGAAGAAAAAGAAGACGAATTTGATGGAGATGAGGATACAGATGAAATCGACAATGAGGATAAGGATGAGGATGAGGATGATGATGAAGACGAGGCCGAGGATGAGAACGAAGATGATGACGATGATTAAGATAAATATTGTTGTATACTAAAAACACATCCAATTACGTGAATTAAGTTTGACCTTATAAAAGCAATTACGCGAATTCATGTTTTTTTCGTTCGATTATTTACTTATTGTATGATTTTCTTTTTGCAGATGGCACTCCTAGTCTTTTTCGTCGCGGCGGCACTCGTCTCCCTACTGGTGGTATGTATATTTTAGTTTAGAATTTTATATTCATTTATACTTCTATATTGTTAATTATGTTTATGTGTTCTATTTATAGGTCATGATGGCTGGCCGTGGTCGTGCTGCTGGTGGTGGTCATGGTGGTGGTGGTGGTGGTGGTCGTGGTTGTGCTGGTGGTCGTGGTCGTATTCAAACTTCCCGGGATATGACCCCGTCCAGCGAACCCGACCCGGAGAGTACCCCGGGCATAGACGCATCCCGTCGTCGATCGACAACTTCATCGAGGCACGAGTCCGGATCTGCTAGCGGATCCGTTCCACTATCTGACCCACCAGCAGATCTACCAGTGGATCCACCAGTAGATCCACCAGTTACTGCATAGTGGGCCCCGGAGTACCCCCATACTCGGTTCCATCCAGTTATTGGGGAGTACATGTACGGACCCGCGGAGCCTCCGACGGCACAAGAGAGGCCGAGAGGCGAGTTCCGACGAGAGCTGTGGCCCGCGGGGACCTCGTAAGTAAATTTAAGATAATTTATTAAATTTCTTTCATTTTTTTAAGTTAATAATCCAGTCGTTGCTTCTTTGTCGGTTTTTTTCCGTTTAATGTTGCCAGGGCTCTTGGAGAAATTATCAGGGCCAACTTCTATGGTCCCTACCTCAACTTTTTGTCGGTGCCCCCAAACTTGAAGTACGTCTGGCTCGACGAGTTGAGGGTATATATCTATATCTTCTGGTTAATTATTAGTTACTCTTTAATCAATAATTTTTTAAATTATGTGATAATTGAATTTGTATGTTAGACAATGTTCTGGTGGCCCCCCCATCGCGAGGACGCGATCCGCAGGACCTACAGAAGCGCTGCCTCGAAGAAGATGCGGGATATGATTCATGACCTGAAAATGGGGCAGCCGAGGCCGAATTGGATCCGACAGGACTATTATGATGAGCTCTTAGATATAATGGACTCTTGCCTACAAAGAGAAATCGGAGAAGGCGAAGGCGAACCGACGGGCCGCGGGGCTTCATACGGGGGATCAAGGTCCTATGCAGCGGCGCTTGCAGATCTGGTGAGATACCGTAATTTTATTTCACTATCGAATTCGGTATTATTAATATATGGAGTTCACTAAATTCTACGGAAAATTCATATGCAGACCCAACGGGCGGTAAAGGAGGGAAGGGCACAAGAATCGTTCACCATGCATGATGTGTTCCAGCATACGCACAAGAGACAGAAGGACGGGACCTTCGTCGACAATAGGGCCAAGGAGACCGATGTAAGTACTTATGTTTGTGATTTTTACATTAGAATTAAAAGTATTCAGACTTTAACTTAGATAAACTTAGGATTCACACTATAACTTAGTGAAATATAGGATTTAGATTACAACTTAGGTAAATCTTATAGTATAAACACATTCATTTGATAGGCTGCGTATCGTGAGGCCCTTAGTCGGGCTCAGTCAACTGCTGCCGAGGATGTCGGTGAAATGACGCCCGTCCGGACGCCCTCTTCTATAGCCACTTGCAACGACTTGTTCGTAGATACCGTCGGCGGCTTTAAGAAAGGGCGCCTGTACGGCGTCGGCTCGCTAGGGGAGTTGCACATGGCGACTCAGAGATTTCAACGAACACCGCCTCATCTCGCGGCCCCGGCAGACGATGATTTGAGGTCTCAGCTTGCGCAGCTGCACGAGGCGGTGTCGTCCTTGCGGGACCAAATAGCCACGTACTTTCTGCCTCCGTCTGCTACTTCTGGTCCGTCTGCTGCTGGTGTCGGTCCGTCTGCAACTGGTGCCGGTCCGTCGGCTGCTGGTGCTGGTCCGTCGACTGCTGGTGCCGGTCCTTCTTCCGTCGGTCATCTTTCTTTCAACCCTGCTGCCCCTCTGGTACCGCCTCCGACTGTGGGGGCTTTATACGGGGGATCAAGGTCCTATACAGCGACGCTTGCAGATCTGGTGAGATACCGTAATTTTATTTCACTATCGAATTCGGTATTATTAATATATGGAGTTCATTAAATTCTACGAAAAATTCATATGCAGACCCAACGGGCGATGAAGGAGGGAAGGGCACAAAAATCGTTCACCATGCACGATGTGTTCCAGCATACGCACAAGAGGCGGAAGGACGGGACCTTCGTCGACAATAGGGCCAAGGAGACCGATGTAAGTACTTATGTTTGTGATTTTTACGTTAGAATTAAAAGTATTCAGACTATAACTTAGATAAACTTAGGATTCACACTATAACTTAGTGAAATATAGGATTTAGATTACAACTTAGGTAAATCTTATAGTATAAACACATTCATTTGATAGGCTGCATATCGTGAGGCCCTTAGTCGGGCTCAGTCAACTGCTGCCGAGGATGTCGGTAAAATGACGCCCGCCCGGACGCCCTCTTCTATAGCCACTTGCAACGACTTGTTCGTAGATACCGTCGGCGGCTTTAAGAAAGGGTGCCTGTACGGCGTCGGCTCCCTAGGGGAGTTGCACATGGCGACTCAGAGATTTCAACGAACACCGCCTCATCTCGCGGCCCCGGCAGACGATGATTTGAGGTCGCAGCTTGCGCAGCTGCACGAGGCGGTGTCGTCCTTGCGGGACCAAATAGCTACGTACTTTCTGCCTCCGTCTGCTGCTTCTGGTCCGTCTGCTGCTGGTGTCGGTCCGTCTGCAACTGGTGCCGGTCCGTCGGCTGCTGGTGCTGGTCCGTCGACTGCTGGTGCCGGTCCTTCTTCCGTCGGTCATCTTTCTTTCAACCCTGCTGCCCCTCTGGTACCGCCTCCGACTGTGACGACACTCCTTTATCTCATGTCGCCAGAGCAGCTATGCCTACTTTCGGGCAGTGTCTTCGACGGATTGTCGTCGTACCTAGTAGAGCAGTATTATCGTCGGTCGTAGGAGGGATTACCACCACCGGACAATCGAACTCCTCCTGCTCCTTGAAGTATTGTATAAGAATATTTGGAATATTTGTGGGAATTTTAGAATATTTGTGGAAATTTTGGATTATAACGACAGATTTTAAGTTTATGATTTCAGGATAATTGGTGTCTATTTTATATTGGTTTGGGTTATGCATATTTGTGATTATATATTGGTCTATGTGATTCTTAGATAATTGGTGTGCACTAAATTCGTATGTGATTTATAATGGATTATATATTGGTCTCAGTGATTGTATATTGTGATTATATATTGGTCTGTTGTTCGGATGTTGTGTGAACAGGGAAAGCTCTGCAATTTTTTTATAAAAATAACTCAGTTAGCGACGGACTAGTGACGGGTTAGCGACGGATAACATCAGTTTTCGACTACATGTCGACGGAATATCCGTCGCTAACTGGAGAATTGGAAATATTTCCAGTTAGCGACGGATCGTCGACGGCTAGCCGACGGAATATTTTGTATGGCGACGACTTGCCGACGGAATATTCGTCGGCAAGGTTCTGGTGGTATGAAGATGTACAGAATGTTAGCGACGGATATTCCGTCAGGGATCCATCACTATGGTCGACGGATTCGCGTCGAAATATCCGTCGCCATGGTTCTGGAAATACAATGTTCGACAGATTCGCGTCGGAATATCAGTCGCCATGGTACTGGAAATGCTTGACATTTCCAGAACAAGGTCGACGGATTATCCGTCAGGGATCCGTCGCTAATCTGTCCTTATTTAGCGACGGCGGTCGACGGAATAGTGATGGAACGATACCCTCTGATACACTGTTACGACGGTTTACCGACGGACTATCCGTCACTAAGCGTCTATACAATTCAATACTAACTACTTGAATTCGACGACAATCCGTCGACAAGTCGTCGCTAATGTAACGAATAATGACGATGGAAAGCCATTGCTATTCCGTCGCTTGACGACTACTTAGCGACGGATCTATATTAGCGACGAGCTGATTACCGACGGTTTTTTTTGACCAATATCCGTCAGTGATCCGTCGCTTATACATAGTACGACGGATGGACGACTGATCTGGTCATTGCTAATGCCACATATTTTGGTAGTGAACAAATCAAGTCTTTTCCAAGTTAGATGAATTTACGTTACTTCCTCGACCTTTCGAAGGTGAAAAGATATGGAGATTCAAGGGTTTCAAAGTATAGCTGACAAAATTAGATACGAGACAGGTGATTGATGTAATCAGGACAGTTTTATTATTTTTTTTAAAATGGTAATACAAGAAATAATGGCAAGAAAGAAATAATGATAAAATTTGTTCTTCATCAACTGTTAAAAGGAAATGAACCCATTTAAGATAAAATATGATACCATATACGTCTTACTGAAATTATGTTGTCAGAATTTTGCCACGCCAGTAAGCATAGCTATAATAAACAATAGAGTCCATAACGAAGGTATACACCCTATAGTCATGTTATCTAGAATTCTTACCATGCCATCGGGTATGGCTGCAAAAAAATCTAGATTTCATAACTAGGATAAGTATATCTAAATCCGACTCTACATCCTTGTCATGCTAGCAAATATGAGTGCGATAAATTTTAAACTCCATAAATAAAGTAGACTTTTACCTTTCTCACTATCCTTATCAAGTATGTTATCAGGTTATGCCTTAATTCCAAAAGGATGTATATATATATATATATATATATATATATATATATATATATATATATATATATATATATATATATATATATATATATATAAATATATATATATATATATATATATATATAAACTTAAATTCAATAACTAACATCCAGATTCAAAATTCAATAATAATCCATCAAAAATCAAATTCAATTACAGGAAGTAAGGGTGAATCAAATCAAGGGAAAACGAGATTTCAAATCGAAGTTAAATTAAGATTCTCAAAGGTCGTCCCAGGAATCTCTCAAGAAATTCTAACAGTGATTGAGTATCCTCTCATTCTAACACCTATTCCTTATCTCTAATCGCAGGTGCGCAATAGTACAACTAATCGTCGTACTACCACGACTTCGTAAAAATACGAATCTCGACCTGCATGGGCCACCACTAAAACGTGTCACGACCCGCACCCAGTGTAGGGCACGAGAAGTGGGTACGTACAGCCTACACCGCAATATCGACGGTAGAATGCTGTTCTAGGTCACAACTGAAACTAAATACAGTATGATATACTCTCCGTACGGAGGACAATCACAGCTGGATACAACTGAATGACCAAAACTAGAAGTAGTACGATAAGATAACTATGAATTGACAAGAGAAGTACAATAGAGAGAAATAAATCTCGGTGTTATCAACACCAACTCAAACAAGCATAAATAAATACAACTCAAGACAACTGAAAATAAAATAAGAAAAACTCTAGCCATCTACTCCAACCTCTACTGTGTCTTCTCTAGGCTAGCAGGTAACCTCCAAGCTATCTGTAAAATTTATCAACAGGTCCAGTCAGGACGGGAGCGAGCACAATACATCTCACGCAGTTCATAATATGACAGGATATGTAAATATTCTATAAAGTAAGATACATGAAACGCTAGAAATATATGAAGTAAAAGAAATGACTGTAAAGAAATATCTACTATAAGTAAAGAGCTAACAGTGACTAGTGATGTAGAGTACAAGATAGACATGTGAACGACTTGATAATAAATATGAAAGTTTGCACATAACTACAATACTTTGGAATTGTTCACATGACCATTTATACTCCCCCGTACCCAATCAATACACAAGTATCTAGACAAGTTATGTTATTGCACATGATATCACATGGTTGCCCATAAATGGGTGTACATGAATGTAAACATAGGGGCTCCATGAACATGAGAGTACATGAATCACGAGAGTGCACATGAATGGTGAAAGCACATGAATACATGATAAAAGTAAAACACACATGACATGATGTATCCGATGCTCCCGAGGGGGATAACATCTCATGAAGGAATCCATATAGTACCAATCCGTGTTAACAACGTGACAACATCAAGTAAAGTAATCTAGAGCGTAAATATAAATCCTATCAAGTATGAAACGGTCAGATAATGTACTTGCCTGATATCCTGAGTATCCGAAGTGAATATACTGTCTGAGGAGGGGTGTCTGACTCCAATTTAGAACAGCACAAGTTACAACATGTCCAAAATAGTAAGATAGAATATTACAATGCATTCTACATGATGTTTGGGTCAATCTAGGCTAAAGTCAACTTTTGGTCAACTCTACTCAACTACACTAGTCAAACTAGGTCAACTAGGTCAAGCCCTAACCCAGACAAGTCTCACTTAGCCTAACCAAGCCTAGGCTAGCGCTCACATAATTCAGAAGGCTACATAAGCTATCAAACATGCACAATTACATATATAAATACATATTTATATACATTATATGTATACATGTATACTTACATTAAATACATACCATTCACTCATTCATGTTTGCTTATTTTACACAGATGTCATATTTTCATGCATTGCATACATTATGTATTACATATATTGCATTCCTTTCATACATTCATATTATAGGCATATCTCATTTATATCATCACTATTCATACATTACCTACATTATTATATACATTTATGCATTTACCTATAACATACATTATAATGCATACTTGCATACTTACATGTCAATGCATTCACATATTTAATCATTCATTCATGTATTTCATTTCTATATAAAACATAACATAGGGTTTCTATATAATTATACAACACAATGTATATAGATATAGGAAGGAGGCGAAGGGAACAAGTGTGCATACAAGTTCTGTCAAAGGTGCAGGTTTATGTAGGTTAGAAACAGTGTAATAGTGTCACATGTGTTCAGTGAACATTGGGTATATAGGTTCTGATTTTGTGTGTGTAGTAAAAGGTTTAAAGGGAAAGGGGGTTCAGGTAATGCCAAGGTGTCAAGGTGTTCAGTTTAGTAGCTAATCAAGTAGGTATCGATGTGTATGTGACAATGCAAGATGAGGTTAAGTAATGTGTACAAAGTTCAGATTTACAAGGAGTGGGTTTACATCAATACAATGTTGTAATGTGAATGTCAGTTATCAAGTAACTATCAAAGCTCACTTGCTCGAAACCCATTATCAAACCAACAATACATCAAATTGGTCCCACAGGCAATAACCCAAATTCCCAAGCATGTTTGAATGTTAACAACATTAACTTAAATATTAATTGACAATTTAAAACCTATTAAATCTGAAAAAATAGGATGAACAACATGGTTAATGCAATGTGTCAAGGTTAGTTATCAATGTATAATCCATCTCAGGAAAAAAATAAAATAGAGATCAACTAAATCCTAACTAAATAGCAAATACTATTGATCCCCAGATTGTACACATACACACAGATATGTGAACATATACAATAACATCTAATTAATCATATTAAATCAATTAATTCTATTTAAAACTTGAACTATATGAAGAACTGTGCAGTATCAATGAATGAGGGGAAATGCCCTAAATTCGAATCAAAACCCAAACAAACTTCAAATTAAGAGTTGGTAAACATTAGTGCACATGTGTATGTGTCGTACATATCAAATGGTGTCCACTAAAATAAGATACAATGTGTCTAAATGAGTCACACAAACACAGACACAGACTCGCACTGCATAGTCTCGTACGAGCCTGTCATGAGCTCGTGCGCATGACACACGACACATGACATGTCATGCTCGTGTCTAAGGTTAGGTCTAGTATAGGTCTTCGTGTTAGGTACCCTAATTCGTGTCTAAGTGGTGTCGTGTCTGAGTTACAAAAGCGTATCAGTGAAGAAATCCCGTGCGTAAAGTATAGTTCAAAACCAGTACACCACAAATTCTGTGTCCGATACGACACGAGGAGTCATAAAACTGGACGAGTGGCTTGTTAGTCACTGCCCCGACCTCCACACTAAGTTTGGTGGGTCCACGTGTCCTGTGCAGTGAGCACGACACATGTGGCAGCAGGACACTCGAGACACTGTCTCGTGCTGCGTGTCCGCATCAGTTTTTGACACAAAAACGATATAAAAATCAACTCAAGAAAATGGGATTGTGATCTACATATATAGGGCTGTAATATCATTCAATTACATTTCGAAAACAACATAAAATTATTCACAGAGGCATTTTATCAAACACTTACATATGCAAACTGATACATGTCCGATACGGACACGAAATCGACACAAAATTACCGAAGACTCACACCACAGCTAGGGGACTCCTAGATCTATGCAACCATGCCAAGAAATCAAGAAAATGAAGAGGTTTGAATAGTTTACCTATTGAGTGTCAAACTCAAGAAAAAGCCCCAAAAATGAGAATCCTTCTTGCAACACAAAAGCTCCAAATTATTCAAAAGCTGAGATTTCACATCATGAACATAAAATAGACATGGTTTAGATCCTATTGCAAAAGACTAGAGCTAAAAAGGAAAAGAAATATATAAAATAGGAAGGATTGAAGAATGGACAAACCTTGTTCTTGCAAAAAATGGTTGTGGAGTAAAAAGAGGCAAGAGAGGAATAAGAGACATTAAATAGAGGGGAGAATCCCTAGGGGGCCGGTCAAGAATGGAAGAATTAGGGTTAGGGTTGATGACTAATGGGCTTTGGGCCAAGTGCAAGGCTAAATGAATCAATCTCTAAGTCAAAAAACCATGCACCTAAATCACTTAATCTCTCTATGAAACTTGGTTCAACATAAGTTAACTTGGGTTGACTTAAGTTAGACTAGGGTCCCACCATGCTAACCAAGTCACCATAGCCAAAGTCAACACCTAGGTTAGTCTCCAAAGTCTCAACTAGCAAAAGTCAAAAATAACAATCATCACTCAAACAATTTACAAATAATTCTAAGAAACCAAAATGACCAAGATACCCCTAGGCCAAAAATGATAAATAAAATATTCTAATCACATGGTCAGGCTCTAGGTCAAGTAGTATCTAGGGCTTTACTGACAAACTCCAAAATCACAAATTACCAATAAAATAGTTTTAAAATAATTAAAAATCACCAAAAAATATATCATGATTTAAATAACATTATTTAAAGATTAAAATTACAAAATTTCCAAATTAACCTCATTTAGAAAAATGGGTGTTACACCTTTCTAGATTTTATTGTCTAGTACATTTATTGTCTAGCTGTACATTGATTGATAGTAGCCTGTCATGGCGTACTCATGATTACCGTATATGTCCGGATTGATTTAGTGGCTCGTAGTAGTGCACTCTCGTATTCATTTTCTGATTGACTTCTAGATTGAGATTGAATTCATGTTCTTTATTGACATCGTGGATTTAAATTGTTAAATGTCTAATCTATTTGCATCTTGGTAATGGACAATCGAGTGTGAGTATTGTCCATTGTATCGCGTGTAATGTGTATTAAGAACATTTGCCAGAGATATCTCGTAAATGACTTGTACCCATGACTCGTCATTATAGGACGATTCTTGAGTGTCCACGACTTGAGAATTAAAAATGAATCTTATAGGTAATTGACTAGTAAACTCACATAGATCATTGGAAGGGGAGGACACTTCATGCTACCGCGACTCGAGTCGCTATGGCCCCCCACAGTGGCAGGGATAACCCCGATTTGGCGTGTGCCCCTAACCTCTATTGATTAAGTAGATGTTTATCTACTATTGATATACTTTTGAGTATAAGTTTATCTACTATTGATATGTTTGTTTTTTAGTAGATGTTGTTTGTCTACTATTGATAGAGATTATTGGTTGTTTGTATTTCTCTTCTTTCTTCCGTCTTCGCCCCCTTGGCCACTCGAGTTACTGCAGCGTAGGTGGTAGTAAAGTTCCTCAACTTGCATACTAGTAATTAGGATTGTGATAACTCTAGCTAGCTAACACTACCAAAATATGTCAACTTAGTGACGAGATTAGCGACTCAAGTTAAAAACGTCGCTATATTTTGTGTATTTAGCGACGTATGAAAATGACGTCACTAAACGTCACTATCAACGACCTTTAGCGACTAATAGTGACTAGAATTATAGTTTGGAAAGAAGAAGTCGCTATTTAGTCGCAAAACATCGCTGATTTATTTTATTCAGCGACATTTTACGATATTTAATCAAGTTCGTCGCTATCCTATTACTGAACAGCGACGTCTAACGACGTCTTTCTCAGACGTCGCTAAAACTTTCATGTAGGGTTCTGTGAACCCGATCGATTTCATTTTATTTTACTTAAGTTTTCGATCTTCCGCCTCGAGCCCTAAATCTCTCTCACCCTCCCCCTCTCGTCTCCGGCGACCGCTGCCCTCGACGAGCTCCTCTCCTTCGGCGAGGCCTCCCCCCGGCGACCCCTCCCTCCGGCCCCTTCCCCCTCGTCCCCTGCCCCGGCGACCCCCCTCGCCCCCTGGTGACCTCGTCTTCGCTCCTCCACCGCCGACCCCCCTCGTCCCCTGCTCCGCTCCGGCGACCCCGACCCGACCCCGTCCAGGTATACCTAACCCTAACCTTATCTCGTACTCACATAACACAGACACACTGACACACTCACTGACACGACACCGACACACTCACTGACACACTCCCTCAATCTGCTACGACATGAACACGAACGCAGACACAAACATTCATGCACTGAGACAAAGACACAGACACAGACACAAAGATACACAGTTACAGACATACGCACCCTAATACGTAGACATGGAAGTATATAACATGACACACAGACAAGTGGACACATACAAGACACAGACACGTATACATATGTATACTCATTAAAGAAAACTATTATACATATGTATACATGAAACGAGATTGAAGAAAACTCTCGTTTGAAGAAAACTCTTATAGATATATATACATTGAAGAAAACTCTTATACATATATATACAATGAAGAAAACTCTTATACGTATGCATACAATATATACATATGTATACTCATTGAAGAAAACTCTTGTACATATGTATACATGTATACATGAAACTCTTATACATATGTATACATATGTATACATATGTATACAATCTCAAGAAAAACTCTTATATAACTATAGCTATATCTATCAATCTATAAATATACATATGTATACAATCTCAAGAAAAACTGAACTAAACACACATAGGTATACTCATTGAAGAAAACTGAGATTTCACAATGGAACTTGGGTTTTGATACATAAAACGAGATGATGGTTCCTTTAGTTAGCTTGCTTATGTTACAATTATATTTTTTGTGAATATTGATCTTACCAGATGGCACCCATGACCCGAGCAGCAGCACGTCGTTTGATGGAAACATAGATTGCTGAGGTGGCTCCTCCTACTGTTAAGGAGGAAGGGGCACCGGTAGCTAGTGAGATCGGGAGTTTCATTCATCCAGCACCTGCAGTGGAATGGCGCTTTTCCACCGTCGATCCTACTTTTTCGAAGATGTTGCGTGATGGTATCATTGAGTGTATGCGTGAGGTGCGTGGTCGTCATTAGTGTAGTTTTATGGATATATTTTGTATTGGACTATTAGTACATATTACCAGCTGTACTTATTTTATGGAGATGAGTTTATGGACTTATTACCAGCTGTACTTGTTTTATGGAGATTAATTATGGACTTATTACCACTTATTTTATGGAGATTAATTGGGCTAAGTCTTCTGTGTGGTCAATTATGATACACTATGGTTATATGGTTATGTCATGTGATAGACTATTACCAATTGTTGTATCATTATTACTTGGGATTCTATTTCAAAGTTTAGGATATGTCATGATTAATGTGCCTATTACTTTTACAAGTGTTTCAACGATGTACATGTATCTATCTTACAGAATTATCCTCAAATGGACATGGATCTGAATTACTATCTGCGAAATCGTTCCTGGATGTACAACCGTCATCCAGATGACATGTGCGGTGTGTAGGATGAATTCATAGATGGTGTACAGTAGTTCCTGTAGTTTGCCAAGGCGTTCCCTCAGTACATGGACAGTACCAAAATTAAGTATCCATGTGTGAGATATCGTAACTTGAAATATCATCCAGAAGTGGAAGTCACGTATCATTTATATTCGAAGGGTTTCACGCCGAATTACTGTCAGTGTAACACGCACAGAGAACTTGTGTCTTTAGCATCGAAGTATGAGCCTTATGTGGATGTCCACAACTACGTTGCTTACGACGATGGGTTGGTGAACAAGGTTTTTGATGCGGCGGGACCTAGTTTCGATCTAGACAATCATGATGTACATGAGGAGGCACCGAATGCCGATGCTGTAAAGTTCATAGAGTTACTGGAGAATACAAGGACTCCATTATATCCTGGTTATGAGGATCATTCACCGTTGGAGGTGGTTACAAGATTGTTGAGCATCAAGTCTGATTTTAATATGTCGCTTGATTGCTACAACCGAGTTATGGAGTTGATTATAGAAATATTGCCTGAGGGTGCTAAGTTGCCTAAAGACTTTTACCGGTCTAAGAGGATGGTGAGATCGCTCTGGATAGGATACGAGAAAATCGATGCATGTCGCAATGGGTGCATATTGTACTACAAAGACAATAAGGATGAAGATGCCTACAGATTTTGTGGTGCTGATCGCTACAAGGGCAGTGGTATAGGAAAGTCTATTGGTGAAAGGAAGCCTACCGAGTCGATGCACTACTTGCCGTTGACGCCGCGGTTGCAGTGGTTGTTTATGGTGAAGAAAACTACAGAAAACATAAGTTGGCATAAGCGAGAACAGATCGAAAGAGTGTTTCTTGTGGAATATACTATCTAGACTTAGATGTTTCTTGTAAAATGTATCATCATATGTTGTCTTGGTTATTATCTTGCCTTTGTTGTACTTTCATATTTTTAGTCTCTATTATTTGTTGTATCTCATCATATGTTGTTATTAGGTATGATAAGTCGTCGCGGATCGTTTCGCATGTCCCAACATGGGGTACGGGATACTGGTACTGGCAGAGGACAGGGTACTCCTTCGGTACGTCCTACTGGTACCGGCTCTAGATCCTCGTCACCCAGTACTCCTGTGTATCGGACAGTACCTCTGCCTGCCCCAATGCTACGTGGCATATCTCCTGGGAAGAGTAGTTTCAGGCCTGAGACTGCTCCGTCGTCTAGCATTCCACCTGCTGATACGACGATGGAGACAAATGAGCAGATGGAGGAGGCTGAGCCGACGGCCGACCAGTATCAGGTAGATGATGCATGAGCACCTCCGGAGGAGACGAGGACAGAGATCTGGGTCGACGGTACAAAGTAAGTGTTTTGGTTTATCATTTTTTTTCCTGTGTTTATCATAAATTAACTTTTCTCATGAATATAATATGTCTGTATAGATATCATCCCCCGTTGGTGTAGAGACGCCTAGGCCACTTATTGAGGACTAATTTTGGTGGTCCTTAGATAAACTACTCTGATGCTCCGGACGAGAGGAAGGCCTACTGGTTTGCGCGCTTCAAGGTTAAAATATATTTTCTTTTAACATGAATCATATAATTTTTGCATATTATATATAACTGATAAATATTTGGTTTGCACTCTTCTAGGATATGTTTTTCTATCCATCGCATCGGGCCGAGATGATCGAGGGGATGTTTCCTGCCGTCGCTGCTAAGCTTATCCGCGACGCTGTTAATGATCAGAAAACTCGTAATCGTGTCGGAAATTTGATCCAAGGTTGGATCATCCCTGATCAGTGGACTGCAATGAAAGCTCGATTCGACGAGCCAAGGTACAAGAAAAAGTCTGAGAAGGCCAAGGCGGCTAGGAAGCAGGGATCAAAGTGGTGCGGTGGGTCGATTCCGATGACAGAACATTTTCGTCGTTTGGTATGTCTTTTTATTTCAAAAATATTATTTTAATGCAAGTCTGATAAATTAGTAAAAGGTGATACATTTAATTGCAGGTAAAGAGGGATGATGACGCTAATATGGTGACTGTCTTCCTGGCCACACATCGAAAGGACGGGAAGCTTATTGACGAGAGGATGGAGCAGGCCTATGTAAGTATTACAATTCTATTTATTAATTTTAATACTTCGTGTTAGTTTTGATATAACTTAGTAAATATGCATGCAAATAGATATTCATGTAGTTAGTACTAATAAGTATATTAGACATTAGAAGTTATAGAGTATCCACGCTTTCTAGGCCGAGTTTCAACGGCTTAAGGAGCGGGCGGCTGCTAGTGCACCTATTGTGGGAGAGGTCGGTACTTCCTCGCAGCCAGTTCCAGCTCCGTCGGAGGACGAGCTGTGGGTGACCGCCGCTGGGGGTCTCCATAGGGGTACGTACTATGGTACGGGAACCTATGGAGCCCTAGTTGCAATACAGTCCTCTAGGACCTCCCCTGCTAGTGTGTATGGCCCACAACCCTCCCAGGAGTCTGCCCGAGTCCAGCAGATGGTGGAGTCTATCCGTGACGAGCTGCTACGACGGATCCAGGAGCAGCACCAGACGAACGATGCTGCGCTCATAGCATGATTGGATACGCTCGACCGCAGCATTATGGAGCTCAGGGATATGACTGAGAGGACAGAGCGGGGCGTCACTGATCTTAGAGCATCGACAGAGCGCAGCGTGACGGATCTGCATGCATCACAGCTGTCCATGGACGAGAGGCTCATGTTGATGTAGGATTCGATGGTTGATAGCAGTACGAGGCTGTTATCTGCCATGGATTCCTACCACTAGCGACTAGCAGCGTTGGAGCGTTATTGTCCTCCGGGTGCGCCTTCATCGTCGTCGAATCTGCCGACGTTACTACCTCCGACTCCATCGACGTCACTACCTTCTTCATCGGTGACGATTTCACGGAAGGAGTACGAGATTTTCCTATCCTTGAGACGCGGCGGTGCCCCTCCTCCTCCAGATCCGCAGTAGTCCGAGTTAGGACTGTTTTATGAGATTGTAGTATTTTTTAGTGTTTGTTTATGTTGATTCAGTATTGGTTGTGGATTATTTGTTTGTGTAGACTTTCAGTATTGGTTGTGGATTCATGTGGATATTGGTTATATACTTTGGATATTCGTTTACCGACTTTGGATGTTTTAGTGTTCGTTGTGTTGGTATCTTATTATATGTTGGTTGTAGACTTTTACTCTTGTTTGCATTGATTGTTATAATATTGTGATGCGGTGTTGAGTGTTCCACCGAAGGGGTCGACGAACCCAGGAAGAAAATGTGCTTGTGGATTTTTTGTTATTTATTGAACTGTAGGTAGAAAATGTAATTCTGTAGACATTCTATAATTTATTTTTTTAATAATTTTTTTTGTAATTTAGCGACATTTAGCGACGTTTAGCGACGCAACTAAACGTCGGAAAATGTCGGTAAATCACCAGGTATACCGACGCTTACCGACGTACGGTGGCGGTAAACATCGATAAACGTCGCAAAATGTCCTAGTAATTCTCTCGCCTACAGAGTCGGTGAATGTCGGTAAAAACTAGACATATGTCGCTAACTGTTACAGGATTCACCAACGTTGGCCGACGTTTGAGACGTCGCCATATTTTCGACGGGGCGTCGTTGAACGTCGATAAATATACCAGGACTACCGACGTTTAATTACGTCGGTAAGCATCGGTAAGAGCGACGATTACCGACGTTTTGTCTGTTAGCGACATGGCTTTCCGCGAACATAGAAAAATGTCGCTAAATACGTCGGTAAACAATTTTTGCGACATTTTTTGTCATTTTAGCGACATTTTCTGGCGTCGCTAATATGACTTATTCTGGTAGTGTAATGATAGCAAGCCATAGACATTGATTGGCCGTGCACTTTTGGTTGTGTATTACTTTATATGCTCTATGTATCGGTGAGTGGCCAGAGGCTAAGTTCTGCTCGGGAAAGGTTCTGCAACCCCGGTCCTTATTTGGTTTAAGGGTTATGGCTCCGATTTCTAGTAGTTCCTAAGTCCTTTGTTGCTCATTGGCTTATTATGTTCTATAGCTATATTGTTCAGTATTTTCATTCAGTTATTTTATTCTCGAGATCTGTGCATTGGTACCGCACTAGTCCCGAATCGTATTTATTTATTTATGTCATTATGTTGTGTTGTTGATGGACTTTGTTGTTCACCTTGAGCTTCCTTGTGGTACTTACTATTTGGGGGTCTGACCCTACTGGTCTTGCATGGCCAGGTTCCATATTTGATCTCGAGGGTCTACCATCTTCTTCTCCTGATGGCTTGCACTCAGAGGACCGACACAGATTGGTGAGTGGGTTACCTTATCTCCTACTCCATTGTTGTATTTTCATTTGGTGGTGTTTAGCCAAGGACATGTATTAGTCCTTGTATCTGGGTTCTGTTCCCTCCGACTTCGTACGACGTAGATGTATATTCTGGACCATGGCTAGTTGTACATTTATGTATCTTTGGTATATTCAGTTGATGTATATTTTTATTAAGTCAACTCTCATGATTATGTATGTATTTGTGTAATGCCCCAGTCCCAAAATACTTTGGACTAGATACATATCATGCCAGCTGTATACATACGAGTATATGAAATGTTCATATGTATACATAAGCTGTAAAATGTAGAAAGCCATGACAACTAAATCTCATCCACAAATATGAAGGTTTAATGATACAATCAAATAGTCATTGGTACAAACGTTGGGCGGAGACATATCCACTACCAATAATTTAAAATAAGAAAACATACAAAGGAAGAATTAGTTGAGCGAAGCAAGTGACGAGTCCAAGAGCAATCCTCACGGAAGAAGTACATAGCCTTAGCTAGAGCACCTGTAAAAAATCATGAAAACACACAACTGGAGAGATCACCAGGTCCTCAGAGGGACGTAACAAGACATATAATATCATGCCATAAACTGAATAGTAAGAGCTCAATAGAAAATATACATGAGTAATGGTTCCTAACCATTCTGGGAGGAATAATGCACTTTAGAAGACAATGTTCTACGCAGGAGCTTAGGTGTTCAGTATGGAGGGATAAAGAGCGGCAGTAGGTAGCACTCATAAGAGATACTATCGGCCATAGGCAGTAAGTAGCGCTCATCCGAGTCACTATCGACCCCGGTGCAGTAAGTAGCGCTCATACGAGACACTATCGGCCCAAATTTGTGTGTACTGAACATGTAGCCCCTACGCTAATAACTGTCTCCTCTCTCCCCATGATACTATACATGCGTCGTCTCCACGACACTGTTTAATCTTTAATAACTGCCAATCTTCTATACAATTCTATTAGCAGTTATATCCTAACGCATGGTCTGTACGCACCGATGTACGGTCGATACGCAAGTTCGAAGCTATATGCGACTGACAACTCACACACAACCCGTGGCACATCGTGATAGTTTATGAGATGCTCTAAACATATAGTAGTCCCTTAACTCTAAGCCAATTGCATAAAATATAGTAATTTAAATCTATATATAGTTTTGAAAGAATAACTTGATAAGAAATAAAATAGGCATCATATTGAGCAAGCAAGTAAACAGTAAAGGCAAGGTGTCTTGCCTGCAATTTTAGACAGGGTTTGTTGGTGAACAGAACGAGAAGTGAGATCCAGACGGTCAACAATTCCTACAATATAATATATAATATCTATAAGTAACTTGCTACAGACAACCATGCTAAAGCAATATTTAATAGCTAATGCACAACCAGAGTTGTATATTTTTATAACAAATATATACAATCATCAAACCATTATTTAATTTATAGGTATTTATGTTTATATATATAAGTACAAAACTTATCATGCATTAATTATAAAAGAATATAACAAAAGCATTTGTTTCTACTTAAAACTATTTGGCACAACTTGCAACAAAAGCATGCACTATATTAATTATTTATAATATTAAATCTCTAAAATTATGGCAATTTCCTTTTAGCTACAAGCTCTCATTCTCAGACACAACAAAAATTGTTATTTAATTAATAATCAAAGCATGCAAATTTCTAGTTATTTATGTTATGCAAAATATATTACAAATATCATAACTAAGAGTTTCATAAATAGCAAAGAACAACGAAAACTATAATTAGCAGCTTTGCATCCAAACAGTTTTATAGTTAGCTATTAGCACAATGAATCAGATTAATTAATTATAAATGAGGTTTTTCAAATAATTATTAATCATTGTCATTGACACAAGTTAATGCAACTAAATGACCATGCTATTCCTAGCAATTTTTATTGACAACAAGCATGAATATGAGTAGTTGATAGCTACAATAATACCCAAATTTCTAATACATAACTTGTGTTCAATAATTGTTTTAGAACCATAATCATACGTCTAAAATTTATAACTAGTTGTACGAATGTGTTTATTACGGGTGATCTAAACAACTTATCATAGTTTGTGAACTTCTTATTATCTACATCTAATTCTCAGGCAACCATTCATGAATTTTTTTTACGAACAATAATTATCACATAAGTTCACATAATTTTGGAACACAATTTTTTTTGGTTATGCATACTTTTATTCATGGAAAACCATGTTTGATTTCAGAAAAACTCATTTAAACTAGCAACTCTATCTATACGTACACAACAAGTTCTATCAATACAACTTCAAAGATTTCTCATGCATAAATTTTTTTACCACGCTAACAACAATCAAACCGTCCCTATTTATATTCAAATCATGCACAAAACGCATATCAAAACTCAAGAAATTTAAATAGAAGAAAGAAGAATACCCTACGAAGGAGGAGGGTTGAAGGTGGTGTTCGTAGTGCTTGTGAAGGGTTGTCTTTGCTCCGTCTTAGCTATTGTTCGAGACTACTTTACTGCTGATTTTGGGCTGCCTTGTCGCTATTTTGAGGGTGAATATGGTGGAGGTAATGGTGGTTGTGGTGGTGTAAGTGGTGGTGGTGATGTTGGTGTTGTTGTTGATAGGAAGGGTTGTCTTTTTGCTTAGTAAGAAATAGGGGCTGCTCTTGGAGGAAGAGAGGAGGGGATGAAAGGAAGAGGGGGTCGGCTAGAGATGTGGAGAGGTGGTGAGAAAATTTTAGGGTTTAATTTTAATGAGAGCGATATATACAAGGAGAGAGATAGGGGGAGATCTAAATATAAAAGGGGGAGGCAAAATAGTGTCGACCTCCCCTCTCTCTTGTGTTCACGGATATTAGAGGGGCGGCTGCACATGAGGGGGGTCGGGTTTTGATGAGGAAAAGATTAGATTAGGATTTTGTTGGTGGTTACTTAATATAGAGATATCTATCTATATAAATATATCAATGCACAATCAAAACCATTAGTATATATACAATCTATAAATAGCTACTAAATATAAACCAATATCACTTTAATATAATTTGAACCATAGCTACAAATATAACCCAAATAAATTTCTAAAATATAAATTGAATCTTACAAGTTGCTATATAAAGAAACACATGCCTATTTATTTATATAACTCTCTCTCTCTCTCTCTCTATATATATATATATATATATATATATATATATATATACTAAATCTAATTTATATCTATATAAATTCAAACAATAATGACTACTAATATAATACCACATCCATTACTAAATGAAATATACCATAACTACAAGTCGTACACAACTTTGCTCAAATTATTATTATATTACCACTTTAGTTTAAATCTATTTTAATTAAAGATTAATAAGATATCCAAATTTATATCACCATAGTAATCAAATATTAACTCAAATTATTTCCAAAATTGTCTTTTATAAGTAATATCAAAATAGTAAAAATTGATTTCAAAAAATAAAAAATATATGAATAAATTTTAGGTACTCTCATGCAAAAGAATATTTTCATAAAATATTCTTTTCTAAATTACCAATAAAATAAAATAGCCTTTTATAGTAATAACGTTTTGGAAATTTTGATGCGACGCATTTTATAACTTTAAGCAATTGAAATTATCTATAATTTATTTTGAAAACTATGCCTCTTCTATATAAATAAAACCTTTTTATAAAATATGTACCTCGCACATATTCACCCTCGACGAGCAAATCCGAAAAATGCAAATTAGCACATGACGTAGAAATACGAGAACGTGAACTTGCACACGACGTATCATACGAAGTACAATTTAAATACAAATTTTATTTTAAAAAAATTATAGTAGAAATTTAGGGGGTTTACATCCTACCCAACTTATAAGAATTTCGTCCTCGAAATTTAGGAATAGGTAGGGTACAAGAGTTTAATCGATAAGGAAGTGAACAATTCATTGGGCGAGGTAAGGAAACGACGTTCAATACAAACATGCACCGTGATTTCGATATGTCGAAAATTTTAAATCATAAACATGGAATTGAATGTTGGTCGCTATAAGGCAATAAAATCATGATAACACGAATTAGAGAATAATAAGGGATTTGGGAGATATGGTTACTTAAGAGAATATAGTCGTCTAGGTTTAGATTTGATTCGTTCTCAAGTTTCAAGAAGGTCGAGATAATGAATCTAGGGTTGAGGAAAAGGTAACTCAAGATGGGGATATAGTCACATTGGTTGGTCAGTGGCTAACTATCTTCGCAATAGCTGGTGGGCAGCTAAGGGGATGTCAAGTATGAGTGTTTTGTCTTTCTAAAATAGACGAAAGACAAAAATAATAAAGGGTCCGAAGAAGATATTATCGAATACAAATTGTCACGACCCGCACCCTGAAGAGGGGCACGAGCACGTGGTTACGTCCAGCCTACGCCGCAGAATCGGCAGTAGAACGCTGTATATAGGGTCTGTAAATACTACGACTAAAATAGATAAATGTACCTGTACAGTATATACACTCCGAATGGAGGTGACATAGCAATACAGTCTCAATCACATATATCAAACTAAGGTAGATAGCAATAGAAAAGAGATATGATAGATAAAACAGGAAACGAGTCCAAAATCCCAAGTCAGAGCTAAACACAAATATCCAGAGTCTCAGAAAATATAAGTATAAAGATACTACAAACTGAAATGTACTAGCTGGCTCGCAGGCCAGGCAAACCTAACTAAACTATGCTACTCAGGGTGAGCAAAGTCCAGTGGCTCTACCAATAAGCCAAGGTCTAAATCTAGTCCATCAGACTCAACCCCATAGTAGGTCGGGCAGTCACTCTCAGAGTCATCTGAAAAATTTGTCAACGGTATCCTGTCAGGAAAATGAGCAAGTACAAACACCAACAGCAGTTCCATATGAATTGAGAAATACTATAAGAGACAGCAATAATGAAATACAAGACAAAAGATATATGCGACTTGGGAACCATTTGAAAGCCGAGTTACAACCCTTGAACCAAACAAGGACCGGAGTTGTAACCCTTCTTCCAAACAGAACTTGGTCTCAAATCATGGTACAGTATAAAAGACAGGTAGAGCATATGAGAAAGGAATCATAGCATGGTGAAAGTACAGTAAGTAAAGGTGAACTGGAAATATAAGATATGATAATAAATGTAAAAAAGGTGATTTGAACTATTAGAGCGATATGTGATCGGCTAGAGAAGCAAGAGATGGTTATCCACTTGGCCCGGCAATCCGCGGTGTACTCAACGGAGAGTCATGTCGTCCAACCTGGATAACTGGTAATGAGGTGTCTGCTACACCCTACGTGAGTTGAGGGTGGCGCTAGCAAAATATAGTTGCAGGAAGGCTGGATCACATAACCCCTAATAATTTCCCCATCCCCGAATAGTATCACGGATCCGGACATAGCACGTCATGACACGGGGTTCAAGAGCAGGGGGCCAGCCCACTCCCAAATCAGTGTCTATATAAGTACAGGAACACAGAAATATCACATACTCATATACCAAGGGAGTCTAGGAATAACATCTCATGACAGGATCCGACGTATACTAGTCCGTAAAACGTCGTGTCAGGAATCATGTAAAATACTACGACTGAATCGGATATAGTAGATATCAAGATAATGAAAACTATCAGTGAATGTACTCGCCTGTGGTCATGAGCTGATAAGGTGAACAGACGCTCAGAGTGATCACAGACCTAAAATAAGATACTATGAGTCAAACATGGCTTAATACTGAAAAAAAAACTAATATAATCCATGAATGCAAGACTAAATCAAAACTAGGTCAATCTAGGTCAAATTGAGTCATACTAGGTCATACTGGTTCATACTAGGTCATACTAGGTCACTGGGAGTCATTCCAAGTCAAACTAGGTCAATCGGGGTCAAAAGTTGACTTACAGTTGACTTTTGGTCAAAAAGTCAACTTCGGTCAACTCTGGTCAACTCTGGTCAACTCTAGGTCAACTCTAGGTCAACCCTAGGTCAAACTAGTCTAATGTTGACCAACTGTTGACTTTCAGTCAACTGGTCAACTCTGGATTGGTTTCGGTCAAATCGGGTCGCTTAAAGACTAAGTTTGACTCTCGGTTGACTTTTGTTGACTTTTGGTCAAAAAGGTCAACCGACGTCAAAACTAGTCTATGAGCACCATATTCGATCATTACCAACCACAGGAATCAAGTTTTAACCCTATCTTAGACTTCTAACACAAATATCATATTTCTAGGCAAAACTAGTATTTACCCTTCTAAGGTAAATCCCGATACCTTGTCCAATCCCAAGGAAATTCCGCAAATACCCATGGTACTAGCCTAGGCTCCTTAGGGTAGCTAGATATCAACCTATCTAAGGTTTATCTACCAAGGAAAATGGGTATCCTAGGTATCTAGGCTATTATGGGATACATGGGTATGGTTTACCCTATTCCTAAACCATATCATGAATTTACCCTCATAACTCCCTAACACTCACTCAAACACAACCCACTCACCAAAACACACTCTAATAGACTCTCCTATAGGCTTTCCTACTAGTTTGCACATAGGCTAAACTATAGGCTACTAGACACACTAACTTAGGCTCTCACCCACACACACAAACTCACAACTACACACACACACACTAGGCCAATATGTGGAATGATATGTGGTGCAAAAGTGGACTGATTTTAGTGGTACTTGGAATGAAATGGAGTGGGTTTAGGACATCATTAAAGGACTGACTTGTGGTCTGAAAATAAGGCTAATGTTGACTGGTTTTGAAGGGGTTTGGTGGGACTGAAAATAGGAGCAATGAGGGACTGTTATGGGGTGTTATTAGACAGTCCATGCATTGAAATTCTGGACTGAATTGGGGCAAATCTGGACAGCAATTTGGGGGGTACAATGACAGCCATGGGAGGGGGAAATCTGGACTGTGGGGAGCTGTCCTAGGCAGTCCAATAGGTGGACTATTTCCAGAAAATGGGACAGCCATATGGCTCTAAGGGACAGCCACCTAAGGCTTTGAAACATGGCAGATACATGGGTATTCAAGGGACTGAAATGAAGGTTTAAGGGACAGCAATGTGGGGTGCAAACATGGACTGAATTGTAGCTGTGCAGGACAGCAAGTCTGGGGCTAAATGGACAGCACATGGAGCTGTGGCTGCTGTCAAGGGACATTGGTTCCCTTCCCTCCAAACACTCACAACACTCTCAATCTCCTCTCACCCATATCCTCCAACACCTACACTACACTAACATACACACACACTCAACACCACATGGCCGAATCTGTCATGCTCCCATACCAAATCACAAAATACACATCACCCTATCACAAATATATCCACATATATAATCCACCATATATATATATATACATATATATATATATATATATATATATATATATATATATATATATATATATATAGATAATGATATATATATATATTTTTTTTTTTTTTTATATATATAACCATATATATACATATATATAGATTATAGGAATATGATACATTAAGAGAAATCATTCCTAAACACATGTAAATTCTGAAATAATAATAGAACACACCAAAACCAATGCACAAACAATATACATGTGTCCAAATAGGGGGGTTTTCCTATTTGGACACGATCCTACATATTGGACACCTCTACAAATGTCCAAATGGACACAAAATAGTCTCTAATGGAGACACAACCATGGGAAACATTTCTATAGGTTCCTAGCCATTCTATATGAAATGGAAAACTATTTTAGAGGAGAGATGTACCTATTTTGGAGATGGAAACTATGGTGGAGCTCTCAAGAATGGAAAGAACCCTTGGAGAAGAAGAAGAAGAAAGTGGATGAGAACAATGATGATGCCTTTCTCTCTCCTTCCCCCCTACATGTGGCCGGCCAAATGGCTTCCAAATCCCCCTTTTCACTAATTACAAGTTTGCCCCTCTATTGTTTTATTAGCTCTATACAAGTTTGCTTAGGGTTTGGGGGTTAAAAATGTAAATCTAAAGTTCTAATTAGGTCTAACCTAATCCATGGGGTCATGACTAATCCTTCTAACTTTTGATGGTAATATTGTGGGTCATGGTTAACTAGTGTGTGGGCCCGCTAAGGTCAAAACTACCCCGGGTCCCCGAAACAAGTCGAAACAAGTCGGAATGAGTTAAAATCTGAACCTGACTCAAATAACCCCAAAATAATACAATAAATAAATAAATGATTCCAAAATAATTTTTAAAGTAGAAAATTACCAAAATACCCCTGTTCATGGAATCTGGGGGTGACAAATCTATCCATCTTAAAAAAAATTGTCCTCAAAATTAAAACAAACATACACTGAATCATAATACAGAAAACAAAATTATACCTCAGGGCTCGAAGAGATAAGGGAAACGCTCCCGCATGTCGTCCTCTCTCTCCCAGGTAGACTCACCTGGAGAGTGATGCCTCCATGCAACACGAACCAGGCGTATAACCTGGTTCCGGAGCACCTTCTTCCTAAGATCCAGAATCTCCACTGGCTGCTCTGGATAGTGAAGAGTAGGCCCTACCTCGATCGCTGAATGATCCAATACATGGCTAGGGTCCGCCACGTACCATCTCAGCTGCGACACATGGAACACGTTGTGTACCCCCTCTAGCATAGACGGCAAGTCTAGCCGGTAAGCCACTGCACCGACCCTCTCAAGAATGGCAAAAGGTCCGATGAAGCGCGGACTAAGCTTTTCGCCCCCGCCAAAGCGAATCGTGCCCCGTGTCGGAGAAATCTTCAGGAACACCAAAGCACCATCCTAGACATAAAACAACTCAGAACACAGGACAGACAAATCACAAACAATCACAAACAGGAACTGAAACTAACCTCGAACTCTAACGGTCTCCGGTGGCTATCGGCCCAATGCCGCTGCCTATCCTGAGCCACCCGAAGTCTGTCTCTAATCAGCCTGTAACGTCCCATTTCCAGAATACGGGGACGTACACGGCCAGCTACACCGTATAAGGTACGAATACGCTATACGACGATGATGGCTGTCAAGTCTTGCTGGGTATCCTAGCATGCAATCAATCTATGGCCTAAATCCGATCTCATGTCCACAGGCAAGTCATAATGAAACGACATCAAGAGAGATAATCATATGTAAAGCACTCATATGAAAATCAGGAATCTACAGTACAGAATAATAATGTAGACAAGTATACCTTCCCACAGTTCCTAGCGTGGTCTGGAACTGAAGCGCACCCTCCAAGTGAAGTCTGAAAGATCCACCGGGTCGGTAGCAGAAAATCTGGGAACAATCCAGGGTTGGTCAGGCCAACCGTAGCAAGTACCAGAAAGGAAGGCTCAAGGACGGGCGAAGAAAACCAGCAGGATAAAATATGACAGGAAATAGCATCTAAAAGTAGTAAATAAAGTAAGGGATCGTGCGGTACCAACACACGATAACAATCCACAAGTATAGTGAAGCTAACACAATCACAATCTCCCTAGCATCCACTAACACCTGCACTGCCAGCTGGAAATCAATATCAGCTGGCTAGCAGGCAACAAGCCAAACAACACAGAAGAACAAGCGGCCACACAATGCCTACGGCTTGCTATTATTAGCTAACTAGGGTTATCACAGGCCTAATTACTAACAAGATGCAGTTGAGGTATTCCTATAGCCACAAGCCCTGCAGACTATCCAGGTTATCCAGGACGAATGTATAATATATAGTGGGTACATCGCCCGGGAGACAAATGTACCCTAATAGCTAGCTGGAGGGGTGCAACACATGACAGTGTGCTGGAAATGTGCCCTACTCGACGGCAGGCTACAAATCCCATGAGCGCCCAGATAACGGGATTGCCTGTAGCCGGAATACCTCGATCTATATGAGCTACTTGATCAATCTAGTTGTTAACCTAGTCAGATTCATTATGAATTCCTGACCGTGGTAACCAGGAATCCATGTCCTAGACATGATGCAAGACGAGACAGGTAGTTTGTACAAGCACAAATCAGGAAAATCAACCACGGTGTCAAGACAAGGTCATGCCTAGCAAGTCAGGACTGGCTGTCGCAACAGCGGTCAAGAGTAAACATGTCATGTCAAGAGTACTAGTCAGGAGTGCGCCACCACGGGCCACTAATCAAGAATCAAGAGTATACATGCCAGGTTTACTGTCAAGTCCAGAGTGCTAGTCAGGAGTGCACCTCTACGGGCCACTAATCAAGAATCAAGACAGGTCCATGTCATCGTGTAATACCAGGTACAGGGTCAAATCTATCAATCACCATAAGTCATCTACTCAAATCATGGCCTGGATATCAAATCGGGTGCAAGATTGAATCTCTACCACAATAGCACCTCAAGTACACATGGGAGCTTACAGATAAAATCATCGAGTCAGTCTATCCACCAGATCCATCTATCCAGACTCTCCCCTCCACAATAGAAATCAGATCAAAAGGTACAATCAACAGATACTACGCTAATCCCCATAAAATGGTAGATCCTCCAACTCACAAAGATTCTCCAAACCAATGATCACACGCTATCCTGAAACAAGCCTCACAATTCTCAAGACATAACAATCAACCAGGTTTTTGGGCGTTTGGGAAGTCGGGTAAAATCATATAAGGATACACCTCGATAGTCCTCTCGTTCAATGGAACATCCACTCGATCATCAAATCCAGGAAATCTACCTAATTCTACCAGAATCACCCTCTCAAGATCATCTCTCCCTTTAGAGCCAATCCTCGAATATACCCAAGGTCACAATCCCGACACATAGGTCAATGGTCAACACTACCCAAATAGACTAGAACACCACCTAGAAGGAAAGCCGTGGGTCAGGTATAATAAATAGTATCGCCGAATAAAGGCAAGGATTGCATGAACCACTCTGGATCAGGTCCACAACCCTTAAACCAAACAAGGATCAGGGTTGCAGATTGTCACCCGAGTAGAACTGCGCTCCTTACCCTACCCGACGGATAAGACAAGTCAGGAGCTAGGCGACTAAACTAGTCTGGAGTCTACCTAGCAGGTAACAGGATCCGGCATACCCTACCAAGACGAACATACAAGAGTCCAGTCCAGCAAACCAAAGGAATGGTTCTGCCCAATCCTTCGAACCAAATTCCCGGTCGGGAATTCTGGAAAAATCCGGCAGAGTCTCCTCTATATTCTGGACGGGAGCACCCTATAAAATAGGGGCTAAAATCCACTCGGCGCAACCCGCCGTGGAATCGCAGAGTCGCAGACTGAGAACACTAAGTCTCAGCTACCAGCAGCACTACGATGCGTACTGGGTACAAGTCGACAGCCGAGAACACTAAGTCTCGGCCTCCAGTAGCACTACGATGCGTACTGGAAACCAATCGAACCCGAGACCACTAAGTCCCGGCCTCCAGCAGTGCTACAATGCGTACTGGGCGCCAAGCCAACATGCATAATATAATCAACTAACCGCCTCGCAGGGCGCATCACAGCACATGTCTATAGTTCTAACCCAAGCACAATCACAGCCACATGAGTAGTTCGCCAAGCCGTTACCCGACCGCGAGTCGGACACGGGGCATACAGGGACAATCCATACAAGTGAGTCGTGCTCGTGTCCTCGGAGGTGTGGATGACCCATCCAAGTTGCCCGATACGGTCTATCTCGGTATCGGACCAAGCTATCCTAAGTTATCATCATGGCAGATCTACTACTAGGCTACACTAATCATGGTAATAAAATTTACAAGTACAATTAATTAAATGAAATAAAAGCCAGGAAAGAGGACAAGAGCCGTCGATGAGCAAGGGATACTTGCCTAGAGGGCTCGGCTAGGTAAGCAAGTCTTCGGCAGTCGCGATCCACGCTAGCACACCAATCGAGATCCTCAGAACACACAATAAACAATCATTAGCACCAAACAATAAAATAATAGAATAATCACAAGGGATGGCAGAAGGCTATACCGTGTGGGTTCCGCAAGCAGTACAGGGAACTGGCACGGAAACTGAGATACGCGGATCGATACGGACACGTAAACCGAGACGTGTACGTATATCGAGACGCACACGAGAATCGAGATGGCACGAATATCGAGATAAATGGGAAATACGTGCACGTAAACTGAGACGTGCACGTAGATCGAGAAAATCACGAATATCAGAACGGTCCACGAATCACGTGGCACGCAAATCGAGGTGAGCACGCGAATCGAGACGGAGCGAGACTCAAGGAAGCACGCAAATCAATGCGGCATACAAGTCGACGTATGCACGCAAATCGATGCGGTGCGAAGTCCAAAACAATACACAAACCAAGGCGGCACACAAATCCGTACGTACACGCAAATCGAGATGGCACAAAGGCCGGGGCACGAAAACCGAGACAACGCTCAAATCAAGATGGCACGGTGCCCGAGGCAGCGCGGGGCTCGAGGCATCCCGCTGCCCAAGGCAACACGTAGACCGAGGTACACGTAAAACAAGACGACACGTACACCGAGGTGCATACGACCCAAAAACACGAGGAAGCGCACCAACCGAGGGTGCGCTGCCCGAGGAACACGCTGCACGAGGCAGCGCACTGCTAGAGGCAGCATGCTGCCCGAGGCGCACGGATCGAGGGGCTCGCTGCACGAGAGTGCGCTGCTCGAGACGGCACGCCCGACGAGGCAGCGCACAAAACGAGAAAGAGAGGAAGAGGGGAGCTCGGGAACCTCACCGGCGTACGCGAGGCGGCTCGGCCAGGTCGGTCCGTCGGACCGGAAAAGGAAGTCCAGGGGGAGAGGGAAATGCCGGAGGAGGCCCGTCGTCGTCGGAGCTGGGGTCAACGGCGGCGGCAGGGGGCTCACGGCGGCGGAGGGAGGATGGAGATGGCGACGATGATGATGGTGGCGGCGCTGGAAGGTGATGGCGGCGGCCGAAGGGAGCTGCCACGGTGAGGGGGTGGCGGCGACCGGCCATGGAGACGGTGGTGGAGGGAAGCAGTGGTGGTGGCGATGCTAGAGGGTGATGGCGGTGGCCGCGAAGAAGGGGCGGCCATGGCGGAAGAGAACGGAAGAGGGGAAAGCGGTGGTGGCGCCGGAGATGGAGGCGGGGGCGTGGCTGCGGCGGAGCTGGCCGAAGGGGAGAGAGACAGCGAGCGAGAGAGAGGAAGATGAGAGGCCAGTGAGCGGAAGAGAGGAGAGTTGAGGGAGGAGAGAGAGGGCTGGGGGGGTGAGTGTGGTCGGGAGAGAGGGATGGTGAGCTGAGTGAAGAGAGAGAGAGAGGAAAGGGAATTGGGGTGGTGGTTGGCCGATCCAGTAATGGGGGGAGGAGAGAGAGAAAGGGAGAAGAGAGGGGGTGGGGTTAGGTAGGGGTTTGGGTTAGATATTTTGGGAGGGTAGATTAGGAACAACAAATAAATGGTAACCATAATAATAATAGGGAAAATTTACCTCCAATTAAAATAATAAAAATTTTAAAAACACCCCAAAATTAAATCCTCCAAATACAGAAATACAGTCAAATACATGCTTTAAAATAGGAATATTACATCCTACCCACCTTACAAAAATTTTGTTCTCGAAATTTCAAAATTATCAAGTAGGGTTTTCAAAACTAGTACATATATATATATATATATATATATATATATATATATATATATATATATATATATATATATATGCCATAAAAACTGTACCCACCTTACAGAAATCAAGTAAGATAACAAGAAATGAACAAAATCCTACTGTGAAAACATCAAAAAAATAATGTCTAGCTACACAAGTCAACTCTCAGGGTAAATCCAAAATACCAAGGAATCTCGAAGGTCAAAATCTCACATGTACGAAATAACTCCATAAATCAAAACAAGTACAAAACACCGAAAACAATACCAAAACCTAAAATCCCCACTACACGGAAATCAACAAAATCATAAAATAAAGGATACTTGTCTCAAACCGACGACCGTAGTTTCCGAATATCCGAAAAAGTGTGTCATGATCATCCCTGCCACGCCATCCGGAATGGCTACAAAAGATGCACCAGGGCACTATAATCGAGCGGCTGCAACTTTCGTTACCTCGCCGTCAATGTATACTAGGGTCATCCAGTCACTCTTGACAAATACCCAAAATAAATGAAATCTACAACTCAAATGTCCAAGTCACTAAAATCATAAAATATTTAACCAATATAACATAATAATTCTACAAAATAATAACTCATAATCCATGTCAAATCGTAATATGCATCCAAAAACAGCTTCACTAATAATCACAAGATAGTTTTCTAGGAAACTCCAAATCCAGAAATCTATGCCAAAACATATTCGATAGAGAATATATGTATATAATCCAAAATAATATCTGAAGGAAACAATCATGATTGTGGAATTGTCCGGAATCAAGGGAGCTGAAATGATACAAGAAAATCTACTGGATATTCCACAAATGCTGAAACATCCCATCTCTGAGTCCTGGTGAAATCTTCATGCTGCAGCGATCAAGCCAACGCTCGAAGAGGGTGATAAGGATACTAAGTCAACACAAAGTCAACGCACGAAAGGGATAACAGGAAATCAAACAAGGAGAAACACCGGTAGAGAGTCCAGAACCCAAGATAAATAATATAGTAACCCAAAGATAAGACCAGACATCGTCTTACCTGATAAAGTGATCGACATGACCAACTACAGGACCATGCCTCTCAAAACAAGGAATAATGGTAGATGACAACGAATAAAATAGGACAATGCAAGATAGGTCCAGGTAGAGATGGGGACCAGTTCACAAGTTCAAAGGAGCGAAGGACAAGTGTAACAAGTGGGAATACCAAGAAATAGTGGAATGAGATCAATAATCACGTGATACCCAACAAAATCTCAAAACGAGACCTGCATGGGCCACCACTAAAACCATGTAACACCCTATTTCCAGAATACGGGGACGTACACGGCCAGCTATACCGTATAAGGTACGAATACGCTATACGGCGATGACGGCTGTCAAGTCTTGCTGGGTATCCTAGCATGCAATCAATCTATGGCCTAAATCCGATCTCATGTCCACAGGCAAGTCACAATGAAACGACATCAAGAGAGATAATCATATATAAAGCAGGGAATACTCATATGAAAATCAGGAATCTACAGTACAGAATAATATTGTAGACAAGTATACCTTCCCACAGTTCCTAGCGTGGTCTGGAACTGAAGCGCACCCTCCAAGTGAAGTCTGGAAGATCCACCGGGTCGATAGCAGAAAATCTGGGAACAATCCAGGGTTGGTCAGGCCAACCGTAGCAAGTACCAGAAAGGAAGGCTCAAGGACGGGCGAAAAAAACCAGCAGGATAAAATATGACAGGAAATAGCATCTAAAAGTAGTAAATAAAGTAAGGGATCGTGCGGTACCAACGCACGATAACAATCCACAAGTATAGTGAAGCTAACACAATCACAATCTCCCTAGCATCCACTAACACCTGTACTGCCAGCTGGAAATCAATATCAGCTGGCTAGCAGGAAACAAGCCAAACAACACAGAAGAACAAGCGGCCACACAATGCCTACGGCTTGCTATTATTAGCTAACTAGGGTTATCATAGGCCTAATTATTAACAAGATGCAGTTGAGGTATTCCTATAGCCACAAGCCCTGTAGACTATCCAGGTTATCCAGGACGAATGTATAATATATAGTGGGTACATCGCCCGGGAGACAAATGTACCTTAATAGCTAGCTGGAGGGGTACAACACATGACAGTGTGCTGGAAATGTGCCCTACTCGACGGCAGACTACAAATCCCATGAGCGCCCAGATAATGGGATTGCTTGTAGCCGGAATACCTCGATCTATATGAGCTACTTGATCAATCTAGTTGTTAACCTAGTCAAATTCATTATGAATTCCTGACCGTGGTAACCAGAAATCCATGTCCTAGACATGATGCAAGACGAGACAGGTAGTTTGTACAAGCACAAATCAGGAAAATCAACCACGGTGTCAAGACAAGGTCATACCTAGCAAGTCAGGACTGGCTGTCACAACAGCGGTCAAGAGTAAACATGTCATGTCAAGAGTACTAGTCAGGAGTGCGCCACCATGGGCCACTAATCAAGAATCAAGAGTATACATGCCAGGTTTACTGTCAAGTCCAGAGTGCTAGTCAGGAGTGCACCTCCACGGGCCACTAATCAAGAATCAAGACAGGTCCAGGTCATCGTGTAATACCAGGAACAGGGTCAAATCTATCAATCACCATAAGTCATCTACTCAAATCATGGCATGGATATCAAATCGGGTACAAGATCGAATCTCTACCACAATAGCACCTCAAGTACACATGGGAGCTTACAGCTAAAATCATCGAGTCAGTCTATCCACCAGATCCATCTATCCAGACTCTCCCCTCCACAATGGAAATCAGATCAAAAGGTACAATCAACAGATACTACGCTAATCCCCATAAAATGGTAGATCCTCCAACTCACAAAGATTCTCCAAACCAATGATCACACGCTATCCTGAAACAAGCCTCACAATTCTCAAGACATAACAATCAACCAGGTTTTTGGGCGTTTGGGAAGTCGGGTAAAATCATATAAGTATACACCTCGATACTCCTTTCGTTCAATGGAATATCCACTCGATCATCAAATCCAGGAAATCTACCTAATTCTACCAGAATCACCCTCTCAAGATCATCTCTCCCTTTAGAGCCAATCCTCGAATATACCCAAGGTCACAATCGCGACACATAGGTCAATGGTCAACACTACCCAAATAGACTAGAACACCACCTAGAAGGAAAGCCGTGGGTCAGGTATAATAAATAGTGTCGCCCAATAAAGGCAAGGATTGCATGAACCACTCTGGATCAGGTCCACAACCCTTAAACCAAACAAGGACCAGGGTTGCAGATTGTCACCCGAGTAGAACTGCGCTCCTTACCCTACCCGACGGACAAGACAAGTCAGGAGCTAGGCGACTAAACTAGTCTGGAGTCTACCTAGCAGGTAACAGGATCCGGCATACCCTACCAAGACGAACATACAAGAGTCCAGTCCAGCAAACCAAAGGAATGGTTCTGCCCAATCCTTCGAACCAAATTCCCGGTCGGGAATTCTGGAAAAATCCGGCAGAGTCTCCTCTATATTCTGGACGGGAGCACCCTATAAAATAGGGGCTAAAATCCACTCGGCGCAACCCGTCGTGGAATCGCAGAGTCGCAGACTGAGAATACTAAGTCTCAGCTACCAGCAGCACTACGATGCGTACTGGGAACAAGTCGACAGCCGAGAACACTAAGTCTCGGCCTCCAGTAGCACTACGATGCGTACTGAAAACCAATCGAACCCGAGACCACTAAGTCCCGGCCTCCAGCAGCGCTACAATGCGTACTGGGCGCCAAGCCAACATGCATAATATAATCAACTAACCGCCTCGCAGGGCGCATCACAGCACATGTCTATAGTTCTAACCCAAGCACAATCACAGCCACATGAGTAGTTCGCCAAGCCGTTACCCGACCGCAAGTCGGACACGGGGCATACAGGGACAATCCATACAAGTGAGTCATGCTCGTGTCCTCGGAGGTGTGGATGACCCATCCAAGTTGCCCGATACGGTCTATTCCGGTATCGGACCAAGCTATCCTAAGTTATCATCAAGGCAGATCTACTACTAGGCTACACTAATCATGGTAATAAAATTTACAAGTACAATTAATTAAATAAAATAAAAGCCAGGAGAGAGGGCAAGAGCCGTCGATGAGCAAGGGATACTTGCCTAGAGGGTTCGGCTAGGTAAGCAAGTCTTCGGCAGTCGCGATCCACGCTAGCACGCCAATCGAGATCCTCAGAAGACACAATAAACAATCATTAGCACCAAACAATAAAATAATAGAATAATCACAAGGGATGGCAGAAGGCTATACCGTGTGGGTTCCGCAAGCAGTACAGGGAACTGGCACAGAAACCGAGGTACGCGGATCGATACGGACACGTAAACCGAGACGTGTACGTATATCGAGACGCACACGAGAATCGAGAAGGCACGAATATCGAGATGAACGGGAAATACATGCACGTAAACCGAGATGTGCACGTAGATCGAGAAAATCACGAATATCAGAACGGTCCACGAATCATGCGGCACGCAAATCGAGGCGAGCACGCGAATCGAGACAAAGCGAGACTCAAGGAAGCACGCAAATCAATACGATATACAAGTCGACGTATGCACGCAAATCGATACGGTACGAAGTCCAAAACAATACACAAACCAAGGCGGCACGCAAATCTGTACGTACACGCAAATCGAGATGGCACAAAGGTCGGGGCACAAAAACTGAGACAACGCTCCAATCAAGATGGCACGGTGCCCGAGGCAGCACGGGGCTCGAGGCGTCCCGCTGCCCAAGGCAACACGTAGACCGAAGTACACACAAAACGAGACGACACGTACACCGAGGTGCACACGACCCAAAAACACGAGGAAGCGCACCAACCGAGGGTGCGCTGCCCGAGGAATACGCTGCACGAGGCAGCGTACTGCTCGAGGCAGCACGCTGCCCGAGGCGCGCGGATCGAGGGGCTCGCTGCACGAGAGTGCGCTGCTCGAGACGGCACGCCCGACGAGGCAGCGCACAAAACGAGAAAGAGAGGAAGAGGGAAGCTCGGGAACCTCACCGGCGTATGCGAGGCGGCTCGGCCAGGTCGGTCCGCCGGACCGGAGAAGGAAGTCCAGGGGGAGAGGGAAATGTCGGAGGAGGCCCATCGTCGTCAGAGCTGGAGTCAACGGCGGCGGCAGGGGGCTCGCGGCGGCGGAGGGAGGATGGAGATGGCGACGATGATGATGGTGGCGGCGCTGGAAGGTGATGGCGGCGGCCGAAAGGAGCTGCCATGGTGAGGGGGTGGCGACGATCGGCTATGGAGACGGTGGTAGAGGGAAGCAGTGGTGGTGGCGATGCTAGAGGGTGATGGCGGCGGACGCGAAGAAGGGGCGGCCATGGCGGAGGAGAACGGAAGAGGGGGAAGCGGTGGTGGCGTCGGAGATGGAGGCGGGGGCATGGCTGCGGCGGAGCTGGCCGAAGGGAAGAGAGACAGCGAGCGAGAGAGAGGGAGATGAGAGGCCAGTGAGCGGGAGAGAGGAGAGTTAAGGGAGGAGAGAGAGGGCTGGGGGGTGAGTGTGGACGGGAGAGAGGGATGGTGAGCTGAGTGAAGAGAGAGAGAGAGAGGAAAGGGAATTGGGGTGGTGGTTGGCCGATCCAGTAAAGGGGGGAGGAGAGAGAGAAAGGGAGAAGAGAGGGGGTGGGGTTAGGTAGGGGTTTGGATTAGATATTTTGGGAGGGTAGATTAGGAACAACAAATAAATGGTAACCATAATAATAATAGGGAAAATTCACCTCCAATTAAAATAATAAAAATTTTAAAAACACCCCAAAATTAAATCCTCCAAATACAGAAATACAGTCAAATACATGCTTTAAAATAGGAATATTACACAGCCTGACCTACTCAGCTGCATCCACCACCATCTCTGGTCCAAGCAGCACCCTCTCTCTAACATCGCCCCATGATAAGGGAGTACGGCATCTTCGTCCGTATAGAGTCTCGAATGGTGACATCTCTATACTGGCCTGGTAGCTGTTGTTGTAAGCAAACTCTACCAGGTGAAGATGATCCTCCCAAGAACCCCCGAGATCTAGCACACACGTGCGAAGCATATCCTCTAAAGTCTGGATAGTCCTCTCCGACTGCCCGTCTGTCTAGGGGTGATAAGCAGTACTAAACTTGAGCGAGGTGCCCAAGCTAGCCTGCAAACTCCTCCAGAAGTGGGAAGTGAAACGACTGTCCCGATCTGAAACTATGCTCACAGGAACCCCATATAATCGCACGATCCGACGGACATACAGCTCTGCCAACCTCTCCGTAGACAATCCCACCTTGAAAGGTAAAAAGTGGGCCGATTTGGTCAATCTATCAACTATGACCCAAATCGCGTCTTTTCCTCCTGGAGATCGTGGAAGTCCGGACACAAAATCCATGTTGATGTGCTCCCACTTCCACTCAGGAATGGGTAGTGGCTGTAGCAACCCACCAGGCCTTTGCCTCTCGGCCTTCACCTGCTGAAAAACCAAGCAGCAAGATACAAACTGAGCCACCTCGCGCTTCATGCCGTACCACCAAACGTGCTCTCTCAGATCTTTGTACATCTTGTTGGCACCAGGATGCGTAGAGTACTGAGAGCGATAAGCCTCCTGAAGAACCTCCTCCCGAAGCTCTCTACTCAGAACGCACAGTCTAGCACCGTGCCGCAGCGACCCATCTTCAGCAATGGAGAAATCATCAAGCAGCCCTGCCTGCACCTGCTCCCTGATGCACCTCAGGATAACATTATCATACTGTGCTGATCTGACTCTGTCCATCAGCTCAGACTGAATCTGTAAACCCCATATCTGTACCTCTATGCCTGGAATAATTATCTCGATTCCTAAACTGTCCAGGTTGGCCAAAAGATGACGGTCTGATGTCAGATACGTAGCCACTGGATACCTGCTCAAGGCATCTGCGACTACGTTGGCCTTACCTGGATGATACTGCAAGGCGATATCAAAATCCTTCATCAGCTCAAGCCAACGTCTCTGCCTCATGTTCAGCTCCTTCTGAGTGAACACGTACTTCAAGCCCTTGTGGTCAGTAAAGATCTCAACCCGCTCTCCGAACAGATAGTATTTCCACAACTTCAGGGCAAAGATGACAGCGGCTAACTCCAGATCATGAGTCGGGTAGTTCTTCTCATGAGGACGTAACTGCCTAGATGCATAGGCAATCACCTTCCCGTGCTGCTGAAGTACACAACCCAGACCTCGGCCAGAAGCGTCGCTGTAAATCGAGAAACCACTGGTCCCAGACGGTAATGTCAAGATATGAGCTGATGTCAACCTCTTCTTCAGCTCATCGAAGGCGGCCTGACACTCCTCAGTCCAGACGAACTCCACGTCCTTCCTGGTGAGTCTAGTCATCGGCTCCGCGATCCGCGAAAAATCCTGGACAAACTTCCGATAGTAGCCCCCCAATCCCAGAAAGCTCCGAATCTCGGCAACTGTACTGGGCGTAGACCAAGACTCTACCGCAGCAATCTTCCTCTGGTCTACTGAGATCCTGTGCTCGGTCATAACATGACCCAGGAACTCGACCTGGTCCAGGAAGAACTCACACTTTGACAACTTCCCATACAACTGCTCCTTTCTCAAAGTCTCGAGTACAATCCTCAGATGCTCCTCGTGCTCCTCCGACGTCTTTGAGTAAACCAGGATGTCGTCTATGAAGACCACAACGAACTTGTCAAGGTACTAATAGAATACCTTGTTTATCAAGTTCATGAACACAGCTGGGGCGTTCGTCAACCCAAATGGCATCACTGTGAACTCGTACTGGCCGTACCGAGTCCGAAAAGCTGTCTTCAGAATGTCTTCCTTCTTTACCTTCAGCTGATGATAGCCGGATCTCAGATCTATCTTCGAAAACACCTTGGCACCGCTCAACTGATCGAACAAGTCGTCGATCCTCGGCAATGGGTACTTATTCTTGATAGTAAGGTTGTTGAGCGCCCTGTAATCGATACACATACGTATCGTACCATCCTTCTTCGGCACAAACAGGACTGGCGCTCCCCAAGGCGATAAACTGGATCTAATAAATCCCTTGTCCTGCAGCTCGTCGACCTGCTTCTTCAGCTCCGCCAATTTGCTGTTGTTGACCCTATAGACATGCTGTGAAATGGGCTCAGCACCTGGCACTATGTCTATAGAGAACTCAACGTCTCTATCCGACGGCATCTCCAGTAACTTCTCGGGAAAAACATCCATAAAATCAGCAATCAATGGATACGGCAATGCCTGTCCCGCCAGTAAAGCTCCGCAAAACCCATCTACCGGCTCAGCTGTTCCTCTGGAAAACACAACCTCTGGCTCTCCCGGCGGCCTAAACAAAATCCTACCACCTCTACAATCTATAGTAGCGTGGTACATGCTCAACCAATCCATTCCGAGTACCATATCGTACCTCAGAAGGGGCATTACGAGCAAGCACGCACCCAAAACTCGGCCTCCTACAGTAACTCTCCGCCCCTTGCAGATATTGTTGACCAGGATGATGCCTCCCCCGGTCAATATCTTGCAAGTCCTACCAAAGGGTTCAGTAATTATATTATGTCTCAGAGCAAATGAGACAGACACAAAGCTATGAGAGGCACCGGAATCAAATAAGGTAAATACAGGGAATGAATCGAGAAGAACATGACCTGCCACTACATCGCCTACTGGCTCTGCCTCCTCCTCTGCTGTCAGGGTGAACACTCTGCCCGCAGGGGCTCCCCTCTGGTGCTGCTGGAAATGCTGCTGCTACGTCTGAAGTGGAGGACCTCTCTGCTGAACCGCTGGTCCTCTGGCCGGCTGTGCTCTGTCCTGGACTCCTCGGACTCCTCGAATACGGCAGTTCTTTAGCTGGTGATCGGACGCCCCACAGTATACGCAGATGCCCAATCTCTTCCTGTACACCTCTCTGGCGTGTCCTGGTTTCCCGCAGAAGTTACACTATGTAGCTGGCCTTTGTCCCTGACCCTGACCCTGATGCTGTTGGGCACGCGCCGGTGCCTGCTGGATCTGCAACTGAGGCTGCTGCTGCTGGAACTGCCTCTGCTAGAAATGTGGACGCTTCTCTGGCCCTACACTCGAACTAAATCCCAGAGCGTCACTGCTCCACTTCGGCTTAAGGCCGAAGTCCTCCTCTGCAATCTGAGCCTCCATCAAGATCTGCTCAAAGGTCGCGTCTCGTCGCCCAGATGTGCGAGTGCGCACTGCATGAATGAGACACCTCCTGAACTTTCGGGCCTTGTACCCCTCATCCTGGACCAAACTGGGTACAATCCTACTTAGGCGGAAGAACTCCGCTGCATACTCGTCTACTGACGAGTTCCCTGCACCAGACTGGCAAACTGCCCCTCCAAAGCTGTCAAGGCTAATCTGGGTAGAACTTCTCCTTAAAGAGTTTCCTGAAGTCCTTCCAAGATATACCTCTCACTGAGGCACGCGGATCCGTATGGTACCAAGTCAGTGCTATGTCAATGAACTGGCTCGCTGCAGAAGTCACCCACAGACCTCTCGGGACCTCTGCCAACTCTAGACTCCGTTGGACATCCTCTAGCCAGTCGTCCGCGTATAGGATACCCTCGGTACCCTTAAAATCCTGCGGGTTCATCTTCCTGAAGTCGAGATGTGTACCGGGCCTCCCCTGACCCTGCTGCTGTGCTGGTGCTCCCTGAGCTGTAGCCAGTGCACCTCTCTCCACTATTGCCATAGCTAACTGATGCGAGTTCTCCATGGTCTATCGCAGCACCTCTGCCTGACGATGCTGTGCCTCTGTCTGTGCTCTCTGTGTCTACAGCATCTGGTGCAGAAGGGCCATCATACCCTAAGTGTCTGCAGGTAACTGAGGCGACGGTGGAAGAACATCAGGAATAACCATAGACGGTCCCGCTGCTGGAGGTGGAAGACCTCCTGGAACCGTCGCTGCTGCTGCTCTCGTCGGAGGGACAGGAACTGAGATAGCAGATCCCTCAGCTGTAGCTCCCGCTGCCGGAGGTGGAAGACCTCCTGGGACTGCCACTGCTACTCCCGCAGCCAGTGGTGGAAGACCTGCTGAATCTGCCACTGCTACTCCCGCAGCCGGAGGTGGAAGACCTGCCGGATCGGGCCTCTCCGGTACAGCGCTAGAACCCGCTGCCTGAGAGCAAGTGATCGTCATCCTGAGGATAGGTTGAAACAAGGAATCAATATGGCACATTATAGGAATATCAAAGACGGACAATTAAATTCAATGCAAAAAGAATTTGTCATGGTAATCAAAAGATCAAAAATTTCCTAACATGTGATCGAGTAACTCCTATCATACCCTAGACCCTACATCCTAATTGCAAGCTCATAATTTGTACTCTAAGTCGAGCACCATTACGAGTTCGCACTAGTTGCGACACTTACCTGCATGGGCCACCACAAAAATGTGTCACGACCCGTACCCTGAAGAGGGCCACGAGCACGTGGTTACGTCCAGCCTACGCTGCAGAATCGGCGGTAGAACGTTGTATATAGGGTCTGTAAATACTACGACTAAAACAGATAAATGTACCTATACAGAATATACACTCCGAATGGAGGTGACATAGCAATATAGTCTCAATCACATATATCAAACTAAGGTAGACAGCAATGGAAAAGAGATATGATAGATAAAACAGGAAACGAGTCCAAAATCCATGTTAGAGCTAAACACAAATATCCAGAGTCTCAGAAAATATTAGTATAAAGATACTACAAACTAAAATGTACTAGCTGGCTCGCAGGCCAGGCAAACCTAACTAAACTATGCTACTCAGGGTGAGCAAAGTCCAGTGGCTCTACCAATAAGCCATGGTCTAAATCTAGTCCATCAGACTCAACCCCATAGTAGGTCGGGCAGTCAGTCTCAGAGTTATCTGTAAAATTTGTCAACGGTATCCTGTCAGGAAAATGAGCAAGTACAAACACCAACAGCAGTTCCATATGAATTGAGAAATACTATAAGAGACAGCAATAATGAAATACAAGACAAAAGATATATGCGACTTGGGAACCATTTGAAAGCCGAGTTACAACCCTTGAACCAAACAAGGACCGGAATTGTAACCCTTTTTCCAAACAGAACTTGGTCTCAAATCATGGTACAGTATAAAAGACAGGTAGAGCATGTGAGAAAGGAATCATAGCATGGTGAAAGTACAGTAAGTAAAGGTGAACTGGAAATATAAGATATGATAATAAATGTAAAAAAGGTGATTTGAACTATTAGAGCGATATGCGATCGGCTAGGGAAGCAAGAGATGGTTATCCACTTGGCCCGGCAATCCGTGGTGTACTCAACGGAGAGTCATGCCGTCCAACCTGGATAACTGGTAATGGGGTGTCTGCTACACCCTACGTGAGGTGAGGGTGGCGCTACAAAATATAGTTACATGAAGGCTTGATCACATAACCCCTAATAATTTCCCTATCCTCGAATAGTATCACGGATCCGGACATGGCACGTCATGACACGGGGTTCAAGAGCAGGGGGCCAGCCTACTCCCAAATTAGTGTCTATATAAGTACAGGAACACAAGAATATCACATACTCATATACCAAAGGAGTCTAGGAATAACATCTCATGACAGGATCCGACGTATACTAGTCCGTGAAACGTCGTGTCAGGAATCATGTAAAATACTACGACTGAATCGGATATAGAATATATCAAGACAATGAAAACTATCAGTGAATGTACTCGCCTGTGGTCCTGAGCTGATAAGGTGAACAGACGCTCAGAGTGATCACAGACCTAAAATAAGATACTATGAGTCAAACAGGGCTTAATACTGAAAAAGGAAACTAATATAATCCATGAATGCAAATCTAAGTCAAAACTAGGTCAATCTAGGTCAAGCTGAGTCATACTAGGTCATACTGGTTCATACTAGGTCATACTAGGTCACTGGGAGTCATTCCAAGTCAAACTAGGTCAATCGGGGTCAAAGGTTGACTTACAGTTGACTTTTGGTCAAAAAGTCAACTCTGGTCAACTCTGGTCAACTCTAGGTCAACCCTAGGTCAAATTAGTCTAATGTTGACCAACTGTTGACTTTCAGTCAACTGGTCAACTCTGGATTGGTTTCGGTCAAATCGGGTCGCTTAAAGACTAAGTTTGACTATCGGTTGACTTTTGTTGACTTTTGGTCAAAAAGGTCAACCGACGTCAAAACAAGTCTATGAGCACCATATTCGATCATTACCAACCACGAGAATCAAGTTCTAACCCTATCTTACACTACTAACACAAATATCCTATTTCTAGGCAAAACTAGTATTTACCCTTCTAAGGTAAATCCCGATACCTTGCCCAATCCCAAGGAAACCCGGCAAATACCCATGGTACTAGCCTAGGGTCCTTAGGGTAGCTAGATATCAACCTATCTAAGGTTTACCTACCAAGGAAAATGGGTATCCTAGGTATCTAGGCTATGTTGGGAAACATGGGTATGGTTTACCCTATTCCTAAACCATATCATGAATTTACCCTCATAACTCCCTAACACTCACTCACACACAACCCTCTCACCAAAACACACTCTAATAGACTCTCCTATAGGCTTTCCTACTAGTTTGCACATAGGCTAAACTATAGGCTACTAGACACACTCACTTAGGCTCTCACCCACACACACAAACTCACAACTACACACACACAAGGCCAATATGTGGAATGATATGTGGTGCAAAAGTGGACTGATTTTAGTGGTACTTGGACTGAAATGGAGTGGGTTTAGGACAACATTAAAGGACTGATTTGTGGTCTAAAAATAAGGCTAATGTGGACTGGTTTTGAAGGGGTTTGGTGGGACTGAAAATAGGAGCAATGAGGGACTGTTATGGGGTGTTATTGGACAGTCCATGCATGGAAATTCTGGACTAAATTGGAGCAAATTTGGACAGCAATTTGGGGGGTACAATGACAGCCATGGGGGAGGAAATCTGGACTGTGGGGAGCTGTCCTAGGCAGTCCAATAGGTGGACTGTTTCCAGAAAATGGGACAGCCATATGGCTCTAAGGGACAGCCACCTAAGGCTTTGAAACATGGCAGATACATGGGTATTCAAGGGACTGAAATGAAGGTTTAAGGGACAGCAATGTGGGGTGCAAACATGGACTGAATTGTAGCTGTACAGGATAGCAAGTTTGGGGCTAAATGGACAGCACATGGGGCTGTGGCTGCTGTCAAGGGACAGTGGTTCCCTCCCCTCCAAACACTCACAACACTCTCAATCTCCTCTCACCCATATCCTCCAACACCTACACTACACTAACATACACACACACTCAACACCACATGGCCGAACCTGTCATGCTCCCATACCAAATCACAAAATACACATCACCTCATCACAAATAATCCACATATATAATCCACCATATATATATACATATATATATATATATATATATATATATATATATATATATATATATATAACCATATATATACATATATATAGATTATAGGAATATGATACATTAAGAGAAATCATTCCTAAACACATATAAATTCTGAAATAATAATAGAACACACCAAAACCAATGCACAAACAATATACATGTGTCCAAATAGGGGGGTTTTCCTATTAGGACACGATCCTACATATTGGATACCTCTACAAATGTCCAAATGGACACAAAATAGTCTCTAATGGAGACACAACCATAGAAAACATTTCTATGGGTTCCTAACCATTCTATATGAAATGGAAAACTATTTTAGAGGAGAGATTTACCTATTTTGGAGATGAAAACTATGGTGGAGCTCTCAAGAATGGAAAGAACCCTTGGAGAAGAAGAAGAAGAAAGTGGATGAGAACAATGATGATGCCTTTCTCTCTCCTCCCCCCCTACATGTGGCCGACCAAATGGCTCCCAAATCTCCCTTTTTACTAATTACAAGTTTGCCCCTCTATTGTTTTATTAGCTCTATACAAGTTTGCTTAGGGTTTGGGGGTTAAAAATGTAAATCTAAAGTTCTAATTAGGTCTAACCTAATCCATGGGGTCATGACTAATCCCTCTAACTTTTGATGGTAATATTGTGGGTCATGGCTAACTAGTGTGTGGGCCCGCTAAGGTCAAAACTATCCCGGGTCCCCGAAACAAGTCGAAACAAGTCGGAATGAGTTAAAATTCGAACCCGACTCAAATAACCCCAAAATAATACAATAAATAAATAAATAATTCCAAAATAATTTTTAAAGTGGAAATTACCAAAATGGAAACTGGGGGTGACACGAATAAGTGGTTCAATGAGATTAAATTTTTTTAAAAGAAATGTCATGGCAGTTGCAGATGGAATTCTAGAGGCCAAGTTTAACTATATCTCTATCCACGTAAAATAACATATAAAAGCGAACCAAAATGTACTAGGTTGATCAGACCATCATGCACCGGTTCTGATTAGACAATATGTTAGTGGGTGCGCACCCAATAAAATATGTCATGATCAAGCTTGATAAAAAATAAGCTTGCAAAACTTAGGCTAAATTAGCAGCATAAGATAGTGAAAATATAAGTAGGGGGTAATGACGAAGAAAATTAAATATACCAAGATAATTTAAAATCTAAGTCTTGTCAAAAATTTGGGCCCACGCAGTCGTCCTAGTGTTTCCTTATCTATAGCTTGGTTGGCTAGATAAGTTTGGGTCCTCTGAATTCCATAGTCTAAGTGAACTTATCAATATGGGTCACAAAACAAAGGGTTTGTTAGGTCGTGAGGTATTCTACCCAACTTACAAGAGTTAAACTAGTAGTGCGACGATTCAATGGGTCAAGCAATCAAGATAATGTACAAAGTTAAGCTTTTAAGAAATTTAGTAGAACACAATCACATATCGGTTCGAAAGAATTGAGTCGAGGTTAAGTCCATATCTGCAGTCAAATGTATATCGGTACCATGGTAAAGGTTATAGTTTAGTCTTTATGACCCGAAAGTCGTATCATAAAAATAGAGTACAAGGAGACGTGTTTTAGTGGGACATGATATACCTACATGAAGATGGGTTTGTCTAGGTCTTGCATATAAAATTTGTTGGAAGGTACCAGCTAGTATTACACTTCGAATGTCAAAGTCACGGTGAGGGATGCCAGAAGATCTAAAATAGGAAGTGGTAGTTCACGAGGTGACAATTAATGCACAAAAAAGAAGAAGATTAAGTTGAATCATGAAATAACATTAATTAAAGAATCCAGTAAAATAATTTAGGGACATAGTTTCTGGAGAGAAAATAGTCTCCTAGATTGATACAGTCAAGAAACGATTAAATAATTTTTTTTTCAAATTTCAAACGGTTAGAAGGTCACAATAAAAGATCTAGATTTGAGAGAAGGTTGAGTAAGTCAAGATTTAGATATAGTTGCATGGTAGATGACTAGCTACACTTGTGTATATACTACTATCATGGTCATGAGAGATATGGCAATTCGGATGGAATACTTCTATCTCATTAGGGCTATCTTGGTGGTCTACTATTAAATTTTTAATTCGAGTTTCCTTCAAAAAGTTTCTTAATAAAAATTTCAAAAATAATCTACCATAATTTGTGTTCACGCTAATCCGTCCAGCTTAATCATGACTAATTTTTTAAAAATCCCTTTTATAATCTCAAAGTAAAATTTTATCACGTTACTACTAACCTTTCCAAAATTTAATATTTGCAATCCAACTTTTAAACATCAGAGTCCATAAATCACGAATCTATAAAAATGTCATAACAATCATAACTTTAAAGCTCTAATTTTTTTTTAAATAACTCTCTGGATAAACTCTTAGCATATTACAAGACAATCTCAAAATTTAAGCTCAATATTTTTAAATAATTTCATCAATTGTAAATCATGCGACTAAATTTAAAATCTAAATTAAAAAAAAAATTCCAAGATTTTCAATAACCATAATCGAAACTTTTAAACTCGAAATCATAAATCATAAGCACAACTTGAAATTTAAATTTTTCCTTCAAAGTCGATTTCATATCTTCCAAAATATTTTAAACCAAAATTTTACCATTATCTCTTCAAGCTCAAAATTAAATAAACTTATAAAACGTAAATCGTAGACACAATTTAAAACCTCAAGCTCTCTCTTTTTCTTTCAAACTAAACTTCCACCTTCTCTAGTCGTGTACAAAATTATAAAAATTCTTTAATAAATCTCGAGATAAATCTTAGCATATTACAATCCAAACTTAAACTTAACTGTAAATCATGCGTCACAATTTAAAAGTTTAAGATATTTCTCAAATCGATTTTATATCCCAATAAATCATAACTATTTCACAATTTCAAAAATAGTAATTCAAGAATTTGTTTTCTCAATCCTTTATAGAATCTATCAAACCTCTAGTAGTATCAAAATGAAATTTATCTCCATCTCTACTACCTATCTTAGAATTAACTAATCCATAAGGTTACTAATGCCTTTATAACTCAAATAAGACCTCAATGCATACTAATTGTCAATGTAATCCATGTGTTTGACCAATGAGCATATACTAGTGTAGTCATCTTCCTAGCTGTCACTAAGCACGAAAAACAAGAATTTGCGGTAGAAAGAGTTCAAGTAGGATGCAAATCAAGGATGGTAAACGAGATTTTGAAACTGGAAGGTTAAGGAAGGAGATCAATTATGTGGATGAAATTCTAGACTCTAATCCTATGTGCAGGCTCACATCGGTACAGTCACGTAACCGAAGTGATAAAGCTGACCTGCATGGGCCACCACAAAAACATGTAACGCTCCAGTCCTAAAATATTTGGGACTAGATACGTATCATGCCAGCTGTATACATACGAGTATATGAAATGTTCATATGTATACATAAGCTGTAAAATATCGAAATCCATGATAACTAAATCTCATCCACAAATATGAAGGTTTAATGATACAATCAAATAGTCATTGGTACAAACATTGGGCGGAGACATATCCACTACCAATAATTTAAAATAAGAAAATATACAAAGGAAGAATTGGTTGAGCGAAGCAAGTAACGAGTCCAAGAACAATCCTCACGGAAGGAGTACATAGCCTTAGCAAGAGCACCTGCAAGAAATCACAAAAACACACACTTGGAGAGATCACCAGGTCCTCAGAGGGACGTAACAAGACACATAATATCATGCCACAAACTGAATAGTAAGAGCTCAGTAGAGGGATAAAGAGTGGCAATAGGTAGCGCTCTTAAGAGACACTATCGGCCATGGGAAGCAAGTAGCGCTCATCCGAGTCACTATCGGCCCCGGGACAGTAAGCAGCGCTCATACGAGACACTCTCGGCCCAAATTTGTGTGTACTGAACATGTAGCCCCTACGCTAATAACTGTCTCCTTCCTCCCCATGATACTATACAAGCGTCGTCTCCACGATACTATTTAATCCTTAATAGCTGTCAAGTCTTCTATACGATTCTATTAGCAGTTATACCCTAACGTACGGCCTGTACGCACCGATGTACGGTCGATACGCAAGTCAGAAGCTATATGCGACTCACAACTCACACACAACCCGTGGCACATCGTGACAGTTTATGAGATGCTCTAAACATATGGTAGTCCCTTAACTCTAAGCCAATTTCATAAAATATAGTAATTTGCATCTATATATAGTTTTGAAAGAATTACTTGAAAAGAAATAAAATATGTATGATATTGAGGAAGAAAGTAAACAGTAAAGGCAAGGTGTCTTGCCTGCAATTTCAGACAGGGTTTGTTGGTTAACAGAACGAGAAGTGAGATCCAGACGGTCAACAATTCCTACAATATAATATATAATATCTATAAGTAACTTGCTACAGACAACCATGCTAAAGCAATATTTAATAGCTAATGCACAACAAGAGTTTTATATTTTTATAATAAATATATACAATCATCAAACCATTATTTAATTTATAGGTATTTATGTTTATATATATAAGTACAAAACTTATCATGCATTAATTATAAAAGAATATAACAAAAGCATTTGTTTCTACTAAAAACTAGTTGGCACAACTTGCAACAAAAGCATTCACTATATTAATTATTTACAATATTAAATCTCTAAAATTATGGCAATTTCCTTTTAGCTACAAGCTCTCATTCTCAGACACAACAAACATTGTTATTTAATTCCTAATCAAAGCATGCAAATTTCTAGTTATTTATGTTATGCAAAATACATTACAAATATCATAACTAAGAGTTTCATAAATAGCAAAGAACAACGAAAACTATAACTAGCAGCTTTGTATCCAAAAAGTTTTATAATTAGCTATTAGCACAATGCATCAGATTAATAAATTATAAAAGAGGTTTTTTAAATAATTATTAATCGTTGTCATTGACACAAGTTAATGCAACTAAATGACCATGTTATTCCTAGCAATTTTTATTGACAACAAGCATGAATACGAGTAGTTGATAGCAACAATAAGACCGAAATTTCTAATACATAACTTGTGTTCAATAATTATTTTAGAACCATAATCAAACGTCTAAAATTTATAATTAATTGTACGAATGTGTTTATTACGGCTGATCTAAACAACTTATCGTAGTTTGTGAACTTCCTATTATCTACATCTAATTCTCATGCAATCATTCATGAATTTTTTTTAACGAACAATAATTATCACATAACTTCACATAATTTTGGAACACAATTTTTTTTGGTTATGCATACTTTTATTCATGGAAAACCAAGTTTGATTTCATAAAAACTCATTTAAACTAGCAACTCTATGTATACGTACACAACAAGTTCTATCAGCACAACTTTAATGATTTCTCATGCATAAATTTTTTACCATGCTAACAACAATCAAACCGTCCCAATTTATATTTAAATCATGCACAAAATGCATATAAAAACTCAAGATATTTAAATAGAAGAAAGAAGAATACCCTACGAAGGAGGAGGGTTGAAGGTGGTGTTCGTAGTGCTTGTGAAGGGTCGTCTTTGCTCCGTCTTAGCTATTGTTCGAGACTACTTTACTGCTAATTTTGGGCTACCTTGTTGCTATTTTGAGGGTGAATATGGTGGAGGTAATGGTGGTTGTGGTTGTGGAAGTGGTGGTGGTGATGTTGGTGTTGTTGTTGATAGGAAGGGCTGTCTTTTTGCTTAGGAAGAAATGGGGGCTGCTCTTGGAGGAAGAGAGGAGGGGATGAGAGGAAGAGTGGGTCGGCTAGAGAGGCGGAGAGGTGGTGACAAAATTTTAGGGTTTAATTTTAAAGAGAGAGATATATAAGGAGAGAGAGAGAGAGAGGGAGGGAGATCTAAATATAAAAGGGGGAGGCAAAATAGGGTAGGCCTCCCCTCTCTCTTGTGTTCACGGATATTAGAGGGGCGACTGCACATGAGGGGGGTCGGGTTTTGATGAGGAAAAGATTAGATTAGGATTTTGTTGGTGGTTACTTAATATAGAGATATCTATCTATATAAATATATCAATGCACAATCAAAACCATTAGTATATATACAACCTATACATAGCTACTAAATATAAACCAATATCACTTTAATATAATTTGAACCATAGCTACAAATATAACCCAAATAAATTTCTAAAATATAATTTGAATCATACAAGTTGCTATATAAAGAAACACATGCCTATTTATTTATATAACTCTCTAACTCTCTCTCTCTCTCTCTCTCTCTCTCTCTCTCTATATATATATATATATATATATATATATATATATACTAAATCTAATTTATATCTATATAAATTCAAACAATAATGACTACTAATATAATACCACATCCATTACTAAATAAAATATACCATAACTACAATTCGTATACAACTTTGCTCAAATTATTATTATATTACCACTTTAGTTTAAATCTATTTTAATTAAAGATTAATAAGATATCCAAATTTATATCACCATAGTAATCAAATATTAACTCAAATTATTTCCAAAATTGTCTTTTATAAGTAATATCAAAATAGTAAAAATTAATTTTGAAAAATAAAAAATACATGAATAAATTTTAGGTACTCTCATGAAAAGAATATTTTCGTAAAATATCCTTTTCTAAATTACCACTAAAATAAAATAGCCTTTTATAACAATAACGTTTTGGAAATTTCGATGCAATGCATTTTATAACTTTAAGCAATTGAAATTATCTATAATATGTTATTTTGAAAACTATGCCTCTTCTATATAAATAAAACCTTTTGATAAATTATGTACCTCGCACATATTCACCCTTGACGAACAAATCCGAAAAATGCAAATTAGCACATGACGTAGAAATACGAGAACGTGAACTTTCACACGACGTATAATACGAAGTACAATTTAAATACAAATTTTATTTTAAAAAAATTATAGTAGAAATTTAGGGGGTATAAAATTTGTGTTTGGGATGCCTTACCCATCTCATATGTGATTTACTCATTATTGCTTCTTGTGTTGATTATATTGAGATAGGATTTGTTCGACCTTAAGAGTCATCAATGGTATGCTAGGGTCCACCCACTTGCCTTCTAGACAGCTTTGATCGCATATTGGGGCACGATCATACTCTAATATACGTAGCTGGCTTTGTTTTGCCCTCGATCTCCATTATTTTGGTTCTGGGGCATGACAGGATTTTTTGGTGGCCCATACAGGTCTATCTTTAGACTTGTGGGTGATTCATCTGGTTAGAATCTCAATCATATATTTGTCTTCATTTGATCTCCCTTTGCTTATCGTATTTCTCGCTTTCCTTGAACTTTAATCATGCTTGGCATATCCTTGCTCTATTCCTGTCCCTTTCTTAAATCACATGTCCTTATCCTTCAGGGATACCCCACCCTCTTATCTATTTCTTTCGAAGATTTTATTGCTCCGTCTTCTTCCATGGTTCAGACAGTATGTTGGCATCAGATCCCGTCTCCACAGAGTCAGGTACTAGTACCATCTCAGCATTTATTGGCAGCTCAGTTTACTCTACTCCAGTCAGTTCAGCTAGTAAAGTCAGCATGATCCCATGTTCAGCATCTCCTTCCGACGCGGTTTCAGCAGTTTCAATGTCAGCATTCGGCATAGTTTGCCCAGGTCCAATAAGTCAGGTAAAATCATCAACAGGTAAGAGCAGTAGTCCCGATGCATTGACAGAAAGAGTTTGTTACCACAGAGCAGATGTTGGCTGAGGGCAGTCAGATTGTTGGTAAGCTTCTGAGGTATTCCTTCAGTCATTCTTATTCTTGGGTTCCATCGACGACCTTGTATTCCACTTATACTCGGAATACGATGGTCGACTTGACATATTCGATGAGTGAAGGCGAGTTTCTCGTACCACTCTTCTGCCTTCGTATCTCGTGATACGTGATATCTATCATGTATTTCGACTACGTAGGTGCGTCCTGGATCAGAGTCATATTCTCGATTGAGTTATTGGTACCGACTTACTTCGAGACTTGACCTATGTCCACTTTGTGAGTCAGTGTAGGCAAGCGAGGACGAATTCCTACTCAACTGACTGAGGGGTATATTATTCCATATGCCTCCTAGTTTGCTTCTTTTCTAGTATTATATATATGTATTTATTATTTTCTGTAATTTATTTAAATTCTGTATCTCAAATTTCACTTGTACACGGGATGTTTTTCTTTTGATGAGTTATGATTTTACATTGTTTTAGCATGTGTTTTGCTCGACTAGCTTTAGGAAATTCTAAGGACTAAATTTTCCTAAGTTGTCGAGAGTTGTGTGACTCGTCTCACAGTATCGGTATTTATATACGGATACGTATTTTGTATTATATTTCGTATTTTCTTGGTTTCGGAACGCTTTAAAACATTTTTCAAAATTTTAGATTTTCTCCTTGGCTAGCATACTGCTAGTATACCGGTGTATACCGACGGTATACCGTCCAGACAAAATTTCCATATTTTAGATATTTTTGATTTCAGATATTTTCATGAATAGTATTTTCAATATTTTTATGAATAGTATTTTGGATATTTTGATGAATAGTATTTAGATATTTTGGTGAATAGTATAGATGCATCATATTATCCATTGGACATTAGGTTTTCTTTTAATGGATGAGATTGACTTAGAATGTGACATGGATCACGATCCAACAGTCACAATTAATTCACCCATTCTATATATACCCATTGACTTTCTCTCTCCTCTCTCTTTTCATTACTTCTTCATTTCCTCTTTACTCTCCTTCCTCTTCCTCAAGCTTAGGAAAGCTTTGCCATGAGGCCTAGAGTGTGATTTCGGAACCCCTTTTGGTGGTGGAGTGGAAGATTAGGGTTGGTTGCTAAAACCTAGGCAAGTACATCTTGCTCAAATGTGATTTGATCATGCTTTATTTTTGTTTTCCATATAAACTAAAGTTTTATTGGTCTATAATATGCTTCTCTAAATTGTTTACATGTTTAATATATAGCACTTTTGATTTTGATCGGTAGTATTGCGTATATCTGAGTTTATAGATGTGATTTTCAAGTATTTTGAGGTATTCATCTATCAAATGTTTTAATTTGTGAAAGATAATACTTCCATGTTGTAGGAAATTCAATTCTATACAATTTAGACTTTTGAAAATCCAAATTTTGATTTAAAATGAGATTTTTATGGCCGAAACAAGTTTTATCATTTTTCAAGTTTTCGTTGCTGTTTAGATAAACGGAATTCCGACGGAATAACGTTGTATACTGACGGAGTACCGATTTTTTGCCCAGAAAAATAATGTCTTCTGGTCGGAATATCGCAGTATACCGCAGGTATGCCGAATTTGGCTGTTTTAGGCTGATTTGAGCTATTTTTGCCCATTTTAGCCTATTTTTGTCCGCTTTTGATATTTTCTTCGATTGTAATGAACTCTTAAGATGATTAGATGATCTTGTATAGTTAGAGAATGATTGTACACCCTATATATACTTGACACTCTTAGATGTGCATAAATTATTTTATGTCATGTTCTTATCTTAAATGATTATTCCTACATACCATGATATAGTTCATGTTTGATTTTCGGATATGCCATGATATGTTTTCTTATTGATTTCCCCTACATGCCATGATATGCAATGCCATGCCTTTCTAGATTTTATTGTCCAATACATTTATTGTCTAGCTGTACATTGATTGATAGTAGCCTGTCATGGCGTACTCATGATTACCGTATATGTCCAGATTGATTTAGTGGATCGTAGTAGCGCACTCCCGTATTGATTTTCTAATTGACTTCTAGATTGAGATTGAATTTATGTTCTTTATTGACACCGCGGATTTAAATTGTTATATGTCTAATCTATTTGCATCTTGGCAATAGACAATCGAGTGTGAGTATTGTCCATTGTATCGCGCATAATATGTATTGAGAATATTTGCCAGAGATATCTCGCAAATGACTTGTACCCATGACTCGTCATTATAGGACGATTCTTGAGAGTCAACGACTTGAGAATTGAAAATAAATCTTATAGGTAATTGACTAGTAAACTCATATAGATCATTGGAAGGGGAGGACACTTCATGCTACCGCGACTTGGGTTGCTATGGCCCCTCCACAATGGCAAGGATAACCCGGATTGGCGTGGGCCCCTGACCTTATTAATTGAGTAGATGTTTATCTACTATTGATATGATTTTGAGTAGATGTTTATCTACTATTGATATATTTGTTTTTGAGTAGATGTTGTTTGTCTACTGTTGATAGAGATTATTATTGTTTGTATTTCTTTTCTTTCTACCGTCATCGCCCCCGTGGCCACCCGAGTTACTGCAGCGTAGGTGGTAGTGAAGTTCCTCAACTTTCATACTAGTAATTAGGATTGTGATAACCCAAGCTAGCTAATGAGAGCAAACCGTAGACATTGATTGGCCTTGCACTTTTGGTTGTGCGTTACTTTATATGCTCTATGTGTCGGTGAGTGGCCAGAGGCTATGTTCTGCTCGGAAAAGGTTCTGCAACCCCGGTCCTTGTTTGGTTTAAGGATTGTGGCTCCGATTTCTAGTAGTTCCTAATTCCTTTGTTTCTCATTGGCTTATTATCTTCCATAGCTATATTGTTTAGTATTTTCATTCAGTCATTTTATTCTCGAGATACGTGCATTGGTACCGCACTAGTCCCGAACCGTATTTATTTATTTTTGTCATTTTGTTATTGTGTTGTTGATGGGCTTTGTTGTTAACCTTGAGCTTCCTTGTGGTACTTGCTATTTGGGGGTCTGACCCCACTGGTTTTGCATGGCTGGGTTCCATATTTGATCTCGAGGGTCTACCGTCTTCTTCTCCGGATGGTTCGTACTCAGAGGACAGACACGGATTGGCGAGTGGGTTACCTTATCTCCTACTCCATTGTTGTATTTTTATTTGGTGGTGTTTAGCCAAAGACATGTATTAGTCCTTGTATCTGGGTTTTGTTTCCATCGTCTTCGTACGACGTAGATGTTTATTCTGGACCATGGCTAGTTGTACATTTATGTATCTTTGGTATATTCAGTTGATGTATCTTTTTATTATGTCAACTCTCATGATTATGTATGTATTTGTGTTTGGGACGCCTTACCCATCTCTCATGTGATTTACTCTTTATTGCTTCTTGTGTTGATTATATTGAGATATGATTTGTTCGACCTTAGGAGTCGTTAGTGGCATGCTAGAGTCCACCCACTTGCCTTTTAGACAGCTTTGATCGCATATTTGGGGTGCTGACGTACTCTAATGTACGTAGCTGGCTTTGTTTCCCCCTCGATCTCCATTATTTTAGTTCTGGGGCGTGACACTATTGACCACTATGGATTATGTTTTAGCTGTGTGGGGATTAAAAGGTGTGTCTATACACATTAATTTATGTACAGCTTGGGATAGAAGAATTGTTCTTCCCAGTTAGTTACTAATTAATTTCCTGCTTAAAATATGTGTACCTGTACACAATTCTTCTATCCTAGCCAGTTACTTCAAATTAATTTGTTTCTTCATTTTAAACCTGTCGGTTGCTTTATTCTAATTTGTTTGGAACAAGGGATGGAAGAATTGTGCTTGTGCACTAATGATCGCTAATGGATCATGATTACATTGCGCAGGTGAAAGAACATTTGAAGTGCTGAAGTTGCTTATTTTTACTGCTCATTACCTTCCTGGAGTTAATGTAGCAATTGCCTACTCATTAGGTGAATTCTGAAGTAGTTTTGTACTTGTCTGCAACAACTACCTGCTCGTTAGGTGAATTGAATCTTAGTTAATTGTTAAAATTTTCTGTAGCAACTGCATGCTCATTACCTTTCTCGAGTTTCTGAAAGCTGGCTTCACTTCAGTACCTACAACAAAGCAACTACCTATCAAGTTTTTTGGGGAGTCATTTTATCACCGTCCAAGCTGGCTTCACTTCATCAGCAACCGCCTGCTCATTAGTTGCCTGTTCATTACCCTATTAATCTAATATTGTCATCATGTTATTCTTTTCTATATGCTGAGTTGTACATGCCTCTTTGTGATTCTCAAGGTATTGGCATATATCCATCAGTGATCATGTTCCATTCTATATCATATAGAAACTGTATATGTAAACTGCAGCTGGAAAGTAATTTTTGGATATGTAAACTACATATTAATATGTAAACTGCAGCTGGAAAGTGATTTTTGAAGCCTCTCTAGTATAGTTTCGTATAGGGCGTTTTATATGTCAATACTTTTGTATATGCCAAATTTTAGACCCGCTTGGACTAGCGGGTTGTTCCGGATTGGATCCGTTTCAAACGGAATAGGTCCAATTCGATTCCCAAAAAATTGGCTTGCCCCATCCCGTCCCGCCAAAGAACGGGCCAGATTCGAGTCTACAAAATTTGGGGCCGACACGACTCGTTCCCAGCCCTAAACACGAGACTTAGACATGATAAAATGATAAATTTTATGTACAAAACATGTTGAGTAGCTTCACTAACTTAGCCACAACACAATATAAAAGGCACTATAGGCCCTCAGGGATTACTCCCTCCATCCTACATTGGTGCAGAAGACGAACTGTATACTAAGTGAGTTCTCATGGTCCCTTAGAGATTATTCCTTCCATTCTATATATGTCTAGACAATGCTTCTATAACTGGACGAAGAGCCACAAAGCTTCTTTAATTACTCCCTCCTTCCTATCCTACGTGGGTTCGGACGATGAACTCTATACTGAACGAAGTGCCATGGGTCCTCATGGTTACTCTCTATATTCTATATGGGTTGAGACAATGTTCCTATAATTGGATGAGGTTCCATGAACCATCGGGGATTCCTCACCATATTCTAATGGGTACTGACTTTGATTTTTATACTAGATGAGGCGCAACAAACCCTCTGGGATTATTGCATCCATTTTAATCTGTACATAAATTGCAACTATAAAAGATGAGCTGACATAAGCCCTCGAGGATTACTCATGCATTATACATGGGTCTATACGTTGGTTCTACATTGGACTAGGTGACACATTCTCTTGGGGATTACTTTCTCCATTCTACATTGTTCTAGACGATGGCTTCTACTCTGGACAAGGTGCCAAGAGCAGAGGGATTACTCCCTCCATTCAACATGGGTCCAGACTTCGGTTCCTACATTAGATAAGGTTCGATTAGCCAAAAGGGATTACTTCCTACACTATGAGTCGAGACATCATACCCCACAACCAGGTGAGCCACCACATACAATTATCCCTTTATCTATGTGGAGCCATTATTGGGGGGATTAACTTGTCTTATAGACCAAAAGATACACTCGTTTATGATTCAACAATACAAAATACTCAACAATGTACCAAGAACAAAAGCAAAATTTTGAACAAACAATTATTTGTTCATTCATATAAGAGTTCAAACTACATGTAATAGCCTAAAAATATGTACCTTCAATTTTTGTTTTCGTATATATAATATTCGTAAAATGTAATAGCGGCCCTTTTATAAATTTCAAGTATTTTAAAAAATAAAATTTTAGTATTTTGATTTCGTTACTATTACTAATTTATTATTGTTATGAATATTATTAAATTTACTTTTTTCTATTTGCATTTCTCCCCACCAAATATTTTTATTTACAAATTAGCATGGACACTTAGGGGGTTAGTTGTCATGGCATGAAAACATGAAGGCCACGTCAAGCCCCAGTACTGGAATACGGAGAACAGGAGTATGACACAACCAACTACACACTATGAAGTACACCAGTACCCACAATACGGTCATGGTTGTCTCTAGACATGGGGCTATATATGGTCACACAGAACATACTATATCTCAATCAGTCAACAAAAAATAAAAATATGGAACATATTAGATAAAACAGTAAGACATCCCCGAAGCTCTATCAAAATGATCATGAAACTAGTTATATAAAATAAAAAATAGCACAATATCAAATATACATGATCATATCGTATGCTGTAGTCTGAATATAATATAATCATGTGATCGAAAAGTCTTCCAAATTATACATGCAAAATAGGTACCTGGCGACAAAACATCTCAAAAGAAACAAAATGATATAATGAGTGGTGAAGGATAAATCGTCGATCATTCTTCGAGTGCATCCTATTAGAAGTGAAATATGCTTGATACTTGTGCTATGCTACAAGATCCGGCCAGCCAAATAAAACTAGAGGGGTAAGGCCCCTAATAGTAAGTACCACAAGAAAGCACGAGAGAATGAAACAAAATACAATCAATAGCATTACATAAGAACTTGTGTTGTAGTCTAGGACTATAATCTATTATCGAGCATAATCCAACCCTACTCTAAACAAGGACAAGGAATAAACCACTACATTGAGACAGTCTAAGTCCCTAAACTACTGACAAATAATACAATATAAGCACAAATGGTATAATAGAGTGGCCAACAAATTTATATGCCTTGTTATATTAATAATCGAGTTATCTGAGGAATGCAATATAAATAGATTCTCATATCGTGCCGAAGCGGGACTAGCCGAACCATATAAAATATACAGTCAATAATAGACTAAGATCACACCCCTCTGGAGGTCACTAGGTCAGTCAATAGCAATAACAGTCAATGACACCGTCTCTTGAGAGGTCACCGGTTCATTCAGTATCAGTAACGGTCCAAACACACTACACCAAAATAAGGTTTTTCTAGCACACAAAATTTTCAAATCCTAACGATTTTTTACTGTTACAAATTTCTAACAGTAAAATAGTGTTAGGAAATTAAAAATCCATTAGTATAAATGGCCAAAAAAAATAAATTTAATATTTGCAACACACCCATTTTTTTGCTAATGGTTATAACCGTTTGTAACATGAAGAAAAAATGTCATGTGAGTTCCACATGACATACCAAGTGTTATATCCCAAACCCCAGGCCCTCTTCCAAAGGTGCAACTCCCGCAGCCATCATCTCCTCTTCTTCTCCCCTCCCCCTCTACCGAAATCCCTAACCCGAGTTCGACACCATCACCCCTAAGTCTCCTTTTATTCCTCCTCAAGCCCACTTCAAACCCTGCTTCTTGCTGCCGTCGATATGGGAGATTCTAACAAAGTCCAGGAACACGGGGCCCTGCCACTTCACATGGTCCGAAAAGCGGAGGGAGCCGGTGGTGTGGCGGCGGCAGTCCACCTTCTGCCCGAAGTCCTCCAGCAGGGATTCATCTATTGGGGACGGGAAAACATTTGTCGAAACCCTAGCCCAAGGGTCATGATCAAAATCTGAACTTGGTGGAGAATTCTATTGGTAGAGGAAGAAGATCCCAGCAATGCTCTGTTCCTCAGGAACTTTGCACAGTTTCTCTACCAGGTGATATTTCTTTTTTCTTTTCTTTTTTGCGCTTAATTCATATTCTGTCATAATTAGTTGATTTGTGTGATAGTTCCACATATGGATGTATATATTTTCATGTCAGGTAACACCTATATTTTTGCACCAATATAGATAAAAATACGATACAGATACAATATTAACAAACATCTTCAAAGTTACCTAGAATACGAACACGATAAGGCTAAGGATCCGTGCAAAATAGGTTTAAAGTTTATTTGCTGCAAGCTATGGTATTGTGTACTAATAACACAGATAATCCTACAACAAAGGCTTTATCCCAGAATTATGGGGTCTCCTTTTTGAATGTTTTTTTTCCATTCAGCTATGTTACGCGTCATGTTTGTCCTATGTAACACTAATAGAAATCATATCCTTCGTTACAGAGCTTCAATCTATGTTCATTTAGGTCTATCTCTATAAAAGTGCTTGTGTATGTTGTCCTACAATTGTTGGTGCTAGTTTTAAAGTATTTTTGGATTGAACCAAGCTTATGTTTTAGCAATGTTCATAAGGATGAATCCTAACTCATTAAGACATGTATATTCACGGCTGTTAAGAAGTTGCTTGTTCCAACAAAGCTATTTTGGTAGTCTGCTATATTTTCCAGAATGTAAAGAAAGATCATGTTCTAAACTGGGTAGAAAAATCGTTTGCTTGTTCTCCCTATAATTGATCAACCTGATTAAGTGATTATACACACAAGGGTAACAAGAAACTTCATTCATTGAAAGTTAGATTCTTTTTTTTTACATTAGCAACTGTGATATTCTTTCTGACTGGCACATTGTTCGTTTCCTAGTATTGTAGTTTCTCTCATCTAAACTACTAACGACTTCCCAATAATTCGCTCATATTTATTCTCCATTTGATGTAAAATTCTGGCTAAAAGAGTAGGAACATATTCAGATGTCCTAAATCTAAGCAATAACCCCTTAGAAGTTGGCATTCCATCCTTTTTGTCCTCGTTGTAATTCTTAATAATTCATAGACGATTTTTTAGCAAAATAAAAGGAAAATAACGGGTTCTTGCCACAAGAACAAGAAAACCGTTACAACCAAGAACCTTCTACAGGTTTGTCTAAGCGACTAGAGAATTGTGTGACTGTGCCACTTTATATTGTTGGAATTGTATGTTTGGCTTTATAAAGTAATAATTTTAGATTGTTCTTTCTCTAGTTTCTTCCACCTGATGAACTTTGTATATGATTTGGCTTTCAGACCAAGGGAGATTCTCAAAGGGTGGAGGAATACTACTCTCGCGCCATACTTGCAGAACCTGGGGGTAAATCTTGTCACAATATGCTAAACTAGTGTTGGAATTGCACAGCGACCTCTTGCTACTTTGAACAGGCTGTTCAGTATATATATATATATGTATATATATATATATATATTAGCAATTATTTTAGCAGTTTATATGTACAAAATTTCATATGGTTTGGTTACTTTACTGAACGATTTCTTTCAATCAGCCATGTTCTTGCAGTATACGCCAATTTCTTATGGGAGGCAGAGGATGATTGCGAAGGAACTGGAGACAAGGGACAATTGCAAGACTACTTTGGTTCGCCAGTTCATCAAGGAATCTTGACCCCAGCAAACATTTAAGTTTTAAGCGATGATGGATCTTAGATGTGAGCTTGGGCTAACACTTTCTTACGAAACTAACATGTTTCATATATTTTATGAATAGAAGAGAGTAGTATAATTAGTTCTTTGGCCGATTTGCTTAGGTGATTGAAACAGACGAATTTAGTATGGAAGATCATGAAAAAGGGAGTCCAGTGTCAATGATGTGTAAACTACAAGTATTGTAGTCCAGTAAAAAAAATTGAAGCAGAACAAAATCTGTAGCACCCAGTTTCCCAAATGAGGGTAATTTTGAAATTTTGTGTTTATAATTATTTTAATAATGATATTTAATTCATGATATGATTTTTGGTGATTTTAAATCATTTTAAAATTATTTAAATCAATGACTTGTGGTTTTGACGTTTTGCTAGTGAAATCCTAGAGACTGTTTGACCTAGAGCCTAACCATATGATTATGATATTTTAATGTCATTTCTGGCCTAAGGATTTTTTGCATTTGACCTCTTTGAATTATTTTGATATTATTTTATTATTTATGATATTGTTTCGGGGTTATTTGAATCGGGTTCGAATTTCAACTCAATCCGACTTGAAACGGGGACCCGGGGGTAGTTTGACTCTAGTGGGACCCACACACTAGTTAGGCATGGCCCACATGATATTAATTTTAGTCCACATGATAGAAATATTTTAGTTAGAGGTTAGACTAATTATTATGGATAAGGTTAGTGTGATTAGAGACTTTAGAATGATTAATTTAGCCCCAACCAATTAGCCCTTTCCTAATACTCATAGAATAGGTTAGTGGGGGCATTTTGGACCTTACAATAATAGAACAAATAGCCCCATATGGCCAGCCACTTTGGGAGAGGATAGGCTCAAGTTCATTTCATTATTCTCATCCACACTCTCTCTTTTGTTCTTTCCCAAATTCTTAGAGAGCAATCCCTAGCAATTTCTCTACCAAATCCTTCCATTTCGCCACCAAATCTTCTTCTTTCCTTCTCCATTCTAGCCAAGGAGGAAGCTACCCAAGTTTGGGAGGATTCGGAGCTCGTTCGTGTCCTTTTGGAATCTCTACGTGCCGGTGTCGCTCCGGGAAGGCTTTTCTTCGATTCGATCTACCGGGAGGTATAAATCCCTTCTCCTTTTCATTTCCTCATACATATTGGTCTATTTTGAACCCATAGTAATGACCCCCATGGTTGTATCTCCATTTGTGTCCATTTCGTGTCCATTTGGAGGTCATAGGAGTGTCCTTTGTGTTGTGGTTGTGTCCATGTGGGAAAATCCTAAATTTGGACACACTATGTGTTGTTGTTATGTATGAATGAATTATTACATGTTTAATCTCATATTTTTGTATTGAAGATGTGTTCTATAGTGTCTCATATATATATTAGTGTAGAGAGTGAGTTCTTGATATATTATGTTATATACTTGTGTTCTTTTGTCTCAAACTACCTAAATCCGTCATGATTTTTATCCACATTTTTAATTTCAGCCCTAACTTAGAAATATCATAACTTCTAGCTCAAAGTTAGGTTTAATCTCCCATTTTTTTAAAAGAAGCGTATTGAAGTTAGCTTTCCAAAAACATATATTAATAGACCTAATTCTTTCTGTAACTTTCTGGAGAATTATTTGAGTGGCAGCTGTACGAAAGACAAACGCGTTCTCGGTGTTTTCGCGATTCCGGGAGTTTCCGGAAACGAAAATGCGATCCGTTTGAAGTTTCGGAAATTTAACACATAGATCTATAACATACTTTAATCCTAGATTTTAATTCATGCTGAGATGGTACAGTATTAATTATTAGTAGGAGTTACTATTCGACATATGTATTTTGTGCACCCTTGTGTGTAATATAATGTTCTATTTGATTTTAACCCATGTTAATGTATATACATTATGTAATTAAATAGAAAATGTAAGCATGAGTAAATGTTTAAATAAATAATGTATGAGGTGTAAGTATCCTATCTAATGTAAGCATGTATAAGTATGGCTTGTAATGAATATGTAGGTTCCATAGTATGTAATGTATGGTGCATATAGTAGTGCAAGAGAATAAATGAATGATGAATGAATGCAAGCATGAATGTAATATAATAATAGATGTAATGTATGCAATATACAAGTTAATGAGATGTAATGTTCTATGTTAACACAAATCCTATATTACCTCATGTACCCCTTACACTATGTAGACACTATCACACTTGACACTTTGTTCACTTATACTTTGACACTCTTTGATATGTATACACTATATATGCCCATTTAACCCTCACTTGCCCCTTTGCCATGTTCACATACACACACATAGCCTCTTAAATAAGTATTTATGAATACAGTTAACTTAGCTATGTATGTATATTATATATATGTTAGCATATTGTGTTGTAATACAAAAGTTTATATAACCATTTGAAATGCCATGATTATAGACCTAATCTTGAATACCAATATATGCATGTGTATATATGTGTAGACATATATAGTTTAAAGTAATAGATTACCTAGTGTATATCCAATGTGAATTCTTGCCTATTTGAGTATTGAATAATTGAATGCTATATAGAGTTGGGTGTATGTTGGCTTATATAGCCTTGTATTGATGTGTGCTTGCTAGGATAGTCTTGGTTAGGCCTAGTAAGGCTTGCTGGGTTAGGACATAACCTAGTTTGATCTAGTTTGACTAGTGCAGTTGACCAGAGTTGACCAAGGGTTGACTTTGGCCTAGTTTGATCAAGATTCATGTAGAATGCATTGTAGTGCTTTATATTACCCTTCTGGACATGTTGTGACTTGTGCTGTTCCAATTAGGAGCCAGACACCTCTCCTCAGACAGTATCTTTACCTTGGACATTCAGATATCAGGCGAGTACATTCTCTGACCGTTTTATACTTGTCTGGATTTATATTCTTGCTCTAGATTACTGTACTTTATGCTGACACGATCATTATCACGGATTGGTACTATACGGATCTTCTTCTGAGATATTATCACCTTGTATTCACTAAATACATATTGTGATGTGCGTTTCACTTACATATTGTATTTATTGAATACCCTTATCATTGTACACTCATTGTGTATATTGTACTCTCATTATCACATTGAGCCATTGTACAAGCCATTGTACAAGCCATTGTACAAGCCATTGTATAAGGTAACGTAACTGAATTGGATCCTTGTGTATTGATTGGGGAGGGAGAGTAGAAGTGGTTATGTGATCAATCCTATTGTATAAGAAATTGTATATGTCCATTGTACACCCACGTACAAAGGAGTCCCATTTTATTGTACAACCTAACCCGTTTACATAACCATATTGTACTCTAAATCACAGTAGGCTTACAGTTCTTACTTATCATATTTAGATATTTTCTGTTATCAAATATCTACTATTTTTTATATACTTCTTTCTTTCAGCGTTTCATGTACCTTACTCTATTGCATGCTTTATATTTCCTAACATGATATGAACTGCGTGTGATGTTTTGTGCTCGCTCCCGTCCTGACTGGACCTGTTGAAAATTTTACAGAGGATGATGAGGAACCCTGCACCCCCTTACTTGGAGCTTGCCTAGTTGACACTCGCGACCTGGACCCCAGGGGAGGTTCAGGAAGCTACTGAGGACGATACCTTGCTTAGTATAGATAGTTTAGCCTGTTTTCCTTTTCATGTTTAGTTGTTGTTCTTGATTCAGAGTTTGTATATTTTTAGAGATGATAAGACTTGTATTTCTTTTCTGTTGTACCTCAGTTGAGGATTTCTTATCTATTTCATCGTGCTACATTCTACCTTAGATTGTGATTGAGTTGTATCTGTGTTGGCCTCCTTATGGAGAGTATTCATATTATGCTAGTTATAGTTCATGACCTAGAACAGCGTTCTACCGCCGACACTGCGGCGTAGGCTGGACGTTGTTACGTTCTCGTACCCTCACAGTGGGTGCGGGTCGTGACACGTTTTTAGTGGTGGCCCATGCAGGTCGAGTTTATGTAGTGGTATTCGAACTAGAGTATCACTACAGCCTGCAGTAGGATTAGGATATTTTTAGAGGTACTCAATCACATTAGAAAAAACTCTTAATCCGATTCCTTTTGTCTAAAATTGTTGCTTATTGACTTCCCTTGAATATAAACTTTCTCCTTGAATTTTTGCTTTATTCTCAGAAATTGCTTCTTGTTTTGATCTGTCTTCATGATGGTTATGAAGACACGATCTCATCGCTTCGGTTCGGGGGATACTATCGAGAGGCTGGCCACCTCTCGTCCTGTTCATCAGGGCCTCGAGACCGCAGCTTCTGTTGTGCCGACTCAGTTTGGCGTTTCTACTATATTGGAGGTACACCTCCGTCTGTACAGAGACTTTTCCCTTCATTTTTAGTTTCTTTCAGCAGCAGCAATTCATGCAGCATCAGCATCAGAGATTTGTGCAGTATCAGCATCATGCTGGAGAAAACCAGCAGGGCGAGCTATCGTCAGGACAGTCGAGGATGCACAGACCATTGGAGATCTTGCTGCAAGTTCCGTTCTTCTCAATTCCATTCCCGCAGTTGTCTTTTTTAATTACCTTGAAATCCGATTCCATCTGTTCCTTGTTGATTGATTAATTTTGTCATGTTACTTTTTTATTGTGTTTATTTTTTTCTTCTGAGAAAATCATATGGGCTAGGTCGCCTAAATCATGGGATCTATAATCCTCGATAGTCGTGTTAGTTGGCATAGTGAGGACATGTAGTCAGATTTTGGATGTATTCTCGGGTATGGAAATTTAAGGTTATCGTCGTCGCATGCGGCAGTGCGAAAATTTTAAATACCATGAACCTAGAGGTATGTACCTTAGTCAAGGACTCTATGATTATCGTAGCCTTGCTCACTAGCATGATGAAGACTCTGGACAACATGATTTTGGACAGACGCATATGATTAACAGATTGTATCTTGAGAAGGTTTAAATATTATACCCTTTTGATTGTTATAAATGACTTAGGAGTAGGGATATTTAGTTTTGTAGAGTTTATTCATAGGTAGTTCCTTCATAGTATAATGGTATGATAACTTGTAGAGTGTCTGTACCCTAGAGGTGATAGTTAGCATTGGTGTTAGAATAGTAACCCATTGCAGATAATTCTTCTGTTATCTGTAATACCAACCAGTTACATATAGGATGGTAGACAGCCCTACAACCTTGATGATTGTTGTTCCCTTACCTTCCCAATTAGGACACCCTAAATTGTTTGTGTATTGATACTATAGTACTGTTTTGACCTAGAATGATTAGTGTACCTAGGTGAGACTTCCAACTGCTACGGTATGCCCTGACCTTGTATACTATTCCTTCAAATTGCATGATTTAGAAAGAAAAAAAATTTAGACCTTGATTGTTGGGAAATAGGGACGTCACTCCATTAGTATCAGTTGTAGATATATATGGGTTAGTCCTTGATGTGGGGATGTGTGTCTATAAACATGTAGCTTAGGAGATTTAGGAGAGATTATAGTATCAGCCTTGATAGGATGTACTAGTCTTTTGGTGAGTATAAATGTGTTATGAGAGATAGGGGCCTATATGTCTTAGTAATGCATCGTTCCTATGGTAATAGAATGTATTAATAGATGGTTAATAGGAAGATAATAGTTTGAGCATACCTATAGCCTATGATCAGTTCCTTTTCATCCTTAGTTAAGACCACTTTAAAATAGGTCCAATCCCTTGGATATAGGTTCCAGTCCATATTCTATTGAAGTTCCATTACCGCCGTACAGCAGAGCAGTATTGGAGGTATTCCTAGATTGACACTTTTTAGATGTCCGGTTATTATTCCATTGTTAGGAAGTGTTACCTTAGATATTGGGTAGGTTAGAGGCACTAGAAGGAGTACTATCGATCTTAAATTTCGAGGACGAAATTTTTCTAAGGTGGGTAGAGTTGTAGCACCCAGTTTCCCAAATGAGGGTAATTTTGAAATTTTGTGTTTATAATTATTTTAATAATGATATTTAATTCATGATATGATTTTTGGTAATTTTAAATCATTTTAAAATTATTTAAATTAATGACTTGTGGTTTTGACGTTTTGCTAGTGAAACCCTAAAGATTGTTTGACCTAGAGCCTAACCATGTGATTATGATATTTTAATGTCATTTTTGGCCTAAGGATATTTTTTTTTGCATTTGACCTCTTTGAATTATTTTGATATTATTTTATTATTTATGATATTGTTTCGGGGTTATTTGAATCGGGTTCGAATTTCAACTCAATCCGACTTGAAACGGGGACCGGGGGTAGTTTGACTCTAGTGGGATCCATATACTAGTTAGACATGGCCCACATGATATTAATTTTAGTCCACATGATAGAAATATTTTAGTTAGAGGTTAGACTAATTATTATGGATAAGGTTAGTGTGATTAGAGACTTTAGAATGGCTAATTTAGCCCCAACCAATTAGCCCTTTCCTAATACTCATAGAATAGGTTAGTGGGGGCATTTTGGACCTTACCATAATAGGACAAATAGCCCCATATGGTCAGCCACTTTGGGAGAGGATAGGCTCAAGTTCATTTCATTATTCTCATCCACACTCTCTCTCTCTTGTTCTTCCCCAAATTCCTAGAGAGCAATCCCTAGCAATTTCTCCACCAAATCCTTCCATTTCGCCACAAATCTTCTTCTTTCCTTCTCCATTCTAGCCAAAGAGGAAGCTACCCAAGTTTGGGAGGATTCGGAGCTCGTTCGTGTCCTTTTGGAATCTCTACGTGCTGGTGTCGCTCCGGAAAGGCTTTTCTTCGATTCGATCTACCGGAAGGTATAAATCCCTTCTCCTTTTCATTTCCTCATGCATATTGGTCTATTTTGAACCCATAGGAATGACCCCCATGGTTGTATCTCCATTTGTCTCCATTTCGTGTCCATTTGGAGGTCATAGGAGTGTCCTTTGTGTTGTGGTTGTGTCCATGTAGGAAAATCCCAAATTTGGACACACTATGTGTTGTTGTTATGTATGAATGAATTATTACATGTTTAATCTCATATTTTTGTATTGGAGATGTGTTCTATAGTGTCTCATATATATATATTAGTGTAGAGAGTGATTTCTTGATATATTATGTTATATACTTGTGTTCTTTTGTCTCAAACTACCTAAATCCGTCATGATTTTTATCCACGTTTTTAATTTCAGCCCTAACTTAGAAATGTCATAACTTCTAGCTCAAAGTTCGGTTTAATCTCTTGTTTTTTTTAAAAGAAGCGTATTGAAGTTAGCTTTCCAAAAACATATATTAATAGGCCTAATTCTTTCTGTAACTTTCTGGAGAATTATTTGAGTGTCAGCTGTACGAAAGACAAACGCGTTCTCGGTGTTTTCGCGATTCCGGGAGTTTTCGGAAACGAAAACGCGATCCGTTTTAAGTTTCGGAAAGCTAACACATAGATCTATAACATAATTTAATCCTAGATTTTAATTCATGCTGAGATGGTACAGTATTGATTATTAGTAGGAGTTACTATTCGGCATATGCATTTTATGCACCCTTGTGTGTAATATAATGTTCTATTTGATTTTAACCCATGTTAATGTATATACATTATGTAATTAAATAGAGAATGCAAGCATGAGTAAATGTTTAAATAAATGATGTATAAGGTGTAAGTATCCTATCTAATGTAAGCATGTATAAGTATGGCTTGTAATGAATATGTAGGTTCCATAGTATGTAATGTATGGTACATATAGTAGTGCAAGAGAATAAATGAATAATGAATGAATGCAAGCATGAATGTAATGTAATAGTAGATGTAATATATGCAATATACAAGTTAATGAGATGTAATGTTCTATGTTAACACAAATTCTATATTACCTCATGTACCCCTTACACTATGTAGACACTATCACACTTGACACTTTGTTTACTTACACTTTGACACTCTTTGATATGTATACACTGTGTATGCCCATTTAACCCTTACTTGCCCCTTTGCCATGTTCACATACACACACATAGCCTCTTAAATAAGTATTTATGAATACAGTTAACTTAGCTATGTATGTATATTATATATATGTTAGCATATTGTGTTGTAATATATAAGTTTATATAACCATTTGAAATGTCATGATTATAGACCTAATATTGAATACCAATATATGCATATAAATATATGTGTAGACATATATAGTTTAAAGTAATAGATTACCTAGTGTATATCTAATGTGAATTCTTGCTTATTTGAGTATTGAATAATTGCATGCTATATAGAGTTGGGTGTATGTTGGCTTGTATAGCCTTGTATTGATGTGTGCTTGCTAGGATAGTCTTGGTTAGGCCTAGTAAGAGTTGCTGGGTTAGGACATGACCTAGTTTGACCTAGTTTGACTAGTGCAGTTAACCAGAGTTGACCAAGGGTTGACTTTGGCCTAGTTTGACCTAGATTCATGTAGAATGCATTGTAGTGCTTTATATTACCCTTCTGGACATGTTGTGACTTGTGCTGTTCCAATTAGGAGCCAGACACCTCTCTTCGGACAGTATCTTTACCTTGGACATTCAGATATCAGGCGAGTACATTCTCTGACTGTTTCATACTTGTCTGGATTTATATTCTTGCTCTAGATTACTGTACTTAATGCTGACACGATCATTATCATGGATTGGTACTATACGGATCTTCTTCTGAGATGTTATCTCCTTGTATTCACTAAATACATATTGTGATGTGTGTTTCACTTACATATTGTATTTATTGAATACCCTTATCATTGTACACTCATTGTGCATATTGTACTCTCATTATCACATTGAGCCATTGTACAAGCCATTGTACAAGCCATTGTACAAGCCATTGTATAAGGTAACGTAACTGAATTGGATCCTTGTGTATTGATTGGGGAGGGAGAGTAGAAGTGGTTATGTGATCAATCCTATTGTATAAGAAATTGTATATGTCCATTGTACACCCACGTACAAAGGAGTCCCATTTTATTGTACAACCTAACCCGTTTACATAACTATATTGTACTCTAAATCACAGTAGGCTTACAGTTCTTACTTATCATATTTAGATATTTCCTGTTATCAAATCTCTACTATTTTTTATATACTTCTTTCTTTTAGCGTTTCATGTGCCTTACTCTATTGCATGTTTTATATTTCCTAACATGATATGAACTGCGTGAGATGTTTTGTGCTCGCTCCCGTCCTGACTGGACCTGTTAAAATTTTTACAGAGGATGACGAGGAACCCTGCACCCCCTTACTTGGAGCTTGCCTAGTTGACACTCGCGACCTGGACCCCAGGGGAGGTTCAGGAAGCTACTGAGGACGATACCTTGCTTAGTATAGATAGTTTAGACTGTTTTCCTTTTCATGTTTAGTTGTTGTTCTTGATTCAGAGTTTGTATATTTTTAGAGATGATAAGACTTGTATTTCTTTTCTGTTGTACCTCAGTTGAGGATTTCTTATCTATTTCATCGTGCTACATTCTACCTTAGATTGTGATTGAGTTGTACCTCTGTGTTGGCCTCCTTATGGAGAGTATTCATATTATGCTAGTTATAGTTCATGACCTAGAACAGCGTTCTACCGCCGACACTGCGGCGTAGGCTGGGCGTTGTTACGTTCTCGTACCCTCACAGTGGGTGCGGATCGTGACACATTTTTAGTGGTGGCCCATGCAGGTCGAGTTTATGTAGTGGTATTCGAACTAGAGTATCACTACAGCCTGAAGTAGGATTAGGATATTTTTGGAGGTACTCAATCACATTAGAAAAAACTCTTAATCCGATTCCTTTTGTCTAAAATTGTTGCTTATTGACTTCCCTAGAATATAAACTGTTCTCCTTGAATTTTTTGCTTCATTCTCAGAAATTGCTTCTTGTTTTGATCTGTCTTCATGATGGTTATGAAGACACGATCTCATCGCTTCGGTTCGGGGATACTATCGAGAGGCTGGCCACCTCTCGTCCTGTTCATCAGGGCCTCGAGACCGCAGCTTCTGTTGTGCCGACTCAGGTTGGCATTTCTGCTATATTGGAGGTGCACCTCCGTCTGTACAGAGACTTTTCCCTTCATTTTTGGTTTCTCTCAGCAGCAGCGATTCATGCAGCATCAGCATCAGAGATTTGTGCAGTATCAGCATCATGCTGGAGAAAACCAGCAGGGCGAGCTATCGTCAGGACAGTCGAGGATGCACAGACCGTTGGAGATCTTGCTGCAAGTTCCGTTCTTCTCAATTCTATTCCCGCAATTGTCTTTTATAATTACCTTGAAATCCGATTCCATCTGTTCCTTGTTGATTGATTAATTTTGTCATGTTACTCTTTTGTTGTGTTTGTTTTTTTCTTCTGAGAAAATCATATGGGCTAGGTCGCCTAAATCATGGGATCTATAATCCTCGATAGTCGTGTTAGTTGGCATAGTGAGGACATGTAGTCAGATTTTGGATGTATTCTCGGGTATGGAAATTTAAGGTTATCGTCGTCGCATGCGGCAGTGCGAAAATTTTAAATACCATGAACCTAGAGGTATGTACCTTAGTCAAGGACTCTGTGATTATCGTAGCCTTGCTCACTAGCATGATGAAGACTCTGGACAACATAATTTTGGACAGACGCATATGATTAACAGATTGTATCTTGAGAAGGTTTAAATATTATACCCTTTTGATTGTTATAAATGACTTAGGAGTAGGGATATTTAGTTTTGTAGAGTTTATTCATAGGTAGTTCCTTCATAGTATAATGGTTATGATAACTTGTAGAGTGCCTGTACCCTAGAGGTGATAGTTAGCATTGGTGTTAGAATAGTAACCCATTGCAGATAATTCTCCTGTTATCTATAATACCAACCAGTTACATATAGGATGGTAGACAACCCTACAACCTTGATGATTGTTGTTCCCTTACCTTCCCATTTAGGACACCCTAGATTGTTTGTGTGTTGATACCATAGTACTGTTTTGACCTAGAATGATTAGTGTAACTAGGTGAGACTTCCAACTGCTACGGTATGCCCTGACCTTGTATACTATTCCTTCAAATTGCATGATTTAGAAAAAAAAAATTTTAGACCTTGATTGTTGGGAAATAGGGACGTCACTCCATTAGTATCAGTTGTAGATATATATGGGTTAGTCCTTGATTTGGGGATGTGTGTCTATAAACGTGTAGCTTAGAAGATTTATGAGAGATTATAGTATCAGCCTTGATAGGATGTACTAGTCTTTTGGTGAGTATAAATTTGTTATGAGAGATAGGGGCCTATATGTCTTAGTAATGCATCGTTCCTTTGGTAATAGAATGTATTAATAGATGGTTAATAGGAAGATAATAGTTTGAGCATACCTATAGCCTATGATCAGTTCCTTTTCATCCTTAGTTAAGACCACTTTAAAATAGGTCCAGTCCCTTGGATATAGGTTCCAGTCCATATTCTATTGAAGTTCCATTACCGCCGTACAGCAGAGCAGTATTAGAGGTATTCCTAGATTGACACTTTTTAGATGTCCGTTTATTATTCCATTATTAGGAAGTGTTACCTTAGATATTGGGTAGGTTAGAGGCTCTAGAAGGAGTACTATCGATCTTAAATTTCGAGGACAAAATTTTTGTAAGGCGGGTAGAGTTGTAGCACCCAGTTTCCCAAATGAAGGAAATTTGAAATTTTGTGTTTATAATTATTTTAATAATGATATTTAATTCATGATATGATTTTTGGTGATTTTAAATCATTTTAAAATTATTTAAATCAATGACTTGTGGTTTTGACGTTTTGCTAGTGAAACCCTAGAGATTGTTTGACCTAGAGCCTAACCATGTGATTATGATATTTTAATGTCATTTTTGGCCTAAGGATATTTTTTTTTGCATTTGACCTCTTTGAATTATTTTGATATTATTTTATTATTTATGATATTGTTTCGGGGTTATTTGAATCGGGTTCGAATTTCAACTCAATCCGACTTGAAACGGGGACCCGGGGGTAGTTTGACTATAGTAGGACCCACACACTAGTTAGACATGGCCCACATGATATTAATTTTAGTCCACATGATAGACATATTTTAGTTAGAGGTTCGACTAATTATTATGGATAAGGTTAGTGTGATTGGAGACTTTAGAATGACTAATTTAGCCCCAACCAATTAGCCCTTTCCTAATACTCATAGAATAGGTTAGTGGGGGCATTTTGGACCTTACCATAATAGGACAAATAGCCCCATATGTCCAGCCACTTTGGGAGAGGATAGGCTCAAGTTCATTTCATTATTCTCATCCACACTCTCTCTCTTGTTCTTCCCCAAATTCCTAGAGAGCAATCTCTAGCAATTTCTCCATCAATTCCTTCCATTTCACCACCAAATCTTCTTCTTTCCTTCTCCATTCTAGCCAAGAAGGAAGCTACCCAAGTTTGGGAGGATTCGGAGCTCGTTCGTGTCCTTTTGGAATCTCTACGTGCCGGTGTCGCTCCGGGAAGGCTTTTCTTCGATTCGATCTACCGGGAGGTATAAATCCCTTCTCCTTTTCATTTTCTCATGCATATTGGTCTATTTTGAACCCATAGGAATGACCCCCATGGTTGTATCTCCATTTGTGTCCATTTCGTGTCCATTTGGAGGTCATAGGAGTGTCCTTTGTGTTGTGGTTGTGTCCATATGGGAAAATCCCAAATTTGGACACACTATGTGTTGTTGTTATGTATGAATAAATTATTACATATTTAATCTCATATTTTTGTATTGGAGATGTGTTCTATAGTGTCTCATATATATATTAGTGTAGAGAGTGAGTTCTTGATATATTATGTAATATACTTGTGTTCTTTTGTCTCAAACTACCTCAATCCGTCATGATTTTTATCCACATTTTTAATTTTAGCCCTAACTTAGAAATATCATAACTTCTAGCTCAAAGTTCGGTTTAATCTCCCGGTTTTTTTAAAAGAAGCGTATTGAAGTTAGCTTTCCAAAAACATATATTAATAGGCCTAATTCTTTCAGTAACTTTCTGGAAAATTATTTTAGTGTCAGCTGTACGAAAGACAAACGCGTTCTCGGTGTTTTCGCGATTCCGGGAGTTTCCGGAAACGAAAACACGATCCATTTTAAGTTTTGGAAAGCTAACACATAGATCTATAACATACTTTAATCCTAGATTTTAATTCATGCTGAGATGGTACAATATTGATTATTAGTAGGAGTTACTATTCGGCATATGCATTTTGTGCACCCTTGTGTGTAATATAATGTTCTATTTGATTTTAACCCATGTTAATGTATATACATTATGTAATTAAATAGAGAATGCAAGCATGAGTAAATGTTTAAATAAATGATGTATGAGGTGTAAGTATCCTATCTAATGTAAGCATGTATAAGTATGGCTTGTAATGAATATGTAGGTTCCATAGTATGTAATATATGGTGCATATAGTAGTGCAAGAGAATAAATGAATGAAGAATGAATGCAAGCATAAATTTAATGTAATAATAGATGTAATGTATGCAATATACAAGTTAATGAGATGTAATGTTCTATGTTAACACAAATCCTATATTACCTCATGTACCCCTTACACTATGTAGACACTATCACACTTGACACTTTGTTCACTTACACTTTGACACTCTTTGATATGTATATACTATGTATGTCCATTTAACCCTCACTTGCCCCTTTGCCATATTCACATACACACACATAGCCTCTTAAATAAGTATTTATGAATACAGTTAACTTAGCTATGTATGTATATTATATATATGTTAGCATATTGTGTTGTAATATATAAGTTTATATAACCATTTGAAAAGCCATGATTATAGACCTAATGTTGAATACCAATATATGCATGTGTATATATGTGTAGACATATATAGTTTAAAGTAATAGATTACCTAGTGTATATCCAATGTGAATTCTTGCCTATTTGAGTATTGAATAATTGTATGCTATATAGATTTGGGTGTATGTTGGCTTGTATAGCCTTGTATTGATGTGTGCTTGCTAGGAGAGTCTTGGTTAGGCCTAGTAAGACTTGCTGGGTTAGGACATGACCTAGTTTGACCTAGTTTGACTAGTGCAGTTGACCAGAGTTGACCAAGGGTTGACTTTGGCCTAGTTTGACCTAGATTCATGTAGAATGCATTGTAGTGCTTTATATTACCCTTCTGGACATGTTGTGACTTGTGCTGTTCCAATTAGGAGCCAGACACCTCTCCTCGGACAGTATCTTTACCTTGGACATTCAGATATCAGGCGAGTACATTCTCTGACCGTTTCATACTTGTCTGGATTTATATTCTTGCTCTAGATTACTGTACTTGATGCTGACACGATCATTATCACGGATTGGTACTATACGGATCTTCTTCTGAGATGCTATCTCCTTGTATTCACTAAATACATATTGTGATGTGCGTTTCACTTACATATTGTATTTATTGAATACCCTTATCATTGTACACTCATTGTGCATATTGTACTCTCATTATCACATTGAGCCATTGTACAAGCCATTGTACAAGCCATTGTACAAGCCATTGTATAAGGTAACATAACTGAATTGGATCCTTGTATATTGATTGGGGAGGGAGAGTAGAAGTGGTTATGTGATCAATCCTATTGTATAAGAAATTGTATATGTCCATTGTACACCCACGTACAAAGGAGTCCCATTTTATTGTACAACCTAACCCGTTTACATAACCATATTGTACTCTAAATCACAGTAGGCTTACAGTTCTTACTTATCATATTTAGATATTTCCTGTTATCAAATCTCTACTATTTTTTATATACTTCTTTCTTTCAGCGTTTCATGTACCTTACTCTATTGCATGCTTTATATTTCCTAACATGATATGAACTCCGTGAGATATTTTGTGCTCGCTCCCGTCCTGACTGGACCTGTTAAAATTTTATAGAGGATGATGAGGAACCCTGCACCCCCTTACTTGGAGCTTGCCTAGTTGACACTCGCGACCTGGACCCCAGGGGAGGTTCAGGAAGCTACTGAGGACGATACCTTGCTTAGTATAGATAGTTTAGACTGTTTTCCTTTTCATGTTTAGTTGTTGTTCTTGATTCAGAGTTTGTATATTTTTAGAGATGATAAGACTTGTATTTCTTTTCTGTTGTACCTCAGTTGAGGATTTCTTATCTATTTCATCGTGCTACATTCTACCTTAGATTGTGATTGAGTTGTACCTCTGTGTTGGCCTCCTTATGGAGAGTATTCATATTATGCTAGTTATAGTTCATGACCTAGAACAGCGTTCTACCGCCGACACTGCGGCGTAGGCTGGGCGTTGTTACGTTCTCGTACCCTCACAGTGGGTGCGGGTCGTGACAAAATCAGGAGCATATAGCAGCCCAGTAGTTCTTCTGTTTCATGGTCATGATTAATATGAATAAGCATTTGATTTCTTCAATCCTTGCTTTAGCGCTCTTATTCTATCACCATAGCAACAGCAACTAAAGAATCAATATAGCCCTAGATACGAAAATGATCGCTCAACCAGTCGCCCAAGGGGATACCCAAAAGCATCAAGGTGACAAACTCTCTCCATCAACTCTAGTTTTTTTGCTCCATGGATTTTCCTTTCGGTATTAGTTTTTTTTCTCCTACACTATGCCATATTTCTTTTAAAAGACGAACAAGAACCTCACATCAATCGTAGGCACCATTTCCACCAGTTACTCAATTTTTGGAGGCTCCACGATTATCATCCCGAACTTTCTCGCAAGTAAAAGACTTTCAGGCTGCTTTCCCTTTCAATAACCAGATATGTGTTATGGATCCTGCAAGTGTCGAACACATACTTAAAAAAACTTCAAAAGATATGGCAAGGTACCTATTTTCCTTTCATTACCTATTTCCCTTTGCTGACATGCTTGATGCTTCCATATTTGATACTCAGGTAAAAATTGATGTTTCGAGCCCATAAGCAGGGATAATATAAAAGGTTAGCATCTTAAGCTTCTAATCCAATTTGAGATATTCCCTTTTGATTAATTGGACAGTTGAAAGGATTCATGGCTATTGTTATGCTCATATCTCATGTTTTTTTAACATTATTGCCTGAACATAATTTTTAGTATGTTGCCAGCGAAGGCAATACTGTAATGCCAGGAACTAAGGTTGCAATAATCTCAAAGTCTGCTCCCATTGATACCCTTATTGCTCCTTCAGAGAAGTCAGGTAAAGATGCTCCTCATCCACCTCCATCTGCTAAAAAAAGGAGGATAACCAAAGGCTAAAGTCGAAGTAGCTGTCATGGAGTCGCCTAAAACGACTTTTGCCACTTCCAGGGTTTCTGCTTCTGAACCTCAGCTTCCTTCCAAGGAGAGGGAAAGACGCGTAAGTCTTCTAATCTGTATCATTTACATCTAACAGCATATTCTTATTCCAAAGCCATTTTTGTGTGTTTATTGTCATTCTTATTCGCAGACTTAATATCTTGTAGAGGTTATCACCTTAGCTCTTCTTCTAGCATTTTTTTCCTTTCGTCTGTGGCTACTCTTTGCTCCTTGTTTGCATGGATCTTAAAGTGCATGATCAAAAATTATTTAATGCTTATGTACATGTAGGCAACTGAACATGCCCAACAGGTGTATGTTGGAGGCTTTACTCCTTTAATGAGCAGGTACTTCCTCAATGCTCTTGATTCGGTTAGCATTCAACTTTTTGTTTAACAAAATATGCAATGCCTCATAATTCTTAAAGATAACCTTGTTATCTTTTGCATCGACATTGAATGAAAACTTACATTTTGTCTTGTTTCAGAACTTGGCTCTCTTTGGTTCACTTCTCTTCTATCTTAGAATGAAGCAGACAACTCACCCAACTGGAGGAGTGCTCTGTACTGCATATTGGAGGAGTCTACATGATCTCTATTTGCTCTCATCATGTGTATCGGATTCATTTTGTAGAAGTCACACTATGATTTAATATAGGACGTCATTTGTGTGATTAATACTTCACTTGTCAGAGATTTGTTATAAACTACATAGTTGTTTTCTTTCTTCGTGCTTGCAATTATTTTGGGAGCATAATTATCTTGTTATTACGGGATTGTGTAGACTTGTTTTATGTGTAACTATTGAATTGTCTTTGAGATCTTTAATTATGTTGTGGATTTGTGGCTTAGTTGGTTTTCGAGAGCTGGAAGCTCAGCCTCAAGCCATCACATTTTTTTATCCATTTGTAATGGTAAAAAATAGTTGGGAGTAAGAAATTTATAACGATAAAAAATGTTACAAATGAGAACTTGTAATCGATAAAAAAAACCTATTTTCCAACCGTTTTTTACTTCCAAAAACTTTTATTTTCCAACATTTTTTACAGTTGGGAAATACAATTTTTCAACAATTTTTTATTGTTAGAAAATTCTATTTTCCAACACCTTTTTACTGTTAAAAATTTTTATTTCCCAACATTTTTGTACCGTTAGGAAATTCTATTTTCTAACGGTATTTTACCGTTAGGAAAATTCCCCACACCATACTACCAACGGTAAAAAAGCGTTAGCAAAATTTTTTCTAACGCTTATAGTCATTAGGAAAGGACAGTTTTGGTGTAGTGATAGGATTAATACTAGGATGATAATAATAATAAATGTCGGATAATCTACTCCATCAAGGTAGATGATACCATAGTATTCGATGGCGGACTAGCAAATATACGATATCAGGATCCTGTTTTCTCCTAATGATTCCATGTATTTTAAGTTATTTAATAAATAATATTGGTCATACGGTTCCCATATCGTAGACACACGGCTACCCATCCTATATGTCATTTCGTAGCATAGTCCGTGGGATATGAATCTGCATTGATCGACGAGGGTTCCAACTAGATTCGTCCTGATCCAATTCATCCATAAACCCACTCCTATCTACGCTAAGACCACTAACTAATCACAAGGATATCGGTATAGGGTACTCATATAATACTACTATAATGGTATATACTTTTTAGTGCGCAATAATCAGTAATAGTAAATAACCAATAATACTTCGATACTATAATAGTGATAGTACCTCAAAGTGTAAGCTGGTAATCATAGTACGGGTACGATGTAACACGGTTATCAGTAGGATTAATCAATCAGTCAGTCAATCATTGATAATACCAATACCATTCATTTTTTATTCATTGTATATCAGTATTATCTAGTTGAGGGTATAATTACCAGATACTATTCTACCAAATTATAGAGTTCTGGTGTCTGTAGGTTCACTTACGATCCATTAAAATCTTTTAAATTCTTAGTCATTAACTAATATAAACTCTATAATAGGAATAGCATGCTAATAAGAATCTAATGGACAATAGGAAGTTGCTAGGTAATATTTCGATGAAAGCTAAATGCCCATGCCAGATGACGACACACAACCATGTTTCATTCCTGAAAAATTAGTAGCCAACATAATATTGACAGTATATTGTTAGTATACTGACAATATGCTGGCAATATATACTGTAACTATACAGTTCTACCTTATAGAGCAGTATACTAGACATGCTGAAAATAAATAAGCCCATACAGTCAGTATAATGAAAGTATACTATCTTGCTTTACCAAACATATATTGAACTTGTTGGAAATACCAAAATTCTACACATTATACTGAAAGTTTACTGTCTGCACTGAATACAAATAGGGGCTCGGGATGGGGGTTTCTTAGTGTCAACATAAATCAAATTGATACCTAATAGTGTCTAATTGATGTGGGCATCTAGTACATGCTTCTTACACCATTCTACGACCAGTATAGGGGCAAAAACCTAGGTTTCATACCCAAACCCCCAAGTACAAACTAGTATCGTAGGGTATGATTCCCTATACTAGTATTTATCACCAACCTATGCTATAACTATTGCACGTTAATAAAAACATGATAATAAAGAAAATGATAGATTTTTATTTGGATAAAACTAAACAACACATGAATTATAGGAATAAAACAAAATAGAAAAGTTGGTATTAATCACAAATGCAAATTACACTTGCCTTAGTTTCAAAGCCCCATGCCTAGCTTTAACACCACCACCTAGGAGGGTTAGCCACCATTCCCAAGATTCAAGGCTAGCCTAGATATTCTAGGTCACCTACCAAAGAAAAAAGAGAAGGAATGGAGAAGGGAAATAAAAAAGGAAAATTAATGGAAGAGAGAAAGAGAGGAGTCATATAGAGAATGGCTTTGATTCCTTGACCTCCATCTAGCCAAGTCACTAATTTGTGACTCTTTCCAACCAATCACATCCGCCTAAACAAAACATCTATATTATGGGTAATAACCTGCTAACTGGGTATTTAGCTGTACACACACGATATTGTCAGAATTCTGATTAGGCATTCTACTATCATAATTTATCAATATATTATCTGCATAGCAGAATGCCAGTCAGCAGGTTATTACCCATTGTATAGATAGTTTTGTTTGGGTGGCTGTAATTGGTTGGAAGAGTCATGGATTGGTGATTTGGCTAGTTGGAGGGCTAAAAATCAAATCCATTCTCTATATAACTCCTTTCTCTCTCTGGACAGTACTATACTGTCTGTTTAGTAAAATTCCAACTTTGGATATTTTTGGATATCTAGTCGATACGCAGGTCCTAATTCTGGTTTAGGACAATATTCATGGTATAAATGGGGGTCTAGGATGGTCTTCCATATTATTATCTTATTAAAAAATTGAAAATCAATTAAAGTTGCATAAGTCAATTAATCGGTTTAAGTAGTCAATTTTATACAGACGATTCTCTCGTACGGCTCTCGATACCAAATTTAAAAACAATAACACTAAGCAGGATGCCCGCACTAATAATACAAATAAGGGATATCGTATCAAAACTGAATAAAAGAACATATATGATAAAAAAATTATAACAGGAAGTGAGAACATGGCATTCTCTAAACTACTTTAATCTTCATTTTCTTTATTAAAAAACATTTTGATAAGAAGAAAAGAGGAGAGAGAGAAGCACATGAGTCCCACTCTCCCCCTCTTGGATCCATCTCTCCACCATTCCCTCTTTTATCACTCAACTCTGCCTCACCCCCTCCTTACGCCTCCCACCTATAATGCCCCGCTCCGCACGGTGCATTATGCTGAGTCGATGACTTGAAGAGTTGAGTTAAGCCGAAGAATGCATCGAGTAAGATCGATGCACGTGTTAAGTTGGCCCGAGAGAAAGCATTGAGTCGGTTCAAAGATTCTAACAATCGAATCGATGCAACGCACAAGTCCAATTCAATCGAATATTGATTTTAGTTGGTTTCATGTGCAGGCTATACGTTTATGCTGAATTATAAGAGGTTGAAATTTTACCTTGTTTGCAACAAAGTCCATAAAACCAAAGCATCGTCTCGCAACGGATTGAAGCATCGGTAGGCCGAATCAGTCAGATAGTTCAACGAAGCACGAAGTGCTCGAATGGCTAAGTCAGAAGGGTTGGTCATACAACAAAGTAATAAAATCGAGCCGCATCGGCTCGGCAAAATGACAAGACGTATCGGCTTAAGGTGGGAGGACTTTGACCCTTCTTTTCTACTCCTTCATTCCTAAGTAAATTGCACCATTGTATGCTAAGTTAGCCTATCGAGACCATGGGCGTGGCTCGAAGGAAAGAAATCGTAGTCGTGTTGAATACTAGATAGAACAATTAAAATGAAACGTACATCAAATGTATGATTCGCTTTGGAACATTGAAATACTGCAAAGGCAAGCGCCTTGGTGCTTAAGCTATAAGAACATGGGATAACTATATCGGTGAGTGCCTCAGTGCACGAGTAGTTCATGCCCCCAGCACGAGTTAGATGGCTAGTATATTAAAAGACTATTGAGGCGAGTGTCCTAGTGCACGAGCCATAGAACATTGAATACTAAGGCATAAAACATGGAAATACGGCATTGAGACGTGCATCGAATGCACAACTCGAAGTATGGAGAATAACTATAGCAAATTGTGCGTACGTGTACGAGACTTATGAATGATGGCTTCGGTACGAAGATGAGAACAGTTGTGGCACGAATATGACAGAACTGTTGAATATGGAATCTTTCCTTCAAAATGTTTATGGCCCTTGGGGCGTTCGTTGATGAACTTTGAGTTGGGGCATTATGTCAATAGAAATAGAGATAGGCAAATTCTTTGGTTGTATGCTATCGATACACGCTGCATGGTCAAATAGACTTTGGATATATAGCCCGCGCACGAGTATATGACGATTTTCCTCGAACGTGGTATGCCAGGGCACTGGGATCGTTCGGCCTAGGAGGGACGGTTTAAGAAATTTGGTATTGATGGTGCACTTCATTAAGACGGTTTGCGAGCTGCTACTGATGTGATAAGCCACTTGCTAGAGTAATTCGGGATCCTTCGTATATGGGCTAGCAATCCCGTATGGAGTATCATCGTCTTACATATGTGATATGAGAAATAGTCTATAATAGCTTGGAATGCCAGTGACCTTCATATAGTTTAAAGAACGATAGGCTGAAAGTGTAGGCACACAGAGATCCTGCACAGAGATCACTTATAACATGACAGGAAAGATGGTAGGCATATTCCCCTTGCGTTGGTGCAAGGGTGAGTGCATCAATGTTTGTAAGAAATTATACCATGAAATAATTACGAGATTACTTTATGTTGCTTGTATGCTTACGCAAATAAATGATAACATGCTTGCCATGAGAACATGCTTTACTACTTTCGAATATGCCAAGAAACTGATCCTAAGGCAAAGATAGAAAGATCACCAAATTGTATGCTGCATGATTCAATGTATCTACTTAATGTCGGTTTAGTAAAGTGGGTCAATATTAGTACGCGAGAGGATTAGTACTGATCCCCCACTAGATGGCTTGTATGATGCAGGAAATAGATTGCTCGCGGCAGAGCTTCGTTTGAACGCACTGAGGCATAGAATGCCGTAGCATTTTGAGGCACGCGACCGTATTGACGCTCGGACTTGTAACAGGATGATACGGCCGAGATATAGAAGACATGATGTATGAAATGGTGAAATCTATTATGGAAAGAGAGAACCTAAGTGTTGTAAGCCAATCTGGCAAATTCAGTTGGGCTACTGAAAGCCTTTGTAACCATAATTCATTTATCAATAAAGAGAATTATTTTGTATACTCTGTTTGTTTCCTCTGCTAATAATCAATCGAGATAACCATTTGAGAACTTGTCATCTTGCCTTGTATGAGTGTAACTCCAGATTCGTACGACATCACGCCCTAGCGAGGACGAACGATTGATAAAAATTGATGCGAGGACGAACAATTTTTTGGGTCGGGGTATGATAAAGTAGTATCAGAGCTCTATGTTCAATTTCCTCAGGACGCTTGCTTCGTTTCATTTCTAAAAAGTTGCCCACCATAATCAAATTGTCACGACCCGCACCCGCTTTTCGGACGCGAGCTCGTGAGCAAGCCAGCTACGCATCAACGGACTCCAGCCCGACTCGAATACGTAAACGCTGTCAGGGTCATGGTATCATGGCTAATATGGTAATCAACAGTGTATCTCAATCCACAAGAATATATATAAGACAAGAATGGACAATTATGGGTCATAGTTTGTAACCCATTAGCATATTGTCCGATTAGACTCCAAGAATGATATGAGTCTATAAAATAAGCAGAATATATCATGGCATGGAATATAAAGTATGAGAGGATAATAAAGAAGTATTACAAGCAAATACCTGTATCCCTGCAGGTGTAATCACTACCATAATGAGCCGTTAACTAACTCCATGCAACCAGCTACCTGAAAAGATAAATCAGGTCCTCAGGGGACATAGCAAGATACATAAAAACATGCCTATCTAACAGTTTAATCATGCAATAATATAAACAGGATATAAATAGGAACTAGACATGAGACTGACATGTGGCTACTGACAGGTAACTATGAATACGGATACGGGATCAAATATGTATAAATGAACTGCTGGAAGAACAAGTAAACAAGAGATCAATGGAATACTAACCCTCGCCCCGAATGTGGACTCGCAGGTCAGTTTCAAGATAAGTTACCCTCGCCCCGTGTGTGGACTCGCAGGTGCAAACGGACAACCCTCGCCCCGTGTGTTGACTCGCGGGTTGTGGGAACAATACATGAATAGTAGTTCAATCACACATACTTGCAGATACGACTCAATCAAAATACAAGTAACTAAATGGTACAACTTAGTCATGACACAGGTAAGGGCAACTCTAGCATGAACCATAATGTGGACAAGCCTGGTGTAACTACGCTATTAAGTAAAAAATACTGATATACAAGTAAGACAATAAACTAGTAAACATGGTATAATATAAATATATAGCAACTGAGGTAACTGAATATAACTTACTAAAATAAATGAACTATAAGCATGACAATGAACTGTAGAGGGAGGCAAGGTATCTTGCTTGGAGGTTGCACGCAGATCCAACAAAATATAGTCAACTGCTAAGCCATAAGTCCAAATCCTCACAACTCTCTCCAAAAGCTGAAACAAACATCGCCAGCATTCTCAGAATAGCCAAATTAGCTACGATTTCCTATCCTTAAGTCCAATTCTGGAAACAGGGGCAATCGATAATTTTGGGTCAAAACGGTGTCCGCCGTTAGACCTGCTTTGTACCAAAAAGCGTGCCAGAGTCAATGGCCTCTAAAGTCATCAAACTATATGTCTACGGATTTGTTTTGATGATACGAACCCAACGGTATGTCCAATTGTGTATTTCGGTAGGCTGTGGGCAAAATCGTCCGTTGAATTGGATTGTGGGGCCCGCAAAACGGCGATCCAATCAACTGTCTCAGAATCGGACCAAACTTGGCATACAGGACTAGAATAATGATACAGTCCTGTTGGCGTAAGTTTCGTCTCGATCTGACGAACGTGCATAATGTAATTGGGAAATTTGCACAGAGGCCGATACGGTAAATTTCGACGGATACGCATCAAATTTGTCGTGCACACACGACCAATTTGAATTCCGTCAAAGCCCACACGTCTACGAAGTCGATACAGACCTTTCGATGCTTTCGGTTCGCGAACACGTCGCCCGGATTGGCGGGACACAGGTCGTATCGAGGGTTTTTATGATTTTCTAATATTTTGAAAACGATTTTTTTCTAAACTTTAGAATCAAATAACTTCTAACCTACTCACTGAAATCAGGATCCAAAAAAAGGGTGTTACTGTCGTATATGTTCTCTAAACACCTGTTCATTTAGATTTTCGAATAGGTCGTTGGATTGGCAATGGTTTGCCATCCAAATCGGGTGTCTGGACTGTCGTATATGTCCTGATTTGACAGTTTTTTGGTCGACTTTGCATCGAATTTTTGATCAATTGATGGCAGTCATTTATAACATAAATGAACAAGTTTGAAAAGGGTTAGATTAGGTTTATACCTGTACGATCGGTTCGAGAAACGATCAACTGTGGAGGAAGAATAGCCACGGTAAAGTGGGGTCGAACCACCATTGGTTCTATCCTTGGCCATTGTTGCTGTCGTGCGATACTGGCAGTCGTCGTCAGTCCGACGATGCGCGACGGTTGCCACGGCGAAGCAGGGTCGCGCAGGTGACTCTAGGCGAGCGTGGGGGGTGGCGACGAGAGTAGGCTAGGGTTTTTAGAGAGCCACTCCCTCTCGTTCCCTATATATGCAATTATGTATACGGGCCTGTGGCTAATGCTGCTACAGAGTTGTTCGGGCTGGGGGAATTCGTTTGGGCTGATGAGGGTTTCGGGGAAGCTTTGGGCTGGGTTGGGCCGAGCTCGGGTTTGGGCCCGGCTAGGCCGTGCTGGGTTTGGAGAAAGGTTGGTTTTTTCTTTTATTCTTTTTTTTTTCTTCTAGCTATTATATCTAGAGTTTAGAATATATATACATATATACATATATATACGCTCATGTATATATACGATACATACATGCTATATATAATATATATTAGATATAATAAATATATTATATATTATATATTATGTATATATATATATATATATATATATATATATATATTTTTTGGGCTGGGTTGGCGGCCGAGCTCGGGTTTGGCCCGGCTAGGCCGTGCTGGGTTTGGAGAAAGGTTGGTTTTTCTTTTATTCTTTTTTTTTCTTCTATTATTATTCTAGAGTTTAGAATATATATACATATACATATATACGCTCATGTATATATATATATACATGCCTATATTTTTTTTTATACATGCCTATATATATATATATATATATATAATATATATATATATATTATATATAATATAATATATAAATATATATATATATATATATATTATATATACGTATTATATATGCCTATATTTTTTTTTTTTATATACATGCCTATATATATATTATATATATATATATATATATTATACCTATATATTATATATATATTATAATATATATATATATACATATATATATATATATATATATATATATATATATATATTATATATATATTTTATATATATATATATATATATATATATATATATATATAATATAGATATATATATATATATATATATATATAATAACACACATATATATCTACAAATACACACATATGTAATATATTTATATCATACAAATACACACATGTTAATATATATTTATATATCATACACATTTATTATCTTATATAAGTATGTATATATTCTTAATATAATATGCACGTATATATAAAATTAGTATATATAAAGGTGAAAATGAATTATAAATGTGTACACACATATATACATATCATTTATATAATAAATGATTTAATATATAATCATTATCATTTAATAACAACAAAGTATATTAATGATAATAAAAATCCTAATAACAATTAAAATAGCCGAAAAGTCGTTTCTGATGGATATAATATGCAACTACTTATCTAGATTTAGAACATCATACAAATTTTGTAAAACACTATTTACTAATAATAGTATAATTTTTTTTTATAACAATATTTAGAAAATATTTGCCAATTCCTAATATAATATATAATACAAGAATATTTGTATTTACCAAACATGTCTACAAGGTCGTATTTGGTCCCACTACATGCCTACATAGGCTTGGATTGACTTGGGCTCAATCTGGACAGGTTCGGTACAACCGGGTTCCCTAAAACTCAATAATATAATTAAATAATAATAAAATCTTCGGTAAGAGTTCAGTCGCAACTTGGCCTATTTTTCTAGTTAGGACATCACTGTGGCTCGACCTTCCCTACCAGGCTAATACACTAGTCAAAGCATGCCATTGCACTATCCGTGCCACGATTTCTAATCACCTGATACTTGAAAACTCAACCATAGCTAAAGTCATCAACCGAAATAATTAACTAATAATTATTTATAAAATCTTAAAATTAACATTTAAATCAATAAATAATAGAAAATAATTCAAAAAAATTTCGGGAAGGGGAGCTACAAATCTACCCACCTTAAAAATAATTTCGTCCTCGAAATTCTAATTCTTAACTATTCCTAAAATTCAAGTCTACTATTACCTTAATCTCCTCAAATTTAATTTCAAAAAATATTTTATAACCTTCTCTACCATTCCATAACTTCGAATACTTGAGGACTTCTACTCACCTTTGGTCACACTACTCCTCAAAATACGGTCACTAAATCGTATAATCTTCTAACTAGTTGCTAACAATTTTACAAACAGCTATCTAAGTTATGTCATCTATATCCCTCCTACCTATAATAATCAATATTCATAGTCAAGCATATTATACTTATAATTTAAGAATTTCTGATGAATTCTAGGCAGCACATCATTCGTCACCTCGAAATAGGAAGGGACGAGAATCAAGGGTACGGAAGGCAGTGAAGAAAATTCGAGAACAAATATGAAATTTTAAGGACGTAGAGGAATTTCTAGGAGAATTTTCAAGGCAGAGTTGATTGAGATTTCTAAGGGTTTAGTCATAGTCGCAGGCTCGTATCAGTACAGTTACGTAACCGATACGATATGCTCTGACCTGCATGGACCACCACAAAAACTTGTCACGACCCGCACCCGCTTTTCGGACGCGAGCTCGGAGCAAGCCAGCTACGCATCAAACTGACTCCAGCCCGACTCGAATACGTAAATGCTGTCAAGGTCATGGTATCATGGCTAATATGGTAATCTACAGTCTATCTCAATCCACAAATATATATAAGACAAGAATGAACAATTATGGGTCATGGTCTGCAGCCCATTAGCATATTGTCCGATTAGACTCCAAGAATGATATGAGTCTATAAATAGCAGAATATATCATGGCATCGAATATAAGCACGAGATAATAAAGAAATATCACAAGCAAATACCTGTATCTCTGCAGGTGTAATCACTACCATCATGAGCCGCTAACTAACTCCACGTAATCAGCTACCTGAAAAGATCATCAGGTCCTCAGGGAACAGCAAGATACATAAAAATATGCCTATCTAACAGTTTAATCATGCATAATATAAACAGGTATAAACAGGAACTAGACATGAGACTAACATGTGGCTACTGACAGGTAACTATGAACACGGATATGGGATCAACTATGCATAAATGAACTGTTGGAAGAACAAGTAAACAAGAGATCAATGGAATACCAACCCTCGCCCCGAATGTGGACTTACAGGTCAGTTTTAAGACAAGTCACCCTCGTCCCGTATGTGGACTCGCAGGTGCAAACGGATAAGCCTCGCCCCGTGTGTGGACTCGCAGGTTGTGGAAACAATACAGGAATAGCAGTTCAATCACACATACTTGCAGATATGACTCATCAAGATACAGGTAACGACACGGTACAACTCAGTCATAACACAGTAAGGGCAACTCTAGCATGAACCATATTGTGGACAAGCCTGGTGTAACAACGCTATTAAGTCAAAAAATACTTATATACAAGCAAGACATAAACTAGTAACATAGTATCATATAATCTATAGCAACTAAGGTAACTGAATATAACATACTAAAACAGATAAACTATAAGCATGACAACGAACTGTAGAGGGAGGCAAGGTATCTTGCCTGGAGGTTTCACGTAGATCCAACAAAATATAGTCACTGCTAAGCCATAAGTCCAAATCATCACAACTGTCTCCGAAAGCTGAAACAAATATCGTCAACATTCTCAGAATAGTCAAGTTCGCTACGATTGCCGATCCTTAAGTCCAATTCTGGAAACAGGGGCAAAACGATAATTTTGGGTCAAAACGGTTCCGTCGTTGGACCCACTTGCACCGAAAAGTGTGCCAGAGTCAATTGTCTCTAAAGTCGTTAAACTACATGTCTACTATTCGTTTTGATGATACGAACCCAACAGTATGTGCAATTGTGGATTTCGGTGGGCCGTGCACAAAATCGTCCATTGAATTCGATTCGTGGGGCCCGCAAAACGCGATCCAATCAACTGTCTCAGAATCGGACCAAACTTGGCATACAGACCATAAATATGATACGGTCCTGTTGGCGTAAGTTTGTCTCGATCAGACGAATGTGTACAGAGTAATTAAAAAATTTGCACAGAGGCCGATACGGTAATTTTGACGGATACGCATCAAATTTGTCGCGCACAACGCGGACAATTTGAATTCCGCCAAAGCCCACACGTCCAAGAAGCCGATATGCACCTTTCAATGCTTTCAGTTCGCAACCACGTTGCCCGTATTGGCGGGACGCACGTCGTATCGAGGGTTTTATGATTTTCTAATATTTTGAAACGTTTTTTTTTTCTAAACTTTAGAATCAAATTTCTTCTAACCTACTCAATGAAATCAGGATCCATAAAAGGGTGTTACTGTCGTATATGTTGTCTAAATACCTGTTTATTTAGATTTTCGAATAGGTCGTTGGATTGGCAATGGTTTTCCATCCAAATCAGGCGTCTGGACGTCGTATATGTCATGTTTTGATGTTTTTTCGGTCGACTTTGCATCAAATTTTTGTTCAATCGATGGCAGTCATTTAAAACCTAAATGAACAAGGTTTACCATTGTGATCGGTTCGAGAAAAGATCAACTGTGGAGGAAGAAACAGCCACGACGAAGTGGGTCGAACCACTGTTGGTTCTGTCCTTGGCCATTGCTGCTGTCGCACGATCTCGCAGTCGCCATCAGTCCGACGATGCACGTGTTTTGCCACGACAAAGTGGTTCGTGCAGGCGACTCTGGGCGAGCGTGGAGTTGGCGACGGAGTTGGCTAGGTTTTTAGAGAGCCACTCCCTCTGGTTCCCTATATATGCAATTATGCATACGCGCCTGTGGCTAATGCTGCTGCTGACTTGCTCGGCTGGGGGAATTCTTTTGGGCTGATGAGGGTTTCGGGGACTTTGGGCTGGGTTGGGCCGAGCTCGGGTTTGGGCCTGGCTAGACCGGCTGGTTTGGAGAAAGGTTGTTTTTTTTTCTTTTATTCTTTTTTTTTCTAGTTATTGTTCTAGAGTTTAGAATATATATATACATATTACGTATATACGCTCACGTATATATACTTATACATACATGCTTATATATATATATATATATATATATATATATATAATATTTGTATGTATATATATATATATATATTTTTTTTTTTGTATGTATATATATATTTGTATATATATATATATTAATATATATATATATATATATATCTTATATATATATTATTAATATATCTTCTATATAATATATATATAATATATATATATATATATAATAATAACATTTATATATATCTACAATACCACATATGTGATATATTTATATATACATACAAATACCACTATATAAATATATATTTTTTATATACATACACACATTTATATATCTTATATAGTGTATATATATATTCTTAAATATAATATGCACGTATATATTAATTAGTATATATAAAGGTGAAATGAATTTTAATATATATATATATATATATATATATTATATATATATATATATATATATTATATATATATATATATATATACATATCATTTATATTAAATATTTAATAAATATAAATCGTTATCATTTAATAACACAAAGTAATATTAATGATAATAAAATCCTAATAAAATTAAAAAGCCAAAAATAAATTATATATATATAAAAATAATATATATATATTATATATTAATAATATTTATATAATTATATATATATATATATAAATATATATATATATAATATATATATATATATATATATATCTATATTATAATATATATATATATATAAACATACACACCTATATAATATACATTTATATAGATCTACAAATACACACATATGTGATATATTTATATATACATACAAATACACACATATATAATATATATATATTTTTTATATACATACACACATTTATATATCTCTATAAGTGTATTTATATATTAATATAATATGCACGTGTATATAAAATTAGTATATAAAGGTGAAAATGAATTATAAATGTGTACACATATATATATACATACATTTATATATCAATGGTTTAATAAATATAAATCGTTATCATTTAATAACAACAAAGTAATATTAATGATAATAAAAATCCTAATAACAATTAAAATAGCCGAAAAGTCGTTCCTGATGGTATAACATGCACACTACTTATCTAGCTTTAGAACATCATACAAATTTTGTAAAACACTATTACTAATAATAATACCTATAATCTACTTATAACAAATATTTAGAAAATATTTGCCAATTCCTAAAAATATATATACAAGAATATTTGCATTTACCAAACATGTCTACAAGGACGTATTTGGTCCCACTACATGCCTACATAGGCTTGGATTTGACTTGGGCCCAATCTGGACAGGTTCGGTACAACCAGTTCCCTAAAACTCAATAATATAATTAAATAATAAATAAAATTTTCGGTAAGAGTTCAGTCGCAACTTGGCCTGGTTTTCCTAGTTATGACGTCACTATGGCTCGGCCTTCCCTACTAGGGCTAATACACTAGTCAAAGCACGCCATTGCACTATCCGTGCCATGATTTCTAATCACCTGATACTTCAAAACTCAACCATGGCTAAAGTCATCTACTGAAATAATTAACTAAATAATCATTTATAAAATCTTAAAAATTATTATTTAAATCAAATAAATAATAGAAAAAATAATTCAAAAAATTTTCGGGAAGGGGAGCTACACAAATCACTCTTGACTCTACTTGATGCCACTCTGGATGTTCCATATAATAACACTAATACAAGTCGTATAATTTTGTTGCATATGTTTTTGAAATTACATGATGTTTGCTGAGAAAGTCATGAAATGTTATTGCATTGAGTGCAATGAGCCGTAAAATATTTGTTGTTGTAAGTGCAAAAAGTTACAAGATGTGAATTAAAATGTTGGTTGCTGCAGGTGCAACAAGTTGTGAAATGTGAGTTGAGATGTTTGTTGTTTCAATACAACAGTCGATATAAAAAATATTTGTTGCATCGATATAATGAAAGTCGTAGAATGTTGTTGTATCAATTGCAACGAGTTGAATTATGCATGATGCATTGCAATGAAAATAAAAGTTGATATCGAATGTATTGAACATATTCGAGTATTGGCTTTGAATTAGAAAATGAATCGTTACACGAGGTACAACAGATGTCAAAAATAAATTGTTGCATAAGGTACAATGGATGTCAGAAATTAATCGTTGTACGAGATGCAACGAATGTCGAAAATAAATTGTTGCACGAGGTGCAACGGATGTTGGAAATTGTTATACGAGATGCAACAGATGTCGAAAATAAAATGTTGCAAGAGATGCAACAGGTGAAATTGAAATCATAAATCGATAGAAATGAATTGGTTCGATTGTGCACCGAATTTGTGTCGGCAAATAAATATATTAGCCGAATTGTGTCGAATTTTGATTAATCAAAAGTTACGGTTGTGATCGGCATGATCACTGCGGAAATTGTGAGTCAGAATAGACTGTTGGTTCATACCGAGTATGATGCAAGGAAAATGACTTGATTTTTGAGTGGTATATATCATACTATGTATGCGATGAATGACTCGATTTCTGAGTTGTACATGCTACACCACTTGTACGATGGATTGTAATGACAGATTACGTGAATCACGAAAGGTTTGTCCGCAATGGACGAGATAGAACTGAAACTCGATTGGAAATTTGTATGACAATATGTTGATGCAAGTGTTCTCGATAATCGGTTAGAACAATCTGGCGTGGACTTGTACCAATAAATGATACGTCGGATGAAAACCTATAAGTCGGTCAAAAGACCGGAACTAGCGAAACGATTTTTCTTCAAGATAATAATTGGATCGACGGAATATGAAACTCAATATTATAATCGAATTGCACGACTTGCGAACTCGATAAAGATGTCGGTCTATGCAAATTGAAATCGAATCGCATGACTTGTGAATTCGATAAAAATGTTGGTCAATACGAATTGTAATCGGGTCGCATGACTTACAAACTCGATGAAAATGTTGGCGATACGAATTATAATCGAATCACATGAACTACGAACTCGGTGGAAAAGTTGGTTAATGCGGATAATCGTGCCTAGGAAATAGTTGGTTATGTTGCGACAAAATTCATTTGAGTACGACCGAAACGTGTGAAACTTAGAGGGCATGATCGTATAACTTTAAGGTTCGATGTTGGATAATCGGTAACTCAGTTATGAGATCAAAGTATAGTGGGATGTGACGAATCAGAAAAATGATGTGATGCGTATAGAAAAGTCCGTTTGGAAATTGGAGGTATGCGATGCGAGCTAAGTTGACGTTGATACAGATTCAAAGTTTACCCTCGCGCTATCGAAATTGATAGACTATAAAACGTAAGCACGATGTGAGAATACAAATTGGACAGGCCTACGATATTGAGATTTTTGTAAATAACAATACAAAAATGTCGAACTGGTTGATCGTAAACTTTGTGATTGATCAAGGCGAGACTATAAAGTCATCGACGATTGTTTCAATGCATATAACATTTCAGATGTTGACCGTGGGTAGATAGACTCGACTCAATACGAGTAGTTGTTTCGTAAATTGTGAAATCATTGACGGTAGTGCATGAATTACTCACAGAATAATTGTGCCTCACTTGCACGATAGAAAAGATTTTTATCCCAATTTGGGTGGTCCTATAGAAATTATCGGAACATGATTTGGCTCCAAAATAAGATATAGCATGGTTCGTAGTAACTGTCCTTCGTTAATGGTCTCTAATTATCGAGCGTAGCTTCGGGACAGCTGACCATAGGAGACTTGACGGCCAAATTAAAATGAATGTTACAGACCCATAAAATGACCCATATGATGTCGCATATGGAATTGCGTCGAAAATAAATAAAATATGGTGCATATTGATGATTAGTCTAGGCGATCGAATGATTGTTTCGAGAATTAATGCATTGGCTTCGGCCGAGAATAAAATAGTCAAATTTTGAGGATTGGTCGAATAAATGCTTGGATCCTTATGTTGGTTGACGATCAAATAGAAAGTCACAAACAAACTTGGTAATAATTGTAGACGATTGCAAGAAACGTGCTATGCACGAGAGCGAGCAGTAAGAGAATGACTTTTAAAGTTGTGTCGTTGAATTTGGATTCACCTTGCAATTGAGCTTGCGTGAATCGAAGTTATATTAGATGTTGCGAGGCGGACAAGTTGGAAGTTGGCTAGGAAATTCCTACTCAATCGGAATCGAACAAAAGACGCTTCGTAGAAAGGCCTTTGTGTCAAAATGATTGTTGCTTTTGAGCACTGTCAACTTGAGTTAAACAATTGTGTTGGAAAGACCGTTGCCTTTGAGCATCGTCGGCTCGAATTGAACTTTTGTATTGATAGATTGTGGCCTTTGTGCAACATCAATTTAAAGTTGCGTCGAGAGAATTTAAGTACGGTGTCTCGGTAAGTCACCTAGCGGGCGTAGCACTGAATATTGATGCATTTGTAAGTCAACAAAAAGAAATTGTATCGAGATAAGTTGCAAAGTGAGACTTTAGAAATAGTTGGCTAGTAACTTCCAACGCTAGGCGTTGCAGAGATTTGTTACGATTGGATGCATGACGGCTTGATGCGACACATAGAATTGATGGTCCATCCGAAACTTACGAAATGAGAAATATGATTTGTTGAATCGTATCGCATGCAATGACTTTGTTGAATGAATCATGTATGTATCGAATATATATATGCAGTAAAACTTTGAGCATGGTCGCTAAAGATTAAGTCCGATCGAGAGTACGTGATGGCAAGCATCTAGGATTAAAAATTTACCTGTTTGCTTTATTCTAATTTTCTACCACTGGGCTTGGTTTAAATACATATATTTCGAGGATGCCTTGAATATGTGTACGATCCAAATCAAGTTGTATACAAAATTCAAATTGAGCTGCAAGAAAGACTATAAAAGTTAATAAAAGCTTGCATAAGTGTTTGAAATGAAACAACGATAGTTGGGCGAGATAGTAAAACGATCTAGAAAAACACTTGAATTGATGAGTGATGGTATCAGTTCAAGGACGAACCTTGTTTTGAGTGGTATATTATGTAGTGTCCCGCTCCGCACAGTGCATTATGCTTAGTCGTTGACTCGAAGAGTTGCGTTGACCCAAAGAATGCATCGAGTATGATCGATGCATGTGTTAAGTTGGGCCGAGAGATTCTAAGAAATCGAATCGATGCAACGCATAAGTCCAATTCGATCGAATATTAATTTTAGTTGGTTTCGTGTGCAGGCTATACGTTTATGCTGAATTATAAGAGGTCAACATTTTACCTCGTTTGCAACAGAGTTCACAAAACCAAAGCATCGCCTCGCAACGGACTGAAGCATCGACATGGTAGGCCGAATCAGTCGAATAATTCAATGAAGCATGAAGTGCTCGAAACTCAGAAGAGTTGGCCGTACAACAAAGTAATAAAATCTAGCTGCATCGTCTCGACAAAACGACAATGCATAGAACAAAAAAATACGACGAGTGCCTCAGTGTACGAGTCGTCCGTTCCCCCGAGTATGAGTTAAAATGATAGCACATTGAAAGACTATTGAGGTCAGTGCCCTAGTACACGAGCCATAGAACATTGAACACTAAGGCATAAAACATAAAAATACGGCATCGAGACGTGCATCGAATGCAAAACTCGAAGTATGGAGAATAACTATATCAAATCGTGCGTACGTGCACGAGACTTATGAAAGATGGCTTTGTTATGAAGATGAGAAAAGTTTTGGCACAAATGTGATGGAACTGTTGAATGTGTCATTTTTTCTTTGAAATGTTTATGGCCATCGGGGCGTTCGTTGATGAACATTGAGTTGGAACATTGTGCCAAAGGAAATAGAGATAGGCGAATTGTTTGGTTGTATGCTATCGATACGCATTTCATGGTCAAATGGACTTTGGAAGTATAGCCCGTGTGTAAACCCCCCTATTTACAAATTTATTATAGTATATTTTGATATTTTGGCATTTTTATATATCTATAAATAGTTAGTAAATATTGGCATCCTATTTTTACATATAGGAACTAGTAGGTAAATATTAATTCTAAGTTATTGTTTACAAAATTTTGTAATAAAATTTCTCTATAAGAAATATTCATTAGTTTAAGAGTTTTAGAAATTTATATAGAAATTTATGAGTATATATATATATATATATATATATATATATATATATATATATATATATATATATATATATATATATATATATATAGACCAACTACCCATTTTATTCAAGAAGGTCGAAAAAGCCGAAACCTTTACAAGTATACTAGAAGGCGTAAAATGTCGAGGCCTATACACGTATACTATCAAAATGATGGAAAAACGAAAACCAAAACGGCTGAGCCAGGGATAGAAAAGAGTTCCAGAAGACCGTCTGACCGTGCGAACAGAGGAAGCTCCGCTTGCGGTACTGCCGAACGGTCTCCCAAATCAGCTGGTCTGCGGAGTATTGGTGGCCTTCATATCTCGCTTTGTTGTGATTTTTCCAGATAACCGATGTTACGGCGACAGCTACGATCTGGTGGCCATGGGACATGGAAGCCCAGGCCGCAACAAGGTCGGAGAAGTTGACACCCCCTTGAGCTATTCTGCAGCGCTGGAAAAGAACTCTCCATACCTTGACAGGTATGTCCCCCTGACAGAGGATGTGGTCGACTATTTTTGATTGACGATCAGAACAGCATGTGCACGCTGACGCAAGGCTGAACCCGATAGTGTTGAGAGTGTCGGCAGTGGGTAGGATATTGCGTAGGGCTCTCCATATGAGAAAAGACCACTTCTTGGGGATGCATGTCCTCCAGAAGGATGCTATGGTAGAAGAAGGCCCTACATTTCCTAGGATCACTCTTCTGGCCGATCTAACTGAGAATAATCTGTTGGCTGCGGGCGACCACTGGAGCTTATCTGCGGCCGACCCAATCGCCAATCCGCTATGTCGGATGCAATCGACTGCCTCTGGCCCGGCCCATACCCGGACCTTATTTCAATTCCAGTTGTTATCAGAGGGGTCCCACAAGTCCTTGATGGTGATGTTCCTAGGGGCATCTAAAAGGTTGGAAAGCAAGGTGTCTCCAACCCAACGTTCCAGAAATGACAATGAATAGCCATCGCCCACCTGAAGGCATATGACGGGTTCGGCTAGAGACCGTCCTTTGAGAATGCATCGCCAAGCCGCTGAGGATTTGCTGTTAGAGATGGCCATCGATGGGTTGATGTGCTTGAAGTATCTGGCCTTCATGAAACTGGTCCATAAGTTCTGACTCGTGCGGAGCTTCCACCATAGTTTCATCGAAAAGGCATTAACGATGTGGGAAAGTTTGGTGAATCCAATGACCCCCTCCCCTGTAGGATGAGCCATGGTATCCCAACTAGCCCAATGATGCTTGTCATTGTGGCCGCTGTGCCCAGAGGAAGTTGCTAAAGATAATTTCGATCGAAGAGAGCACTTTCTGAGGATGGGGAAAGGAACATGCAGCCAGGATGTATATGGGAATAGATGTGAGGACGTGATTAATGAGGATCATCTTGCTAACTGTGGATGGGGTAGCATCGTGCCAACCCTCGAGTTTTTTCCTGATCCGATTGATCAGGTTCTCAAAAATTTCGGCGTTGGATTTACCGTACAAGAGGGGACATCCAAGGTGGTTGAATAGGGGATGCTTGATGGGGAAGAAGGTGGTGTTAGAGATGCTAGCCACGTGCTCTCTCTTAATTTTGTGGTGGGTATAGATAACACTTTTGTCCGGGTTGACCTTCTGGCCCGAGCCGGCGTATCTCTGAAGCGTGTGGTGGACTACTTCCACCGACCCGGCGTCCCTGAAAGAGAAAATAAGGATATCGTCAGCGAAAGCCAGGTGGGTGATTATCAGACATCCGCTGGCGGTATGTGTTGACACAAAGTCACAGTCAACCAAATATTGACTATATTGACCAAATAATACTTGTATAAATTCAATACGACACACGACGACTGCATTCAGTTCAAGACAGATGACAGCTCAGTCTTCAGCTCTCAGTGTGTTCTGGAGTCTGTATTTTATGATTTCATTGAGTCTAGATTTATGTACTCTGAGTTATGCTGAGCTCTTGGAACTTAGTATACAAGCCTACTCAAAATCCCAAGCTCCACCAAAACCAAATTGCCCACAAGTCCCTCTTAGGATCATTCTGTGCTCTGGAGACAGAGTTCGGGCCGAACTCTGCCTCCACACAGAGTTCGGGCCGAACTCTGTCCCCTAGAAATCAGGAACCCTAATTTTAGGGTTAGCTATTTGCTAGCTGTCCAACGGCCAAATTTTTGAATTTCCTTACCCGAATTCTGGCCGAATTCTGTCCCTAAAATCAGTATAAATAGGGCATGAATTCTCTCATTTTGAATCACTCAATCTTCTCTTCTCTTCTCTCCTACAAGCTCTATAAGCCATACCCTTCCCATCTACTAGCCACAAGCCTCCTAAGTCTCGAGTGCTCAGCATCTCTCATTTAGGATTCTTGTGCAAGAGTAAAGAAATCGCTTGGACAATTCCAAGCAAATCGCCACTGCGATTCTCTGTAGAAGTTGACGTGCTCTTCTGAAGAAAAGGCACGGGTTGTAAGCTACTATTTCACAAATAGTGGATTTAATCCTGAGCTAGAGTTCTCAGGCCTGGACTAGTCCTCCACGAGGGAAACCAGGTTAAAATTGCTGTGTTTGCGTATGCTCTCTTGTCTTTCATTTACATTCCGCATTTTACTCTGACTATTCATTGTTAGTGAAAGAGTTAATTTTTTAATTGGTCATTATACATACATACTCTATTCACCCCCCCTCTAGAGTTGCCAAACTGTTCTTCAATTGGTATCAGAGCTCTGTTCTCTTTATAAGGACTAACATCCTAAGAGCTGATCCATGGCAACCACACAATCCTTGATCTCCAATCATGGTGAAGGTCAGTCCACTCATAGGCCTCCCCTATTTGATGGGACTAACTACACATATTGGAAAACAAGGATGAGTTTTATCTGAAGTCTCTAGACTTTGACCTGTGGACTGTCGTAACTGACGGTTACAAAAAGCCCGCCAGAATAGTTGTCGACGGTGACCTCACTGAGAAGCCACACGACAAATATTCTGTCGAGGAGAAGAAACAGGCAAGTCTAGATGCTAGGGCTATTAATGCTTTATTCTGTGCTATAGACAGGAACGAGTTTAACAGGGTCTCTACATGCACCACTGCTCATGAAGTATGGAGACTTCTGGAAGTGACGCATGAAGGAACCACTCAAGTCAAGGAATCAAAGATAAGCCGTCTCACTCAAGAGTACGAAGCCTTTAAGATGAAGCCAAATGAGACGATCACTCAAATGTTTACAAGATTCCTCGACATCATCAACCCGTTATCCTCGCTCGGTAAGCAGTACTCAAACCATGAGAAGATCCGCAAGCTACTCAGAGGGTTACCAAAGATTTGGAACCCTAAGGTGACAGCCATCATAGAAGGAAATGATCTCACAAGCATGTCTATGGAGACTTTGATGGGCAAGCTCATGACTCACGAGCTTGACCTCAAGGACTTCGAAGAGCCTGCTCCGAAGACCAGGGAGATAGCACTCAAAGTCCATCGACGAAAGGTTGATCACGATGAGACTGAAGACGATATCTCAGATGATGAAGACCAAGCTCTCATGGTACGTAACTTCAAGAAATTCCTTCGCTTCAATCAAAGAAAGAAGGAACCACAAGAAGACGATGAAGAAGAGCCAACTTGCTATGGTTGCAAAAAGACTGGACACGTCAGAAGAGACTGTCCGCTCTTAAAGAAGAGCAACCGGTATGAAAAGCCCTACAAGAAGAACTCATCAAAAAGATATGCCAACACAAGCATTTGGCATGAAAGCGAAGCAAGTGACTCCGAGGAAGAAAAGAACTCTCCTCAAGACAAAGCAAATGTTTGCCTCATGGCAAATTCCACCAAGGTATCAAACGAAACTTTAGATGACTTCTCTTTTGATGAACTTGGCGATGCTTTCACCGATTTACTTGATGATCACAAAAAGATTATCGGTAAATACAAGCATGCCAAGGACAAAATCAAAAGTCTAGAAGATGAGATACAAAGAATTCCTTGCTTCTTAATAATGTTAGAAACACATCTCCCACAAATGACACTGATGAAGTATCGAAGCTTAAATTAAGCTTACATGATGCTGAAGCACGCATTGAGCAACAAACTCAAGAAATCACTACTCTCAATACATTGCTTGCTGAAGAAAAGAGTAGACACAAGATTTCTCTGACTAAGATCTATGGCTTGAATATTAAAGTTGATGAATTACAAGCTGTTTCTAAAAGATTAGAAATCAAATTGGGAAAACAGGTGGCTAAACCTCAAACCCAATCACATGAGCACAACACCACTCATGCTAGTCAACCACGTCACCCTCATACAGCACATAACCATGCATTTATATACACAAACTTTCACAAACCACATGCACGTAAAAATACTCCTCATACTCATCATATTGCACAAAGACACAACCAATATCACTCTACACATAGACAAAGTCATCATACCATACCTCATCAACATGCCATGCCACGTAGACAAAATCATCATGTTATGCCACATAAGCAAAATCATCATATCATGCCACAACATCACACTATGGCATATAGACAATTTCAGCATGCCACTCCTCACAGTCAATATCATCATGCTATGACACACAGACATCATCATCATGCCACTCACTCTAAGCATAGTCATCATTACCATGCTAATTCTCCATATCATCCTCATTCTGTTGCTCATAGATATCATTCTCATGCTCCTAGTATAAATAAAAATGCCATCTGTACTTACTGTGGAAAACATGGACACATCTCACCACAGTGTAGAATTAGAAGACTGGTAGACAAGAAAATATATGCTTGGTTTCCAAAAACTAACTTTTCAGGACCCTCAAGAAAATGGGTACCAAAGGTCACATCTACTCTTGATGTAGGTGGACCTTTCCTCCTCAACTGAGAGTAAGTGGATTCTCGATAGTGGATGCTCGCGACATATGACGGGAGACGCAAATCTTTTTGCATCACTATCGATGAAAAGAGAAGGATACGTATCCTTCGGTAACAATCTCAAAGGGCACATAATAGGTAACGGTATCATTGGACATCCTCCTTCTCCTGTTATAAAGGATGTCTGCCTAGTGACCGAGTTAAAGCATAACCTGCTCAGCATTAGCCATCTTGCTGATCATGGATATGATATTAACTTTGGACAAAACTGTTGTTATATCTACGATAGGTCAACAGGAGACATTGCTTTTGAAGGGAAAAGAGAGGACAATATATATACTTTCTATCTCTCTACAAATACTAACCATGCAGGTAGATGTTTATATGCCCACAAAGACGAACGACTACTTTGGCACCAGCGTCTCGGTCATGCCAACATGGATGCTATATCCAGGCTTTCTACCAAGAAGCTAGTGAGAGGATTGCCTGACATTACATTCAAAAAGGACACGGTATGTGCCGAATGTGAACTAAACAAGGCAACTAAATCCTCATTTCATTCCATTAACTCTGTAAGTACTACTAGACCCTTGCAATTACTCCATATGGATTTATTTGGTCCTAGTAGAATAGCTAGCCTTGGTGGCAAACTTTATGCTTTTGTTATTGTTGATGATTTTTCGAGATTTACTTGGGTTTTCTTTCTCGCTAATAAGAGCGATGCTATCTCTGTTTTCAAAGTTTTTGTAAATAAAGTTCAAAACGAAAAGGGCTACATGATTACTCGAATCCGAAGTGATCATGGAGGCGAATTCGTAAATTCAGATTTTGAAAGTTTTTGTAATGCAAATGGTTTTGATCATGAATTTTCTTGTCCTAGAACTCCTCAACAAAATGGTGTTGTGGAGCGGAAGAATAGGACTCTTGGCGATATGGCTAGAGTCATGTTGAATAAATTTTCTCTTCCGAAATATTTTTGGGCAGAGGCTGTTAGTACAGCATGCCATATTTTGAATAGGGTGCTGATTCGTCCCATTACGAAGAAAACACCCTATGAGCTTTGGTTTGGGAGAACCCCCAATGTTTCTTATTTTAAAATTTTTGGTTGTAGATGTTTTATCCTTAACACCAAAGACAACTTAGGCAAATTTGATGCCAAAGCTGACGATGGTATCTTTCTTGGGTATGCCGCCAAGAGTAAGGGATATAGAGTTTTCAATAAACGCTCACTTATTGTGGAGGAGTCAACTAATGTGACTTTTAATGAAGATAACAGTGCAGTAAGTACTCTTGATGATGATGTTGTGCCACCAACTTCCTCTACTCCAATGAATACTTCAACTGAAACTAATTCTCTGGAGGGTTTGCCTAAGAAATTCTCATTCAAACCTTCTCATCCAGAAAATTTAGTCATAGGTGAAGTTTCACGTGGAGTTACTACTAGATCATCATTAAGAGACTCTGTTGCTAGCACTGCCTTCATTTCACAAGTAGAGCCTAAAAACATTTCTGAAGCTTTTACTGATGAATTTTGGATCTCTGCTATGCAAGAAGAACTCAACCAATTTGAAAGAAGCCAAGTATGGGAACTAGTTCCTAAACCGGCCAATCATTCAATAATTGGTACCAAATGGGTGTTTAGAAACAAAGTAAATGAAGATGGTTCAGTCACACGTAACAAAGCTCGTCTAGTAGCTCAAGGATACAACCAAGAGGAAGGTATCGACTACGATGAGACATATGCTCCTGTTGCTAGACTTGAATCCATTCGGATGCTTTGTGCTTTTGCCAATCATCAGAACTTTAAATTATTTCAAATGGATGTTAAAAGTGCTTTCTTGAATGGCTTTATTAAGGAGGAAGTTTATGTCAAACAACCCCCTGGCTTTGAAAATCACAAATTTCCCGACCACGTGTTCAAGCTAAAGAAAGCGCTTTATGGCCTTAAACAAGCTCCCAGAGCTTGGTATGAAAGGCTAAGCAGCTTCCTGCTTGAGAAAGGTTTTTCTAAAGGGAAAATTGACACTACACTGTTTATCAAATCTTTCAAAGACACCATTCTATTAATTCAAATTTATGTTGATGATATTATTTTTGGATCTACTGATGAAACTCTTTGTCAAGAATTTGCCAAGTGTATGCAGACAGAATTTGAGATGAGCATGATGGGAGAGCTCAACTACTTTCTTGGCCTGCAAGTAAAGCAACTGGCAAATGGAACTTTCATCTGTCAATCGAAGTATACCAAGGACATGCTGAAGAAGTTCGACCTTGACAACGTCAAACCAATTAGCACGCCAATGGCTACTTCAACCAAACTCGAACCAGATGAGAGCGGCAAACCGGTTGATCAACGTAAGTATCGAGGTATGATAGGCAGCTTACTTTATTTAACTGCTAGTCGCCCCGATATCATGTTTAGTGTTTGCCTATGTGCTAGATATCAAGCAAATCCTAAGGAATCTCACATGACCGCGGTTAAGCGTATCTTTCGATACCTTAAGGGTACGGTTACAGTGGGCCTATGGTATCCCAAGTCAACATCATTTGACCTCATCGGTTACTCTGATGCTGACTTTGCTGGATGCAAGGTCGACCGTAAAAGTACGAGCGGCACGTGTCATTTGTTAGGAAAGGCTCTAGTCTCATGGTTTAGCAAGAAGCAGAACTCTGTCGCACTATCCACAACAGAAGCTGAATATATAGCAGCTGGGCGTTGTTGTGCACAGATTCTGTGGATGAAGCAAACCCTTGAAGACTATAAGTTATCTTTCATGCATATTCCTATATTCTGTGACAATACTAGTGCCATCAATTTGACTAAGAACCCTGTCTGTCACTCACGCACTAAACACATTGAGATCAGACACCACTTTTTGCGTGATCATCAGCAAAATGGCACGATTAACTTAGAATTTATTGACACTGATCATCAGCTGGCAGACTTCTTTACTAAGCCACTATCCGAAGAGCGCTTCAATTTTCTTTGTCGTGAACTTGGAATCTTAGATGAAGCAGTCATAAATTGAAACTCACCTGCGTAAATATCGAGTATATTGTGGTTCCTTACAAAGAATTTGGTATGGGTACAAGCCGAAAGGGTCCTTCTGACAACAAGGCGTAAAAGCCTAAGCGACACGGTGCACTAGTCCTCAGGACTACCGCTAGCTGGGATCCGGCCCCTGCAGCTAACCCATGGCAAATTTGGACTATTGAACCACAGTATATGTCCTTATTTATAATATGGCTTGTTTCAATTTAATATTGCCTAATTGACATTTTCTAAAAGTTCATTCTATTTTCTGTATACCTCTCTATCTATTTCTTTCATTCAACACTCTTTGTTATTCCCGACTGTCATTGAACATTTTCTTCCTGACTTTTGCCTTTTTCAGTTCTGGACTATTGAGCCAGAACTCGGGCCGAACTCTGCCCCTATCAGAGTTCGGGCCGAGTTCGGTACCTAGGTTCCAGAATCGGGATCTGGCTCCACCGTTGGATCTTTTCTAATCCTATGGTCAATATTTCACCCGACCAAAAGACAAAACCCTACTTTATGTCAGGATTCTACCTCTCTCCTTCACTATTACCACCTTTTCTCACCTATACACACTCTTGAAACCCTAACCCTAGTTTTTGATCCAGAGTACCCCATTGCTTCTCAAATCAACAAAAAGGTGTCTCCTCTCCATTATCCTCCATTGCTCTTTACCTCGTTGAGGTATCATTCATATTTTTTTTAGTTAAAATCTTTTTATGGCTCCTTGCTTGTTCAATCATGGGAAGAGGATTCGCATTGAGAGTATTTCCTCTTCAGATTCTTCTCCATCAATTGAACAAATCATTGAACTACCTCAACCACCTCACCCTTTATTCAATCCACCTCGTCCTCTACATCCTTCCACTTATGACAATAGACTTTTTGTCTCACTTGATGCATCAAACAACTGGTTTAGTGACTTTCGGAATCGTCAGGTATTCACAGGACATCCTATCAATTTTTCAATATTCTCTCAATATGATTCTTTATTCCATGACCTTTATATTGATGAACTTGTCACTACATCCTCTGCTATTTATCGTCATGCCATTCAAATGTTCTACTGCAACTTAACCTTTGATGATCTTCGTATTTATTCACGAGTTGCTGGTATCGATATCTCATTTGATGACTTTGAATTAGCAGAATATCTTGATCTTCTTGAGCCAAGTTCTTGGGAAAGGCTCGTTGATGCTCGCTCGTTCCATTTTCCCAACGGACTTTCTCTTGAAAGCTTCAAGGACGATTTGTGCACTCCTTACACACGTCCTCGAAAGCTCATGACAAAATATCTCAACCCATATTTTTCTGATCTTCATTGGATCATTTCTAACACCATTCTACCCAAGATCGGTTCCCCTGATGAAATCACTTATCTTGAAATTTCTGCTCTTTATCATCTTCACTTTGGAATTCATTTCAATCTTCCACGTACTATGATGGACTGGATGATTCGCTGTAGGAGGAAACCACGAGCTTTGGTTTATCCTCTGTATCTTCCTATGATCTTTCGTGCTTTTCATATACCACTTGATGCTTGTCCGTTTCTGCCGGCACCTACCTTTCTATCTCCGGCACGACTCCTTCAGCCTGTTGCTGCTACTGATTTGTCTGCTGATGAGGAGCCTAACGCCCCTCTACTCGGTCAGACTGCACCTCCTGCCACCTTGGATTCACTTCAGACTATGCTTCGCGATCGTTTTGCTATTGAGGATGATCGCTGGACGCAGCATGATTACCGTACCACTCTGCAGATTAGTGCCCTTGGGAACTCTCTGCATGATATGCGGTATTCACTTGCTCGTCATCCTGATCTGCATGTGCCTATTGAGCGGGATCCAGCGCGCGCGGGTTATCGCATTGATGATCCGTGGGTCATGCAGTATATGGATCCAGATGATACTTTTGTGGATCTTCAGATGTTCCAGGACCTTTTCGTTGGATCTTTCCCTGGTCCATCAGATGTTCCAGGACCTTCTCGTGCTCCATGATGGAGACTGGCTACTATCTGCTGCTGCTGCTACTGCTGATGGTCTTAGTTATTTTTGCTTTCAGTTATTTAGTTTCTTATGGATTCATGTAGCTGGTTTTATATACTATGTTTATGAGTTGGCCACTTGGTTTGGTGGATGACATTATCTATCTTTATTATCATTCTATGTCAATGCTTATTTTGCTCCATATTATACTGTTTCTTCTCTTAGTGTGGTTGCATTACTATTCATTGTTTCTTATATTGCTAACTGCCAAAAGGGGGAGAAACATATGTATATTTTGTGCTTGTTTTGGGATACTATTACTGGCTCTATGCATTCGTATATCTGTGTATATCTGTGCTTCTTGCTCTGGAAAATATCATCTATCAGATCACAGGAACTATGCAATTTGTACGGGGGAGAGCTATAGCTTCTAGCTCGACACCGCTCATGGTTTACGGGGGAGCTATTTTCGCTTAGCTCAGGCATCGTTTATGGGGGAGCTATGGAGCTATATTACAATCAACTGTGTCCAGGTATGAATATTGAAATATACATATATTATTTTGTCAATTATCAATATGGGGGAGATTGTTGACACAAAGTCACAGTCAACCAAATATTGACTATATTGACCAAATAATACTTGTATAAATTCAATACGACACACGACGACTGCATTCAGTTCAAGACAGATGACAGCTCAGTCTTCAGCTCTCAGTGTGTTCTGGAGTCTGTATTTTATGATTTCATTGAGTCTAGATTTATGTACTCTGAGTTATGCTGAGCTCTTGGAACTTAGTATACAAGCCTACTCAAAATCCCAAGCTCCACCAAAACCAAATTGCCCACAAGTCCCTCTTAGGATCATTCTGTGCTCTGGAGACAGAGTTCGGGCCGAACTCTGCCTCCACACAGAGTTCGGGCCGAACTCTGTCCCCTAGAAATCAGGAACCCTAATTTTAGGGTTAGCTGTTTGCTAGCTGTCCAACGGCCAAATTTTTGAATTTCCTTACCCGAATTCTGGCCGAATTCTGTCCCTAAAATCAGTATAAATAGGGCATGAATTCTCTCATTTTGAATCACTCAATCTTCTCTTCTCTTCTCTCCTACAAGCTCTATAAGCCATACCCTTCCCATCTACTAGCCACAAGCCTCCTAAGTCTCGAGTGCTCAGCATCTCTCATTTAGGATTCTTGTGCAAGAGTAAAGAAATCGCTTGGACAATTCCAAGCAAATCGCCACTGCGATTCTCTGTAAGAAGTTGACGTGCTCTTCTGAAGAAAAGGCACGGGTTGTAAGCTACTATTTCACAAATAGTGGATTTAATCCTGAGCTAGAGTTCTCAGGCCTGGACTAGTCCTCCACGAGGGAAACCAGGTTAAAATTGCTGTGTTTGCGTATGCTCTCTTGTCTTTCATTTACATTCCGCATTTTACTCTGACTATTCATTGTTAGTGAAAGAGTTAATTTTTTAATTGGTCATTATACATACATACTCTATTCACCCCCCCTCTAGGGTTGCCAAACTGTTCTTCAGTATGATAGTGCAGGAAGTTAGGGGTGCTCGCCATCTTATTAAGGTTTCTGCTCAATGCGTCCGCCGTAATGATAAAGATGGTGGAAGATAGAGGATCTCCTTGCCTAACCCCACAACTCGATTTGAAGAAGCCATCCGCCAGACCGTTGATAACCATGGAGAACCACGAGTTGCTGATCGATCTCCACACGATGTTGGTCCATGTTTCGAAAAATCCGAAGGCTCTGAAGACCCAGATCATGAATTGCCAATCCAGTCTGTAGTAAGCTTTTTCCATGTCCAATTTGATGGCTATGTTGCCCCCGCTTGCTGGGAGCTTCATGCAGGTAAATTCTACAAGATATTAGGAACATATATATATATATATATATATATATATATGTTCCCAAAAAAATATATATATACTTAAAATAAGAAGATAGGGAGTGGGCTGTTAGGAGCGCCGCCAACCCAACGGAGAGGGATCCGGCTTGGAGCGTCGCCGCTCGCCGGAGCCTTCCTGGTGATCGGCTGGCCCGCGTGGCCGTCCGGTCTCTTCTTCGGCAGCCCGGCCCCCCTGGTCTCCCCCCTTTGAAGCCCCTTCCTCTTCCAGTCGGGTCTCCTCCACCTCCCCCCTTTCACTCCTCGGCGCCCTCGGCGAGGTCGTCCCCGGCGTACCCGTGCCAGGCGCCAAAAATCGGTCCATCCCCTCCGGACCCCCCACTCGGCGTCGCTCCGGCCCCTCTCCTCGGCTCTTTGTCGGGTGCGTGTGCCCCACTCGATCTACCGCCGAAGCTGTACCACGCTCCCCTACCCTCTTTCGCTGCCCTCATCCCGGCGTCCCTCTCTTTTAGGTAGCCTTCGGCCTCCTTGGCCGCTTCTTCCTCGTGGGCCCCTCCCTCCCGGCGACCCTGACGAGGCGCCCCCCGGCGGTCGACCACCCCTCTCCGGCTCCCCCGACCTCGTGGCCCCCTCTCCCTCCCTCCTCAGCCGTGGCTCCCTCACTGTTAGAGCCCCCTCTTCCGTAACTCCCTCTAGGTCGAGCTCCCTCCGCCGTGGCTCCATCCCATGGTTGAGCCCCCTCCCTCCCCTGGTCGAGCTCCCTCCGTCATGGCCCTCCACCACCCCCTGCCAGCCCCTCTCATCACCCTCCGCCCAGTCTCTGTCCGTGCCACCCCCTTCTCCTCATCTTCTTGCCTCCTCCTGGCGGTTCATGGCTCCCCCTCCCCTCGCCGTGACACCCCCCTCGGGGTCGAGCTTCCCCGTGGATCCTCCTCGCCGTGGCTCTCCTCCCTCGGGATTCCCCTTCCTCGCCGGTGGTCACCTCCTCCTCGCATCGAACGGAGCAAAGTGCTCCCACTTCTTCCTGGCGGACCTGTGCTCCGCCCCTCTGGCCCACCCCCTCCGGCTCGCCCCTTCGACCCCTCCCGTGGCTCCCTGTTGCCCCCCGGTGATGCTCCCGTGGCCCTCATCGTCATGACGAGGCCCCCGCCTGCCGTGGCTTCCGTCGCCAACCGGTGGCGCTCTCCCTCCCCCCTTCCCCACTGGCACGTGTTTAGGTTCCCGAGGCCCCCTTCGGGCCCCGCGCTTGGCCACGCCCCCCTATTGGGCCTCGTGCTTGTCTGTCCCGAGCCCCTCGGGCAGTGAACCTTTTTGATTTTTGAGTTTTGAACTCCTCTTTGGAGCTGTGGGCCATGTACTCTGTGTTTGTTAGCTTCAATAAAATTTTATGTTCCATATATATATATATATATATATATATATATATTATTATTTTTTTAAGGAAAAGAAACTTTTATTGAAGTAATAGGCGCAAAATGCCAAAGCCTATACAATTAAGCGCGCTCAACGCAACAAGAGAAAAAGAAAACAAACAGCGTGAGACGCACACAAAAATGAACCAGATCTCTATGACAGCCGCGGGGGAGGTGCAAGAGACTCGGCGAAGACCTAAACAAGGGCCTCTCAAAAGTGCTGGGGGAGTGAGAGCATCGCCTCCTAGCTTTAATAATTTGTCTCATAACCTCTCTGAATAATTGAGTAGGGAGGAGTGACGACCTTTGTATCTGAATTTGTTCTTGTTCTTCCATAACACCCAAATTCCAGCGGCTACGACGATCTGATGTCCGTGGGAGCCGCTCCAACTGGCTAGGAGATCGTGGAAGCCTCAATCGTGGGGGCAAGTCTAAGTCTGTTGTGGAGATTGAGCCACATCTGAGTCGCCAACTAGCCAGGAACAAGGACATGCTCAGCCAATTTTGAATTGTGCTCAACGCAACAGTGGCATCTGGACGCGAGGCTAAAACCAATAGATTTGATAGAGTCGTCCGTCGACAGCTTTCGGCGAAGATCGTGCCAGATACGGATAGACCATTTGATGGGGATGCAAGACTGCCAAAACTTAGAACAAGTGGTTAATGGCGCACCACTGCCTCAGGCCACAATTTTGGCGGATGCCAGCGTGAAAGTCCCGTACGGGTTAGGGGACCATCTCCACGTGTCGGACTTGTCAGTGACCCGCATGTTAGCTGCAAGAAGACCATCGGCCGCCGGTATACATATATATATATATATATATATATATATATATATATATATATACATATATATATATTATATATATATGTATGTATATATGAGAATATAAAGTATTTATAAAAAAAATGACAGCCCACAAGATATTAGGAACCTTGTGAGTGGTAAATCCCCATATCTCCCGTGCCCCTCCCTGGAATATACTTTGTTGAGTATAGGCTGTTGTAGGGAAGATTAAGATATTTGAAGGATTTAAATTTCTCAAATCCCCACCTTATCTACACCAAATCTTTCATAACCTATCCTACCTCAAATTCTCTAATAAAAGAATAGGAGTTTGACAAAGAATTGGTTTAAAACCTGAATCAAAATAGGATTTGGACCCCGTATAAATACCTAAGAACGCCTAGGGCTTGGTTCAAATTCTTCCTCGCTACTGCGCCCCAACCCAAACTTCTGAGCCTGAGCCTCCTTGACATCCCCACGAACACCCCTCACCTCCTACAAGCCGCCGATGATTGACTGAACGCCATGGACGCCGTCGAACCCGAGAAGAAACATAGGACAACTCTATTTTAGCCGACATTAGGTACCCTTCTTCTTCCTCATTTTTTGTCCATCATACTTGATCATTTTTTATTCTATAAATTCCTACTGGAAGGCTATATAACCCTCTAGGACCCCCCTTAATTAGTATGTAAAATTACCAAATGAATCGCTTGAAAAATCTAGACGAACTCGGCCAAAAACTATTTTCGGAAACAGTTAAGGATTGACGAACTTGGAAGGCATTTTTTGGACTAAATATAGAAATTTTGAAAACCAAATTTAAAATAGTCATAGACAACATATAGGGGATAAAAAACCTTATGGTAGACTTATTTTTCGCCAATTATACAGAAAGTTATTCGCTTTCGAAAATCAAGAAAAATATTTTTAAAAACTGTAGAATTTTAGAAAAACATCTCGATACGACATGCACCCCGACAAACTGGTCAATGTGGTCGCAATCCATTAGCATCGAAAGGTGCATATGGATGTTTTCTATGTGTGGGATTCGACGGAACTTGATTTTGTTGTGCGTGTGCGACGAAATCGACGCGTATCGATCAAGATAGCCGATATCAGCTCCTTTATAAACTAGAACATAACTTCGTGTACATTCGTCATCTCGAGACAAAACTTGTGCCAACAGGACCATATCATTTTTATGGTCCTGTACGCCAAGTTTAGTCTGATTCTGAGAAGGTCGACCGGAACGCCATTTTGGCGGGCCCGTGACCCGATCCAACGGGCGAATTTGTACACGGCCCACCGAAATCCAATTTTAGACATATAGTTGGGTTCGTATTATCAAACCGGACCCATGGACATATAGTTTGACAACATTAGAGACCACAGGTACTGGCACACTTTTTGCTGCAGAACGGATCCGACGACGGACGTCGTTTTGACCCGAAATTATGATTTTGCCCCTGTGTCCAGAATTGGACTTTTGGGCAGGCATTTTTAGACATATCTTTTTTTACCAAAAATGTTTGTGATATTTATTTCAGTATCCGAAATCGTTTGCGGGATCTGACTTTTCATTGCTACTGATTCTGATCACTGGACTTGCTATTTCTACGCACCACCCTCAGGCAAGATATCTTGCCATTATACTTTGTTATTTATTACCATTTTATTTCCATTATTTATTTTAGTTTATTCATATACTGTCTGTTTCTATCACATTGTGCCTCCATGTCATACTTGGGTGCAAGTGACTGCATTAGTAGTTTTACTATTTTATTTTTCTTCTGCATTGACTTACAACTAGTTGACTATCCACTGTTGATGAGGTATTAGTATATCTCATATGGTCTTAACACATGCTTTGTCACGAGTTATGAGACACATGTAGGATACGAACTCGTGTAGTCGGCTGACCACCAATACGTATGAGACGTGTGACGGTTAGGAAGTAACTGCCAATAGATATTGCATGATTAGTGGACTTGACAGTTATTAGAGTTTCGTTTTTGTTATAGAGGTGACATAGATATGTATTGGGTGGGAAGAACAGTTCCTTAGCATATGGGCCAAGTATGCGCTTTCCTTTATTACTGGAAGCTCCACTGGAGATACGGTCTTGCTAACCCCTTTATCATGTACATGCTGGCCTCTGATATTCGTGGAATGTCATGCTTTGAGGTCGCTTGTGCACATAGAGGGGTTCATACCAAACCTATTATAGCCAGAGTGCCTGTCACGACCCGCACCCTAGAGTTAGGGCACGAGACGTGGGTACGTCCAGCCTACGACGCAGTGTCGGCGGTAGAACGCTGTCCTAGGTCAATCATCTAACAATATAAAGGTACCTGTACAATATATACTCTCCGAATGGAGGTGACATAGCAGATACAGTCTCAATCACATCTAAGGTAGAGCATGATACAGATAGAGAAAACATAAAATCCAAAAGAGATACAACAGATAGAAATCTAATTGTCTAAGATACATAAACCCTGAAATACATCTCAAAGCTTAAATACAGTAATCCATAAGTACAACTCAAGACAACTGAAAATAAACTATGAACAAAACCCTAGCTATCTATACAACCTCTACTGTGTCTCCTCTAGGCTAGCAGACAACCTCCAGGCTATCTGTAAAATTTATCAACAGGTCCAGTCAGGACAGGAGCGAGCACAATACATCTCACGCAGATCATAACAAGTTAGAGAATATAAACATGCAAGAGAGTACGATACATGAAACTAAAAGAAAGTACATGATGTAAACAGAGAGAGAACTGTAATAGAAATATCTACTATAAGTAGAGAGCTACCAGTGACTAGTGATTTAGAGTACAAAGTCGACATGTGAACGGCTGGATTTGCACATGACTATACTAAAGAGGCGCACATGGCTATACTACTTTGGAATTGTTCACATGGCTATTTATACTCCCCTATACCCCAATCAATACACAAGGATCCAAACAAGTTATGTTACGTACATGGTTTTCACATGAAGCCCATAAATGGGTGCACATGAAGTATACATGAGAGCTCATAAATGAGTGCACATGAAGTTCACATGGGGGGCCCAAAAATGGGTGTACATGAAATTCACATGAAGGCTCATAAATGAGTGCACATGCAATATAGGTTATACATGAGATACATGGGAAACATGACCGATTCATGAGAGCACATGAGAGTACACGAGCATACATGAACGAGCATGAAGCACATGAGAAACATGAATAACATGAGAGCGAGGAATACATGATGTACACGAAACACATGACATAATGTATCCGATGCTCCCGAGGGGGATAATATCTCAATGTAGGGATCCATATAGTACCAATCCGTGATAATATCGTGACAGCATCAAATAAGGTAAACTAGAGCAGGAATATAATTCTAAACAAGTTATGAAATGATCGGAGAATGTACTCGCCTGCTATCTGAATGTCTAAAGGAAATATACTGTCCGAGGAGAGGTGTCTGGCTCCTATTTAGAACAGCACAAGTCACAACAAGTCCAAAATGGTAAAATAAAGCTCTACTATGCATTCTACATGATTCTAGTTCATTCTGGGTCAAAGTCAACTCTTGGTCAACTCTGGTCAACCGTACTAGTCAAACTAGGTTAACTAGGCAGTACTAGGTCTAAATCTAGACTAACAAGTCTCATTAGGCCTAACCAAGCCTAGTTTAACACTCACACAAAATCACAAAGCTACACAAGTTATCAAACACACATTACATATATATTCATATATATTTTATTACAAGCAAGGTGCATAAAGACAAGGAGTGAGTGATACATGAATGTGGATATGGCAATGTGTACATAGTAGTACAATGGGTTCAAGTGTGAGGGGGTTATGTTAGAAGGATAACATTTAGCAAGGGTTCATTGTGTCACATAGAAGAAATAACATGTAAAGCATAGGTTTAGCATGTGTATGTGTGGGTGTTAATCATAACAAAAAGGTTTATTTATACATCAAAGGGTTTACTCATAACAGTAAGTAGGTTTTATGTGTATTCATGCTTGGGGTTACTGTCAACATGTAGAAGGGGGTTTTAACATATGAACATGGTGCTAAGTGCTAATATGGCATCATACATTCCTATCATGTTGGCATTCATATATAGCATACATTCATACTTGATTACGTTACTTACTTACATATGGATACTTGCATACATGTTTCAATACCTTTCATTATCCATATGCTTGCATTTCATCCATTCATGCACCTATACATACATATTTAATACATTATATACTTTCATATATTATATCATTTATGCATACTTTATATTATATTACATTAATTGCATTCCTACATGCTTGCATTCATCCATATATATACATTAATGTAAAGAGGATATATATCATATATATATCATTTCATTCATCTAACATATCATGCATTACATACTCTATATTCATTTAATATCCATACTACAAAGGCTCATAGGTTACACAAAATGCATATATCGTATAGTCACTCTTTTACTTAAAACCAATACTGTACCAATTGGGCATTCACTAAATTCTAGGATTAAAGTATGTTGTAGTACTTCATGTTAGCTTTCCAAAACTTCAAACGGATCACATTTTCATGTCCGAAAGCTCCCGAAATCGCAAAAATACCGAAACGCGTTCGTCTTTCGTTCAGCTAACACTCAAATAATTCTACAGAAAGTTACAGAAAGAATTTGGCTTATTAAAATATATATTTGGAAAGCTAACTTCGATACGGTTCATTTAAAAAAACGGGAGATAAATCGGAGTTTTAAGCTAAAAGTTATGATATTTCTAAGTTGCTATTGCTGCTAAAAACGTGGATAAAAATTATGACGAATTTGGGTAGTTTGAGACAAAAGAACACAAGTATATAACATAATATATCAAGAACTCACTCTCTACACTAATATATATATATATGAGACACTATAGAACACATCTCCAATACAAAAATATGAGATTAAACATGTAATAATTCATTCATACATAACAACAACACATAGTGTGTCCAAATTTGGGGTTTTCCCACATGGACACAACCAAAACACAAAGGACACTCCTATGACCTCCAAATGGACACGAAATGGACACAAATGGAGATACAACCATGGGATCATTTCTATGGGTTCAAAATATACCTATATGTTTGAGGAAATGAAAAGGAGAAGGGATTTATACCTCCCGGTAGATCGAATCGAAGAAAAAGCCTTCCCGGAGCGACACCGACACGTAGAGATTCCAAAAGGACACGAACGAGCTCCGAATCCTCCCAAACTTGGGTAGCTTCCTCCTTGGCTAGAATGGAGAAGGAAAGAAGAAGATTTGGTGGCAAAATGGAAGGATTTGGTGGAGAAATTGCTAGGGATTGCTCTCTAGAAATTTGGGGAAGAACAAGAGAGAGAGTGTGGATGAGAATAATGAAATGAACTTGAGCCTATCCTCTCCCTAAGTGGCTGGCCATATGGGGCTATTTGTCCTATTATGGTAAGGTCCAAAATGCCCCCACTAACCTATTCTATTAGTATTAGGAAAGGGCTAATTGGTTGGGGCTAAATTAGTCATTCTAAAGTCTCTAATCACACTAACCTTATCCATAATAATTAGTCTAACCTCTAACTAAAATATTTCTATCATGTGGACTAAAATTAATATCATGTGGGCCATGCCTAACTAGTGTGTGGGTCCCACTAGAGTCAAACTACACCCCGGATCCCCGTTTCAAGTCGGATTGAGTTGAAATTCGAACCCGACTCAAATAACCCCAAAACAATATCATAAATAATAAAAATAATTTTCAACCCCAAAATAATATCGTAAATAATAAAATAAATTTCAAAAATATTCAAAAATGTAAAATAACAAAAATATCCCTGTTTCTGAAAACTGGGGGTGACAAATCTATCCACCTTAAAAAAATTTCGTCCTCGAAATTAAAACAAAACAATCACAGGAAACACATGCAGAAAAAAAATCTTATTCAAATACTTTTAAAAAAAAATCAGCAATAAAAAAAATCTCTTTGAGGCACATCAAACATTTGTAAATAAAAACTGATACGTGTCCGTTACGGACACAAAACCATCACAAAATTACACCTATCAAAGGTCAAAATCAACAATCACCAACGCAATAAATCTCAAAATAATTCAAAGAGGTCAAATGCAAAATATCCTTAGGCCAGAAATGACATTAAAATATCCTAATCACATGGTTAGGCTCTAGGTCAAATAGTCTCTAGGATTTCACTAGCAAAACATCAAAATCACAAGTCATAATTTTAAATAGTTTTAAAATGATTTAAAAATTACCAAAAATTATATCATGATTTAAATGTCAAATCAATAAATGATTAAAATTATAAAATTTTAAAATTTCAAAATTACCCTCATTTTAGAAAATTGGGTGTTACAAGTCTACCCACCTTAGAAAAATTTCGTCCTCGAAATTAAAATGTTCATACTCCTTCTAGGTCAAATCCCCCACAATCAAAGTCTCAGAACTTAAACAATCATACGATTTAAAAGGATGACATACAGGGTCATGGCATACGGTGGTAGTGAAAGTCTCATCTAGGTATACTAGTCATGCTAAACCAAAACAGTCATAGGATATCAAAACACACAAGCAATTTAGGGTGCTAAACTAGAAAAGATACAGAAATAACAATCATCAAGACTGTAAGGCAGTCTACCATCCTATATGAAAACTGGTACTTATCAAAATTAAATAAAGTTAACTACCATTTATCTAATAAGGGGTACTATTCAAGAAAATCAAAATCAAAAGTTAAAGAATGAAAGCCAATTGCATGAAAATCCAATCACAATATATTTATATATATAGCGTTTGAGAGGGAAAAGCTAACATTATGTACAAGTTATGTAGTTAGTGTGTGTATGGGTGTATGTGGACATGTTCATATGGTTAGATAATAGGCGTGTGTGTATGTGAAATATACATGAAAGTGCATAGGAGGATTTGGGTTTCAAACAATAATTATCAAGTTACACTAATCATGGCATATTGGTTAAACAATCTACAATACACAACTCATTTGCTCATAACATGCATGGCTAACCATATCTATATATATAAAGAGTTAGAGATTTAGTTATATATCTATATACATTATAACATGTATGCATAAACTCTATATATATCTATATAGATATATGAACATAACATAGAGAGGAAGAGATATGTTTACATGGCAGTGTATACTAAGTTAGGGTGTGTGTGTCCTTGTACAGGGTTATAGCTTAGTATTGAAAGGTTAAATCCAGTTTTAGTTCAGCATTTACATACAAGAATCTGAAATATGCTAACATTTAAAACAGTGTAATATTAACCAACCCAATGTTTATCACAACCTAACATATAAGAATATGAAACCTAAATTTATATCCCTATATACCACAATGTATATAGCTTAAAATATTATATTTGAAAAAATAAAACAACAAATTGAACTAAACATTTGGAATTCAGTATTAAGGGTTAATATGCACACAGTCTTAGATTTGACAAATTCAACCATAAACTCAACCGATTTTCCAAAAAAAAAAAAATTTGAAACCCTGTATATAACATACATGTGTAGTGATGTAAACAAAACTAGCAACATGAAACCTATATTTGAATTACGAATTTAAACTGGAAAAGCAGAAAACCAGAAATATTGGGGTTTTGACAATTTAAACATCAACTACACATTAATATGTATTTAGATAGGTGGGAAATCAAGTGTAGCATACATACGTATCAGGCAGTATCTGTGTCCACTATATATATTCTCATGTCCCAATATAAAAATCAAATTCTATATCAAGAGCAATATTTAGATTCCTACCAAGATTGCAAAGTAAGTGATTGGTGTAATCAAGACAGTTTTATTATTATTATTATTTAATACAAGAATAGTAGCAAGAAGGAAATAAAAATGAAATATGTTCTGCTTATTCGTTTAAAAGAAGGAACCATTTTGAAACTCAGAGCTAAAATATCAAATCCAAGATAAGGTCTAGCAAAATCATCGATTCATTATATTAAGAAAAAATTCATAGTAAGAAGTCACACAAGGTTTATAACAACAGCCAAAGCTACTACTAAGTTAAATAATGAGAAACAAAACAAAACAAAAATTTTCTCTTTGTTTTTTTTTGAAAGACTGAACAAAAGTAATAAAAACATGTTCAAAAGCATTTAAGGTACAATCTGATAATTATATGCGTCTATCCAAAATCAAGGTGCTCTAAATTCTCGTCATACTAGTAAGCAAGGCTACGATAATCACAGAGTCATCGACTTAGGCACATACCTCTAGAATTATGGTATTTAACATTTTTGCGATGCCGCTAGCTTGGCTGCGAAAACCTTAAATTCCCACACCCGAGAAATATATCCAAGTCAGACTATATGTCCTCACCATGCTGGCTAATGTGACTGTAGAAGACTAGATTCCATAACATAGATGACCTAGCCCATATAATTTCATCTTGACAAAAATTAAATTAAATCAACAATGAATACCCAAAAAGAAAATTCAAATTTATCAACGAACATCAAGATTCAAAACTGAACAATAATCTATCAAATCATATAAATACAAACTCGGATGCAACAGCTAACATCAAGATTCAAAACTCCACAATCATCATCAAAATCAAGTTCAACAACAGAAAGTAAAGATAAATCAAATCAAGGGAAGAAGAGTTTTTTAAATCGAAGTTAAAATAAGATTCTCAAGGGTCGTCCCGGGAATCTCTCAAAAAATCATAACTGTGATTGAGTACCTTCAAAAAATATATCCTAATTCTACTGCAGGCTGTAGTGGTACTCTAATTCGAATACCACTACACAAACTCGACCTGCATGGGCCACAACTAAAATGTATCACGACCCGCACCCTAGAGTTAGGGCACGAGACGTGGGTACGTCCAGCCTACGCCACAGTGTCGGCGGTAGAACGTTGTCCTAGGTCAATCATCTAACAATATAAAGGTACCTGTACAGTATATACTCTTCGAATAGAGGTGACATAGCAGATACAGTCTCAATCACATCTAAGGTAGAGCATGATACAGATAGATAAAACATGAAATCTAAAAGAGATACAGCAGCTAGAAATCTAAGTGTCTAAGATACACAAACCCAGAAATACATCTCAAAGCTCAAATACAGTAATTCATAAGTACAACTCAAGACAACTGAAAATAAACTATGAACAAAATCCTAGCTATCTATACAACCTCTACTGTGTCTCCTCTAGGCTAGCAGACAACCTCCAGGCTATCTGTAAAATTTATCAACAGGTCCAGTCAGGACAGGAGCGAGCACAATACATCTCACGCAGATCATAATAGGTTAGATAATATAAACATGCAAGAGAGTATGATACATGAAACTGAAAAAAAGTACATGATGTAAACAGAGAGAGAACTGTAATAGAAATATCTACTATAAGTAGAGAGCTACCAGTGACTAGTGATTTAGAGTACAAAGTCGACATGTGAACGGCTGGATTTGCACATGACTATACTAAAGAGGCGCACATGACTATACTACTTTGGAATTGTTCACATGGCTATTTATACTCCCCCATACCCCAATCAATACACAAGGATCCAAACAAGTTATGTTACGTACATGGTTTTCACATGAAGCCCATAAATGGGTACATATGAAGTATACATGAGAGCTCATACATGAGTGCACATGAAGTTCACATGGGGGGCCCAAAAATGGGTGCCCGTGAAATTCACATGAAGGCTCATAAATGAGTGCACATGCAATATAGGTTATACATGAGATACATAGAAAATATGACCGATTCATGAGAGCACATGAGAGTACACGAGCATACATGAACGAGCATGAAGCACATGAGAAACATGAATAACATGAGAGCGAGGAATACATGATGTACACGAGACACATGACATAATGTATCCAATGCTCCCGAGGGGGATAACATCTCAATATAGGGATCCATATAGTACCAATTCGTGATAATATCGTGACAGCATCAAATAAGGTAAACTAGAGCAGGAATATAATTCTAAACAAGTTATGAAATGATCAAAAAATGTACTCGCCTGCTATCTGAATGTCTAAAGAAAATATACTGTCCGAGGAGAGGTGTCTGGCTTCTATTTAGAACAACACAAGTCACAACAAGTCCAAAATGGTAAAATAAAGCTCTACTATGCATTCTACATGATTCTAGGTCATTCTAGGTCAAAGTCAACTTTTGGTCAACTCTGGTCAACCGTACTAGTCAAACTAGGTTAACTAGGCAGTACTAGGTCTAAATCTAGACTAACATGTCTCATTAGGCCTAACCAAGCCTAGTCTAACACTCACACAAAATCACAAAGCTACACAAGTTATCAAACACACATTACATATATATTCATATATATTTTTATTACAAGCAAGGTGCATAAAGACAAGGAGTGAGTGATACATGAATATGGATATGGCAATGTGTACATAGTAGTACAATGTGTTCAAGTGTGAGGGGGTTATGTTAGAAGGATAACATTTAGCAAGGGTTCATTGTGTCACATAGAAGAAATGACATGTAAAGCATAGGTTTAGCATGTGTATGTGTGGGTGTTAATCATAACAAAAAGGTTTATTTATACATCAAAGGGTTTACTCATAACAGTAAGTAGGTTTTATGTGTATTCATGCTTGGGGTTACTGTCAACATGTAGAAGGGGGTTTTAACATATGAACATGGTGCTAAGTGCTAATATGGCATCATACATTCCTATCATGTTGGCATTCATATATAGCATACATTCATACTTGATTACGTTACTTACTTACATATGGATACTTGCATACATGTTTCAATACCTTGCATTACCCATATGCTTGCATTTCATCCAATCATGTACCTATACATACATATTTGAATACATTATATACTTTCATATATTATATCATTTATGCATACTTTATATTATATTACATTAATTGTATTCCTACATGCTTGCATTCAACCATATATATACATTAATGTAAAGAGGATATATATCATATATATATCATTTCATTCATCTAACATATCATGCATTACATACTCTATATTCATTTAATATCCATACTACATAGGCTCATAGGTTACACAAAATACATATATCGTATAGTCACTCTTTTACTTAAAACCAATACTGTACCAATTGGGCATTCACTAAATTCTAGGATTAAAGTATGTTGTAGTACTTCATGTTAGCTTTCTGAAACTTCAAACGGATCGTATTTTTGTGTCCGGAAGCTCCCGATATCGCAAAAATACCGAAACACGTTCGTCTTTCTTACAGCTAACACTCAAATAATTCTACAGAAAGATACATAAAGAATTTAGCTTATTAAAATATATATTTGGAAAGCTAACTTCGACATGATTCTTTTAAAAAAAACGGAAGATAAATCGGAGTTTTAAGCTAAAAGTTATGATATTTCTAAGTTGCTATTGCTGCTAAAAACGTAGATAAAAATTATGACGAATTTGGGTAGTTTGAGACGAAAAGAACACAAGTATATAACATAATATATCAAGAACTCACTCTCTACACTAATATATATATATGAGACACTATAGAACACATCTCCAATACAAAAATATGAGATTAAACATGTAATAATTCATTCATACATAACAACAACACATAGTGTGTCCAAATTTGGGGTTTTTCCACATGGACACAACCACAACACAAAGGACACTCCTATGACCTCCAAATGGACACGAAATGGACACAAATGGAGATACAACCATGGGGGTCATTTCTATGGGTTCAAAATATACCTATATGTTTGAGGAAATGAAAAGGAGAAGGTATTTATACCTCCTGGTAGATCGAATCGAAGAAAAAGCCTTTCCGGAGCGACACCGACACGTAGAGATTCCAAAAGGACACGAACGAGCTCCGAATCCTCCCAAACTTGGGTAGCTTCCTCCTTGGCTAGAATGGAGAAGGAAAGAAGAAGATTTGGTGGCAAAATGGAAGGATTTGGTAGAGAAATTGCTAGGGATTGCTCTCTAGAAATTTGGGAAAGAACAAGAGAGAGAGTGTGGATGAGAATAATGAAATAAACTTAAGCCTATCCTCTTCCTAAGTGGCTGGCCATATGGGGCTATTTGTCCTATTATGGTAAGGTCCAAAATGCTCCTACTAACCTATTCTATTAGTATTAGGAAAGGGCTAATTGGTTGGGGCTAAATTAGTCATTCTAAAGTCTCTAATCACACTAACCTTATCCATAATAATTAGTCTAACCTCTAACTAAAATATTTCTATCATGTGGACTAAAATTAATATCATGTGGGCCATGCCTAACTAGTGTGTGGGTCCCACTAGAGTCAAACTACCCCCCGGGTTCCCGTTTCAAGTCGGATTGAGTTGAAATTCGAACCCGACTCAAATAACCCCAAAATAATATCATTAATAATAAAAATAATTTTCAACCCTAAAATAATATCATAAATAATAAAATAAATTTCAAAAATATTTGAAAATGTAAAATAACAAAAATACTCCTGTTTCTGAAAACTGGGGGTGACAGTGCCCATGCGTTGAAAGTTTGTTCTTGACTGAATTCACTGTAGAATGGTTAGGCACCCTATTGCATGCATCTTCTTATTTTTATATATCACAGTTTATATGGCATGTTCTTTTCTTGTATCTTGTTACGTCCCGCTGAGGACCTAGTGAATTCTTTAGGTTAGACGATTTTCCCCAGGAGTACGGTTCTACCCTTGATCTATCCTTCGCAGACGATGAGACCTCGCCTTCCGAGATCTAGTTCTTTATCTATGATTTGAGACTTTGTAGTGGACATCTTTTCTAGTTTGTTTTATTTTTATTGAGGAGGTCAGACTCCAGTTTCTGACTATTTTTTATAGCTGTTTGGTAGTGGATCTGTTTCTACCCGGCTATATCTTTTGGCACTTTTTATTTATATTCTATATGGACTATTGCTATACTTTATGAATGTTGATGAGATGTAGTTGTTCTGTGATGTGGCCTGTGATTATTATTTACAACTTATGTATACGTACGAGGATTCCATATATTGGATTATTGTTCGTATGTATGCAGCTGGCATGTCTACGTACTTAGTCCTAAGTATTTTAGGACTGGGGCATTACACCATGCACGGGTATGTGATGATTTCTCTCGAACGTGGTACCCTAAGGCACTGGGATCGTTTGGCCTAAGAGGGACGGTTTAAAAATTTTTGTATTGATGGTGCACTTCATTAAAACGGTTTGCGACCTACTATTGATGTGATAAGTCACTTACTCGAGTAATTCGGAGTCCATCATATGTAGGCTAGTAATCCCGTATGGAGTATCACTGTCTTGCATATATGATTTGAGAAATATAGTCTATTCTGGCTTGGAATGCCAATGACCTTCATATAGTTTAAAGAACGGTGGGCTGAAAGTACAGGCACACAGAGATCCTGCACAGAGAACGCTTATAAGATGACAAGGAAAGATGGTTGGTGTATTGCCCTTACGTAGGTGCAAGGGCGAGTGCATCGACATTGATAAGAAGCCGTACCACGAAACAAATACGAGATTGCTTTATGATGCCTGTATTCCTATACAAATAAATGATAGCATGCTTGCCTTGATAACATGCTTTACTGCTTTCGAATAGGCCATGAAACTGATCCTAAGGTAAGGATAGAAAGATCACTAAATTGTATGTTGTACGATGTAATATATCTACTTAATATCGATTTAGTAAAATGGGTTAATATCAGTATACGAGATGATTAGTACTGATTCTCCACCAGGTTGCTTGCAAGATACAGAAAATGGACTGCTCAGAACGGAGCTTCGTTTGAACGCATTAAGGCATGGAATGTCGTACCGTTTTGAGGCATGCAACCGCATTGACGTCGGACTTGAACATAATGATGCGGCTGAGATATAGAAGACATAATGTATGGAACGATGAAATCCTTTGTGGGAAAGAGAGAACCTGAGTTTTGTAAGCTAATCTAGCAAATTCAATTGGGCTATTGAAAGTATTTGTAACCTCAATTCATTTATCAATAAAGAGAATTATTTCAAATACTCTGTTTGTTTCTGCTGTAAATAATCAATCGAGATAACCATTTGATAACTTGTCATCGTGCCTTGTACGAGTGCAACTCCAGACTTGTACGACATCACGTCTCAGCGAGGATGAATGATTCGGTAAAAAATGATGCGAGGACGAGCAATTTTTTGGGTCGGGGCGTGACACCACCGACCCCGCACCCTAAGATCCCTTCCATGCGCCTCTTATTTATTTAAAGCTCCTTTGTTGTATTTACATGTTTGTTAAAAAGCCCCTTCCAAATTTTAATTTTAATTCCTTGCAAGATTTTTAATTGTTAGATAATATCCAATTGGAAATCCTTATCTCAACATTCTAGCATCATGAAAAGTCAACTTTACATAATTAGCTATATAAATATGTGGGTGAAATTTGGAGTAAGTTAAGTCGTAGTTGTATCTTTAGTATGTACAAGGAATCAAATTAATAAATACATGTAAAACTCATAATGTATTCTCTTTTTTGTAGACAAATATTTCTAGGTTTATCTGCGTAAGTTTTTTTTTGATTTGTATATATGTGTTTGATTTGTGTGTCATTGATAGCTAAATATAATTCGTTTGTTAAATTTAGGTTTTGTTTATAGTAAATTGATATGTGTGTTTTTGTGATATGTACATGTGTGTGTGTGTGTTTGATTTAGGTATGCACAAGTGAAATTAGAGTTCCTAATTAAAAAACAATATAATAATATTTGTTGCTTAGGTCATTTTTCATACCAAATCAAATGAGTTATAAATTAAATTGGAAGTGGCATACCCATTTTTCATAAGTATATATATAGTTAGAATTATGTTTTAGGTGGCCTAGTTGGCATATTTATAAATATTTAGTACCTTAGTTTCATCGGGTACCTTTGATACAAGTTAGACATCGTAATGACTTGACTTTAATGTTCTGCTAGGCCATTTTGGTTAAATAATATAGGATTTATTGGAAACGTGGTGTGACCCAGGTGCGATATTAGATTGTTCCACTAAAAAAAATACCCATGCAAGGCTTGAACCAATCACAATTATCAACAATTCATGATCCCACCTCCTATCTGATGTGGGACTAAATTACCAACTCCATTCTCACCCCTCTTTGAGTGCTCAACCGAAAACGAGATATAATCCAACAACCTCGACCTTAGCTCATTTCTGCTAGTCGAACAACCTTAGCACCATTGCTACCTTTGTTTGTTTCTGCCAGTCGAACAACCTTAGCACCCCTGCTATATTTTGCTCGTTCCTGCCAGCTGAAAACCCTTAGCACCCTTGCTACATTTTCTCATTTCCGCTAGCCGAACACCTATGAGATCTAATAGATTACCATCTTGATTTGTTTGACCATAAAATAAAGACAATACGTCCATTCACACCACCATTGTGTGTCAAACACAACGTCTTTCTCCACCTTGGGCACATACCCACATTTGAAGCCAATCTATGTAGTTGTATATGCTCCTAACTCAGCCTTGATAAGAGAGCCTGTATATCCATGTATACACATGAATGTTCATCACTATTTGTCTCAAACTAATTAAAGTTGCCCAAACCAACCACGCAATTATGGGCTCTGATACTACTTGTTAGGAATGTGGTGTGACCCGAACCGGAGTTGGTCCATAAGGTGTGATATTGAATTGAACCTATATGTCTTAAAAGGGAATTTCCATGTAAAGCTTGAACCAACCCAAATTGTCAACACCTTATGATCCATCTTCTATCTGATGTGGGACTACATTACCAACTCCATTGACACCTTCTTTGAGTGCTCTACCGGAAACAAAATATAATCCAAATTTTTTTAATATATATGATATTTATGTGAATCGTATGCCTCAGATTTAAAATTAAGGTATCTTGGTGCCAATATCCTGAAGGGTTAATTCTAGGCTCGCAGTTAAACTTGGGCTTTCGATTAATAACCAAATTCGTGTCTATAAAATTACGTATGTATGGTAGCATAGCTATCTTTTGGTTAGGTAGTTATAGTAACTTAATTAATGACAATATCTTACAAAGCCAAATTTATGCCATATTAGCGCAAAAATTAACTTAGACCAAAATTAATTTCTTGATCATAAAATTCTGTAAATACCTAGGTTGTCGACCTTGACAGGCTAAAGAATAGAAAACCCAACATATTAATTTAATATTATTTAATCTTAGTTCGTTAGGTTATCGAATTCAAAATTGGACTTTCAGCCCAATTTTGGCCTATCTACTTTAGTTCAGCCTAGATCTAACTGAAAAGTTAATGAAATTTATGCGACTGAGTATAGAATACTTAGCATGCTAGTCCGATAAGAATTGCTAAAGTACATAGGATGTTTCGAAGCCTAAAATTAGGCGAAATAGTCAAATTTCACCTATTTTTGTAAAATTCACCATATTCATTTCTTTATAATTTGGTTCCACAACTCTAAGTCTTGTAACATTACACGCGTAGAGCGCACTAAATATCGTATGTTCGGAGGGTATCTGAAATACCTATTCATTTTAAACATATTTTGTAAAATTCAATGATTACCTATCTTGAATGTGTTGTTATTGACCAATTATAGACTTTTGGAGATCATTTAATACATGATGTAGATTATAACTATCTCGTTGTAGGGACTTAGCCTAAAAATGTAGCAGTTTGACCAAAATTGACTACTTTAAAGTAAAATTAAGTGAATACACGAATTCTAGTTAAAAAAAGATTTAAACTATACAATTACAGTTAGCTATCTAATACTTTGTACCCTCAGAATTTAGACTAATAGAAGCTCGAAGAATCCTTTTTCGGCTAATTTTGAACCATTTTCTTAAACTTCAGCATATGTGTATTATTTATCATTTACTAATTCAACCTACGCTAGGTTGCAGGAAAGATTTGTGATTTAAACATCAAGCAATGCCTACATGTAAAATTTTAGATTTCTAACACTTATGTCCTAGTCTTGTGTCTTTAGTAGATGATGAAATACGAATGCTCGCTTAATTGCTATGGAAATTACCACGGTATGAGTTCTTACCCTTATTTGCTTGAAACTCAATTATAATTATTGTATATATTTAAATGTATGGTTTTAGATGTTCACATGGTCCACCGAACGGATTTTTATCTAGGAATATGATGGAGGGTTGCTCCGATCTGAGTTTTTTTATTGTTGACAAGTTTTTGGATCAAGAAATATAAAGAAGAATTTTTCAAAAAAATTACAAAATTTAGGAGAGCCAAGTATTGATTCAGAAACTATAGAACGTTAAAAATCCCTAACTAGGATAAATTGATAGTCAAAAGTAGATACAGACTCACTGTTTCAACAAAAATAAGCTCAAAGGACTGGAACTCTTTG